>PVHX01000074.1:0-460431 GCA_004024805.1 Geosciurus inauris | reverse complement strand
ACAAACAGCAGGTGCACGATGTATTCCTGACCTTCCTAGTGCTTTGTTTTTTGACAATGGTTCATTCATCCTCTACCCCATGTGCTCCTTTAAGTAGGGCAGATATTGTTAGCTCAGTTCGACAG
The DNA here is from genome assembly GCA_004024805.1 of Geosciurus inauris. Classification (NCBI taxonomy): domain Eukaryota; kingdom Metazoa; phylum Chordata; class Mammalia; order Rodentia; family Sciuridae; genus Geosciurus; species Geosciurus inauris. Next base: position 460,306 of record PVHX01000074.1, on the reverse strand, counting down.
ATGGGACAACAGTCTCAGAGTTGGCCCACCAGCCTGGTCTGCTTAGTTCTTTGAGGATGAGCTTTTAGCTTCTTTCTGAATGTGTCAGCTGCACTGGACCTGCCACATTCAGCCTCCCCATCACTCAGCAACCAGTGCCATCAATCAAGTGTTCTCAAATTGGTGGAGCTTAAAAATGACAGCCATTTGAAATTGAGTAGAATTCAGTATTATTAAAATAGCATTCTAAATTTTAATCTTGTGCGTTGACTTTTTAATAGCTTCTACTTTCACTAAAAATTATGGGCCGTGCTCACAGACATTTAATTTAAATACTGTCAGGCAAGACTGATTTATCTTCCAGCATTGCCAGATTTTCTTTTTTTCTTTCTTTGCTTTCTTCTTCCTTTCCTTAAAAAAAAAAAAAAAAAAAAAAGTTTTTGAAAACCCAAGTTAATTCTTTTTAAAGGACTGAGTTAATTGGGGATTTTACAGGGTATAAAATCTAAGAAAGAGAGCCTCTCTTTGTTTATGGTCCTTTTATTCTTTGTCTTCTATTCTCTAGGCTTTTTTTTTTTTTTTCCTCCCAGGCTATTCATTCATGGGTAGGACAGGCTTCTCTCTGGGAGCTAGGGAATATATTTCCCTCACCCCCATAACATCTTTTATCATTGCTACATCATTGTCAGGAAGCCAAACAGTTTAGTGGTCACTATTGGTACCCCTTTCTCCATACTCTCTCTTAACACTTGCTTGCTCTCCAGGACATGCAAAAGTGTCCCAGGAGATGTCTATGAAGGATGCCCATTCCCACTGCTGTACCCACTATTATTGGTTTTCCTAACTCCCTTCTGTACCCTTGCAGCCTGGCAATCTTCATCCTCTCATTTCCATCCCAGTTCCTTACCCTGAACTAAGATGTGGAGAGCAGAGATGGAGGGCAGGATTGATAATATGGGGAGTGACGATGGATGATCAGGGGGCTGAGCCTGGTCTTGTAGTCAGACTGGACCTAGTTCAAGTGTCTTATTTTGCCAATTGTAATTGGAAAATTTAATTAACCTCTCAGAATCTTGGTTTCCTCACATATAAAATGGGCTGAATAGAAGCTGGGTGTGGTGGCACATGCCTATAATCCTAGCAACTTGGCAGGCTGAGGCAGGAGGATTGCAAGTTCAAGGACAGCCTCACCAAAGTAGAGAGGCCTTCAGCAACTTAGTGAGACCCAGTCTCAAAAGAACAAAGTAAAAAATAAAAAAGGACTGTCGTAAAGTGCTCATGGGTTAAATCTCCAGTACCGTCCCCCCAAAATAAGCCTGAGTGATATCTATCTCACAGGGTTATAGTGTGGATCCAATGAGAATGTGTACCTGAGGTGCAGTGTTTAACACTGCAGCTAAGAGCATCTGTAGTTACCTGGTCCCTTTCCTCTACCCTACACCCCAGCCCAGCAGTTCTCAGTCCTAGATACATCTTAGAATCACCTAAAAGCCTTCAAAAGGTACCCAAATCCCCAGGCCTCACTCTGGACCAATTAAATCAAATCTGAGGGCATGTGCTTGCAGCATCTTTACTTTTAAAATTCTCTCCAGATGAATCTGATGCATGCAAGTATGGAGAACAACACCAAGTCCCTAGGGTTGCCTAAAGCCTGAATATACTTTTCTTTTGAGATCAGAGGAATCTTATTTTAGTGCTTATGGGCAAAGACCCAGATCTCTCATTAATGCTGAATGGGATTTTACCTTTCTTGACTGGTTAAGAGAATCAAGAGAGGAGGTGGGGTGGAACAGAGGCTCCCAGGGGGTGGGACCTGGCATTCTCTTTGTTTTCTTCTTGGTACAGCTATGTATCCCTGCGGCCACCACCCTTGCTTAAGTAGGGGTGGGGTTGATGGGAGAGGGGAGAGGAGGAAGGAGAGAGGAGACAGAAAGGAAGAAGAAGGAGAGCTTTCCTCCTGGGATCTTCTGCCTACTGAGATATTTCCCTTTTCTGTTCTCTGCAATGTTGGATATATGTTGAAATGATAATATTTAGATATATTTGGTTAGGTAAGATATTATTAAAGTTAATTTCACTCACTTATTTTTACTTTTTAATGCACAACTAGAAAAATTTTAAATTACCTATGTAGCTCTCATTACTGTGTTTCTTTTGGAGAGTACTGATTGAACCTCACATTCAACACTCAGCACATGATTCATTTGTGTCTTAATGCTACCATTAATGAGCAGTTGAGGATAGGGACCTCAGCATCCTATTCATTTTATGACCCCTAAACACCTATCATCGAAGTGCATTGTACTCTTGGGGCAGCTGGTCAATGATTTCTTTTGTTACAGATGATGGTGATGGTTTTTATGGTTTGGATGTGAGGTGTCCCCCAAAAGCTTATGTGTGAGACAATGCAAGAAGGTTCAGAGGAGAAATGATTGGGTTGTGAGAGTCTTAAACCAATCAGTGAATTAATCCCCTAATAGGGATTGATTGAGTGGTAACTGGAGTGGTAGGGTGTGGCTGGAGAAGGTGGGAATTGGGGGCTTTGGGGCATTATGTTTGTATCTGGCAAGTGGAGAACTCTCTCTCTGCTCTCTGATCATCATGTGAGCTGCTTCCCTCCACCACACTCTTCCACCATGATTTTCTGCCTCACCTCAAGCCCCAAGGAATGGAGCTGGCCTTCTATGGACTAAGACCTCTAAAACTGTGAGCCCCTAAATAAACCTTTCCTTCTTTACAGTTGTTCTGGTCTGGTCCTTTAGTCACATCAGAGAAAAAGCTGATTAAAACAGTGGTAGTGATGAAGAAGAAGATGATGATGTAATAAAGCTCATAGTGTATTGGGATATATGTATTAAGATTTTTAAAAAGCCATACAAGTGAAATGGTTACCTGTTTTACAATAAACATCCTCAAATACATGTTCATGTTTTGATTAATTTACATATATAAAAGATCCTTGGTACATGGAACAGAAATATCTTCAAAAATTTCTATTTAGAGGTAGAGAAATTTTGAAGAAAACTGAAAAATTTCCTTAAATTGAAAATTCTCCTCCAACATTTAGTGAATTCTTGCTGAGGGCCAGCACTTAGTGAGCAGTGAATGAATGAAACACAAATCATGACCTTGCACTTTACACAATATGTGGAAATTAACACATTTTCAAGTAAAATGTTTGCATGTCAATGGAAAAATTAGCATCTTAGAGCAAAATAAAGAAAAACAAAGCAAAGGAAAGAGGGGATGGGGTGGGACAAATGCGTGACTTGTGACTTCCATAGGGGAATCATGCAGTGGGTGACTATGGACCGAATGTTTGCAGAAGGCGAGCAAATCTCTTGGCGCTCACTTGAACTTGTTGTTTCAGTAATTCACCTAAGGTGTTACTCACCTTTATTCATTCAACAAACACATACATTGAAATTATACTATGAGCTTCAGGCAATGGGGAGAAGAGGTTGTGTGGTCTCACCCTTAAGGGGTCACAGCTTAGTCTCAGAAGTGTGGAAGTATGCCGGTAATAAATCACACTCCCAGCAGCTTTAAAGTACATCCTCAATTAGGCAACACTTTGGCAGCTATAGAATCACTCTGTCCTATTCTAGAGTAGCATGAGTGCATCTCATCTGAACTATTCTGGAATACAGGATGTCCTGGAACCGTTGCCTGGGGAGACACTTCTTAGGAAGCCCAGATCATCAAGCAAATGCTTGTGAGGCTCTGGTTATCATATAGAGCTCAGAATGAGTCAAGGCCTGGAAATGCTGCAATTTCATTACTGTGTGGTAGTCTGCCTTTAGGCACCAAGGCTACTTTTTAATTATAAGTGTGTGGCTGGTTTGTAATGATGTAGTTTGAGAGAATGGTGGGCTGTGTGCCAGGCCATTCTTGATATAGGCTCACCCTATATCACCCACGGAGTCCATCAGAAGGGGAGCCTGAGGTCCTCAGTGCAATGGTGTTCCCAGCAGCAGGACTCCGATCCTGCTCTCTACCATCTCTACCACTGCTGCTTCACCTTTGAGAAGGGACTGGCAGAATCAAGATCCTCTCTGATCCGACAGGGCCATCCTGGAGTTCCAGGCAGGAAGCAGAGTGCTTGTTTTACATATGGTTGATGAGAGTGTTTCCTGTGTATAGCACACCCCATCCCCAAGTTGGTTGAAGAGGACCTGTTCTTTTTTGTTTCATCTTTGAAACTAGAAAAGTCACCTTCAACTAGATTAACGCACAGGCTCATTGCCAAATGAGTTCAGTATCTCTCTGCATTAGTCTGAATTTTAGAAGCTGGGATCATGCTGATGAAATGCCTTTCTTCTGAGAGCTGTGTGCGTTTTTGGTTTCCATTTCCTTTCTTTAAATCCCTCTGGTTTCCTTGCTGTCATTCCATGGATGTGTGCAAGCATGCTGCTGGTCCTGTCACTCCAGAACTCTCTCAGCTCTGCCTGGTGACCCCACACATCCCCTGTGTCCTGTGCCTGATGATCTGGGGGAGGGAGGCAGATGGAAGAGCTTCCCATTCTGCCACCCAGGGAGGCAGATGGAAGCAACCAGAGTAGCAGCAACAGGTGTGTGTGTGTGTGGGGGGGTCTGGGCTGAGCCTGCAAGAGACACAAAATTGTTAACAACCCCTATGCACAACAGCCCACCTGGAACTACACTGCTAGCAGAAGATGGCAGCAGCTGGGGCTGCCTCAGCTGTTGACTGAGCAAAGAAAGATGTTGGGTAGGTGGCTGGGTGGTGCTGCGTTGACGGCTTCTCACTCAGTGGTGCACTGAGTGCCCATGCTCTGCTACATGTGGATTTTTGCCCAAGTGTTCCTTTGACCCAGAGCAACTTCCTTTTATTTCCCCCTTTGTTTTACACAGCTTTACATCACAGTGACCAAAATACCTGACAAGAACAACTTAGAGGAGGTAAAGTTTATTTGGGGCTTAGAGTTTCAGAGGTCTCAGTTCATTGCTCTTGGTGAGACAGGACATCACAACAGAAAGCCAGGGCAGAGGTGAGCAGCTCGCCTTATAGTGAGAATGAAGCAGAGAATGAAGGGGGAAGGGGCCCTGCAGGGAAGAACAACCCTTCTAGTGCTTACCCCCAGTGACCCACTTCCTCCAGCCAAGCCCCAGCTGCCTACAGTTACCACCCAGTCAGTCCATTCAAAGAGGATGGACTGATTAGGTCATGGCTCTTAGAATCCAATCGTTTTTACCTCTGTGCTTTCCTCCATTAACACAGGAGCTTTGGGGGAGGAGAGCACTTCATATCCAAATCATAACACCCTTCTCCTCTTCTAGCCAACTTCTGGGCATCCTTTGGGTACTGGCTGCAAATTTAGGAATAGTTCTACTTCTCTGTGCTCCCCCAGCCCCCAGTACTGGGCCCATCACAGTTTTAGACCTGCCTCTGTAAACTGTCTCCCACACTGGGCTCTGCCTTCCTTGACAGCAGGGACTGTGTCTTATTCCTCATTGTTTTCTCAGGGACCTGAAAAGTGTATTGGTGCTGTGGATATGTATAGATTTGAAGGGATCCTATCTATGTGCACAGCATCATTTAATTAATTGTCAACACCTCTTGATTATCCACTAAATGAAAGGAAGTGGCAGCTTGGATAAGTTAAGTGAACAGATAATCTGAAATTTATTTCTTGAAGACTTTGCAGCCCTCCCCAGGGCACTTTGGGACAGAGGACAGATTATCTATCTTCTTGATCATTGCTGTATTTATTAAATAAGAATGAAGGCTTGAGTAGGATTTGAATATTGATAATTACACAATGCCCTTCACTACCTCCCTCTTTAGCATCTTTTCATCCTTACGGGTTCACCTAATCATTACTTATGGAGATGAATATTTCATGGATGCACTATCATGATGCCCTGCATCATGAAGCAGTGTTATATACATTAAACATAAGGTGGGCAGGCTTGCCTCACCATTAGCTACTGCAGTCCTCATGCTCAGACCTGCTGCCAGTCAGCATCAGAGACCTGGGAGAATGCCAAGGGGTAGGCACCAGACCAGTATGGGATTTAAAAGTGTTCCAGATAAGCTCCACATTGTAACTGAGCTCTCTGGCTCAGGTGAGTGACTGGCAGATATGCAGGGGGAGCAGGAGTGTAGTTGAAGCCAGTGTATGTTGCTGCCTCCTTTAGTTTAGGTTCCATGTGGCTTTGTGCATTAGAGAGAATGGAGTGAGCCGAGCAATGGCGCTGATGACAGCAACATCCTCAGATTATCAGTATTATCCATTTATGTGCCAAACAGTTGACTCCTGCTCTTTCTCTATATTGTTCTTCCTCCAGCATCCTGAATAGAATGCACTGTTGCCATTTGACAGATGAGAAAACTGAGTCCTCCTAGGTTAAGTTACTTTCTTGAAGTCATAGAGGTAGTAAGTGATGGAACTGGGATCCAGTAAAGTTCTCCCTGACTGTTGTTCCTGATAAGCCAAAATGCCTGAACCTCCAGCTTGGGCCATCCTGTATTCACGGGGGCCATGTGATTTTTATTGAGTCACAGCAGGCTTTGGCATCCACTACCTTCTCTGTACAAAGAGGATGCTACTAACTGCCTGCTTCTGAGGGGTACTTCTTGTTTGAAGACCCAAACAATTGAGGTGCCTACTGTATTTAGGAGTGCATGGGTGGGTTCAGGATAAGTTGGGGCCATTATCATTGTTTGTCTTCCACGCCATCTCCTGGAGTTTCTAGGTCCTGGCTGGGAATGTTGAGCCCGTATTCTTCATTCTAAAAGGAATGAAGAATGGAGAATGGAAGCTTTGGCTTTGGTGATCTTCACTACTTGTGTGGGCTCAGGCTCCACAGGGGGCTCCTCAGGAGGTTGCAGAGCTAGCGATGGGGAATCAGGTGGAGGTGGCCGCAAGCCTGGCTAGGTAGGGTGGAGCACTGCTCTGCTGTGGTGTGGACTAAGTGTGTATCAGCATGCCACAGCTTCTAGGGGGCTTGTCCTCTATGTTTTTTACCCTTCCCCATCTTTTTTTTTTTTTTTTGGTACTGGAGATTGAACTCAGGGGCACTCGACCACTGAGCCACATCCCCAGCCCTATTTTGTGTTTTATAAAGAGACAGGGTTTCACTGAGTTGCTTAGCGCCTCGCCATTGCTGAGGCTGGCTCTCAACTCGCGATTCTCCTGTCTCAGCCTCCCAAAGTGCTGGGATTACAGGAGTGTGCCACTGCGCCTGGCTACCCTTTCTCATTTTAAGAAATTTCTCAAGTCTTTTTACATTGAATGAGTGGGTGGGTGGGTGAGGAAGCAAACTTCCCTCAGCCGTTACAGGATCTGTCCACAATTTGCTGAGACAGGAGGATAGGAAGGGCTAGATGCTAGGAATGGAGAGAAGGGGCAGCATCTTTGAAAAACAGGGTAGAGGAGGGGAGAGAGAGAAGATGTCTTCTTTAAGTCTGATTTGGGGCAATAATAATAACAACAACAAACAAATACAGTCATTTCTTGGTTACATGGGGGATTGGTTCCAAGAACCCCTGAAGGTCCTGTAGGTGCTCAAGTTTCTTGTATAAAATTGTATATTTGTATACAACCTATAATATATTTGTATATAATATATAATCTATAATATCCTCCCATATACTTTAAATCATCTCTGGATTATTGATACTACCTAATACAAAGTAAATGCTATGCAAGTATTTGCTATAGTATATTGTTTAGAAAATAATGGCCCAAAAGAGTCAGTACATGTTCAATACAGAAAAATTTATTTTAAGTATTTTTGATCTGTGGTTGTTGAATCTGTGGATGAGGAACACTTGGATTTGGGGGACAAATTGAATAATATAATAATAATACATATCCTCTTATGTGGAAGGTACTTTCTAACTCTCTAGGTACATTATCTTATTTAATATTTTAAATAACCTTATGAACTAAGTTTATTTTTATAATTATTTTTATAAATGAATGCATTGAAGCAAAAAGAGGTGAAGGAACTTGCCCATGGTCACATCCTGATTAGTGATGGAGTTAGGGTCAGGTATAATTAAGTCTCTACAGTGATTTTGTTTGCAGTGTTGAAGATTGAATTCAGGGTTTCATGCATGCTAGGCAAGCACTCTAACACTGAACTAAGCCCCAGTCCTGTGATGGAGTTAGAATCCAGGAGTTAGGATTGAAATTCTAGAACCACACTTTTAATATTCTCTGTTACCTCTTTGCAGCACTTGGGAGAAGAGAAGAATGAACTCCTTCAGGATATGTGATCCATAATGTTCAAGTTATTATTCAAACCAAGAGAGGGTAGCTGCCTTAGTCCATTGAGCTGCTATAACAAAAATATAATGGACTGGGCAGCTTAAGCAACAAACATTTATTTCACATAGTTTTGGTGACTGTGAAGTCCAAGATCAAGATGTTAGTAGATTCTGTGTCTGGTGAGGGTCTGCTTCCTGGGTCTTAGACAGACATATTCTTGCTATGTCCTCTCATGGCAGGAGCGTGAGTGAGCACTTTAGTGTCTTGTGTCAGGAAACTCAGCCCACTTACAAGGGCTCCTGCTCATGACCTAATTGTCTTCCAGAGGCTCCATCTCCTAATATCATCACATTGGGAATTAGAGTTTCAGGTTTTGGGGTGACATAAACATTCCATCCATAGCAGGAACCAATAATTTTCTAAGTGATTTACATTAGCTGTTATGGATTAGGAAGATATTTTTTGGATAATTTTAGAACCAGGGGCAAAAAGAGATGGGGAAACCCAATTCTTAAGCCAAAATGCATTTATTCTCAGTAATTATTTTTATGAACATTATACCAAAGAATCATTTTCTTCAGAAAACTTGAACTCTGACTTATACTTAGGCAAATAAATATATACTTTTCTCTATTATCTTTTCCCAATAGATTTTCATCAATAAAGGTCTTTACCTAGTTGTAAAAGGAAAAAAAAAAAAAAAGTCATGACCTCTCAACAGCCCTCGCCTACTATTTCAGAACCATGGACAGGGTCAGTGTTTGGGTAAGCATTCACTTTTTAGTTTCAGTTTATCTTCCCGTAGGCCATTTTTCTAATCCTTGTAGGAAGTCACAGTAGCATTGTCAGAGCACACACCTGCAGATATCAGAATGGATGATGCTTTAAATGTTTCCAAGAATAATTTTCAGAGTGGGTAACTGTCTCTTCTTTTTTTGCTTTCTATGGCTTTATTGGTACCGACCACAACAACTTTTTGCCTTATATACGACCTGCCCTTCTGAGATTATGGTCCATCCATGTAGTTGATATCAAAAATCAAAGCAAGTAATAAGGATGCACCTGCTCTTTAAGTCATTAAATGGTGGTGGTGGTGGTGGTGACACAGGTGGCAAGTATTTATTGAGTCCTTACAGTAAGCCAGGCACTGCTGTAAGTGATTTGCATGTATCATTATTTTTTGGTCCCCATAACGTTAGATAAAGAAAACGAGACCCAGAGAGTCTAAACACTGTAGATGATGACCCACTGAAGTCGTAAGCAGTGGAGCGTCCCCACTCTGAACCTCAAGGTCATCCAGTATGTACTCCCTGAGGCCCTCGGGGTGGAAAGCATGGAGCTAACCTTTTTCAAGCACCTACTGTTCTGTCAGCTTTTTCACTGCTGTGACCAAAAAGATCTGACAAGAATAATTTTAGAGGAGGAAAAAATTATTTGGGGTTCACACTTTCAGTGGTCTCAGTCCCTAGATGGCCAACTTCATTCCTTGGGGACTGAGGTGAGGCATAACATCATGGTGGAAGTGTTTGTTGGAGGAAAGCAGCTCAGGTCTTAGACATCAGAGAGTAGAGAGAGAGAGAACTCCACTCAACAAGGACAAAATACAAGCCCTAAAGGCACACCTCATCTCCTCCAGCCACACCCTACCTGCCTACAGTCACTACCGAGTTAACCCATTCAAGTGGCAGGATGCACTGATTAGGTTAAGGTACTCATAACCCAATTATTTCACCTCTCAACTTTCATTGTCTCATACATGAGCTTTTGGGGGATACCTCATATCCAAACAATAGCACTTGCCCATATGTATGCTTCATGAATGTCATTGTGCTGGGTGCCTGTCCTGTGGGGGTGTGTTGAGACTACAACCCTGACTGTACAGAGTGGAAACTGAGAGCATAGTTGAATGACTTGCCTGATCTCACAGATTATAGAGAATCCAGGTTTGTGTGTCTTGGGACCTTTTACAGTAGGCTGTGTTTTTCTCCACACTGTTCTTTACTCTGTCATGGAAAGAAGACACCAATGAAGTCTGGCTCTCATTCTGTAGGAAGATGTGGTAGATGTGGTTGGAACTTGACAAGATTTGATGCTTAGCTCTCTATTCAGCTTAGGATCTGAGCTGACAAGAAAGTAGTGGTGATCCTCTAGAAGCCAAGGATAACAGGAGAAGTTGTCTTAGGAGTTGTACAGTGTGGGCTCAGAAGCAAAAATGGGTGTACCATGAAGAAGGGTTAGTATGCACCTTCAGTCTGGATCACTTCACTGGAACATCTGTTGCTCACCCACAGCTGGGGAAGGGAATGTCAACCATCATGCTACCCGAGAAAGCTTTAAAACAAACAAACAACAACAGCAACAACAACAAAAACATTTGCCTCTTGCATCAAGGACTGGAGTTCCACTTGTGTCTGACACAAACTCCATTTCCTCCCAGGGGATTGCATTTGTGCATCCGAGTTTCACCTATACAAATGGAGAGCAGTCTCACACTGCTGTGCACTGGTCTCAGTGACAGCCACAGAATTATGTCATCACTAGATGGGTCCTCTAGAGAGAACTTGTGGGTCCATTCTACAGAACTTGTATATTTATGACAGAGGAAGCTAAGGCCCAGAGTGGGAAAGCAGGATTAAAAAAATCATTGGTTGACCTCTAATCCAATGATCTTTCCATACCAACATGACAATATTGTCAAGACTATTAATGTTATCAATAAAGCTTGCCCCACAGATCAGACATTGGGCTGTACTTTGCAGTTTGTCAAGACAAAGTAGCAATAGCTTTCCTTCAAAGAAAATATAACACAAAGAGATATCACCAGCACCAGCACCAGTACCAATTCTTGCTCCAGCACCATCATCGAACAAACCCATTGTGAGCACTTACTATGCACCAGGCTCTGTACTGCATACCTATTTTATATTGTGTCTTCATCTAAAACTTATGGCGAGTTCATTATCAATTGTGCTTACAGATTAAGTTCACAGGTGTTAAGTAACTATTACAAAGCTCCCCGTTACAAAAACATGTGTGGGATGCAGTTAATCAGGTATAATAGAAGCTTAACAAAGGCAGAATAGTGTAGATGCTTCAGAGCTGCAAAGAGTGATGAAGACATTGAAAACATATGGATGAAGAGGACAGCCCAGACAGTTGGGAGCTCCCTGAAGGAAGGGCAGAGTTTACACTAGGGAAGAACATGGAGCAAAGCACCTTCAGATGATTACTTGTCACTTTGATAAGAAGGGGGGGAAGGGCCACGTGGCTTCTCGACGAGTTGGTCCAGAGAGACGGAGAAAGGGTCCCTGAGTTAGACGATATGGAGTCCCTCTGGACGGTGGCGATTTGCGGAGCCAATCTCCCCAGGCCCCGGGATGTAGGTAAAAATTTGCTTCCCCCCAGCGAGACACAGAGATACCCAGGACGAAAGGGGATACAGCCAGGGTGAGGAGAAGCAAAGAACACCACTTTATTCTAGAAACTATAGAAGCTTAAATACACTCTTGGACCAATCAGATCCAAAGGTCACAAACAAAGGGGTGCTCTCTGGTAAGAGCACATTCTATTAGCATAGAATGGGGAAGGATGGAAGGGGGCGGGTTGGAAGGTATGGAGATGCTCCTACAGTTACTGAGCACATTTCCTGTCCCAGGCCCTGGGCAGGGCTCTCAGCATGCAGATGAGACAGAGTCTTTGCACTCAGGAATAGAGGAGAAGACCTCAAAAGCAGATATCCACCATCTTGGATGGTAAGGGCTGGGCAAGGGACACCTCAAGGAAGAGTGTGAGTTCAGAGGAATGAGGTCAAACTCAATCTTCAGAACTTGCCAAAAGGTTTGACTTTATATTAAAAGCCAGAGGATGCCATAGAAGGATTCTGAGGTAGTGTCCTGGCCAGATCCTCCAGGACACTACCTTACTCTGGTACTGTGGAGAATGATCTGGGGGCAAGGAGACGAGACAGTAAAGGAAAACAAGGGAAAGCCTCAGTGAAGACAGCATCAGTATCAATGTGGAGGCAAAGCAGAAAGTAGCAATGGTGAGAGTCAGTGGACTGAGCTTGGTGGTGAAGGCTTGAAGATTGGCTCTTACAGGCCTTCATAGCAGATGCATGTGGAGTCAGCTGGTGCCTGGCCTTGTGGGTCATTATTTTTCCTTGCCTCCTTATTCTCAGACTGTGAGCAAGTATAAGGGAACTTGCTAGTGCCACTCCTTGATTGGGTCAGCGGCCCAAACTGCAGTCCAAAGCCCAGAGCTGTCCAAAGCCAATGCTTGGGGCTGTCAGGGGAAGTCACCCTATTCACAGGCTGTTTCTCCTCTGCTGCTGGGCTGGCTCTGTTTGCATTGACTGTGCCAGCCACGCCTGCTCCCTCAATCCCCTGTGCTGAGCTGGGTGGTTGCTGAAGGCCAGGCTTCCGGGAGCCTGAGATCCCTGTGACAGGAAAGGAGGGAAGAGACACAGCTGGAGCCAAGAGAAATATTAACTTGACATTTAGCAAAAGGGTGAATCCACTTATGCTGCAACAATGAAGTGTTTGCATCCTGAATCGGCTTCTCTTTTCCTATTCTCTTTCCTCCTCAGTGGTCTGGCCAGGATACAATCTTGTTGGTATAAATCAGTATGGTAATGATGGGAGGGCTCTGAGTTGCTTTAGAGTCAATCCCTCCCCCCTCTCACACACACACACACCACAGTCCCAGTACCATGCTAATTATTTAGAACTGCTTTTCTCCCCATCTGCATTTTGGTGTTCCTCAAGTTGCAGCCACAGCCAGAAGTTGCAGCCAGAAGTTAGACACTTCCCAGTGTCCAACGTGGACACCTGGACATGTGGATTTTAATGTTTCACTTGTATTCTGGCTCTCTGACTACCAGCAAAACCCACTGCAGGCAGGAAAGAACATGAATTGAACTCCTAATGTGTATATCAGTAATTACTGAGAACATGACAAAAATCTTCTCCATAGCTAGCATTTATGAGGTTTCTGCTCTTTTATCATCTCACAGTGGTTCAGGAAGATGGGCAAGAGAGGTGGCCTTCTAGGGAGGAAACAAAGCCCTAGGCTCTTGGATATTTATATGTGTCAGGCTTGATACTTGGTACTTAATTGCATGACATCATTCAGTCTTCACTAGGATGAAATGGGGTGGCTCTGGTTATTCCATTTATAGGTGAGGAAACTGGACAAGTTTAAGAATTTTCCAGCTGGAAAGTGGCAGAGCTTCAAGTGGCAGGTCAACTGCCATAGGTAGAGTGGACAGGTCTAGAAAGTGGGCAGTGTCTGGTAGGAATCATACTATCTTCTCATCCAGTCCAGTAGCCAATAGGAATTTATGATGGAGCAGAGTGTTCTAGAGAAGTAATAAACACTCCTTTGTGCCTCAGTGGCCACCCTCACCCCATGATCCCTAGACAAGACATTGCTCCCTACCCTCTGGTTTTGCCCAAACCTGACCTGATAACTAAACATCCCTGTGTACATCAGAGACATTCAGAAAAACCTTCACGGGACCTTTCTCCAGAAATTGCCTTCAGGTAGGCCGCACCCACAACAGCCTGGCCATGGATGGCTATACTACTTTGATCCAGTGCAACACTCTAACCGAACACCTGTACCCATAAGTCTTGTACCCCAGACCCCTCTCTCTACCATGGGAGGGAGATCCAACAGGTGTGACATGGTATTGAACCTCGAGGGCTTACAGTAATGTGAGGCAGGAGAGACAGTAGAAAATACATATTAATACATCCACTATATGTTATGTAACTTCTTCAATTTCTAAATGAGCATACTTAGCTCTCCCAAGCTATCACACATTGCTATTACCCAGTACAAACATGGGGAATCCCTGTCAAAAATAACCTTCCCATAAAATGATGGGCCTCACCACAGTTGGGATTCAGACAGATCCAAAACCACGTCCTGTTCTGTACTTCATCCATGTGGCTCTCTGCTTCTCTGCTCATCTCAGCTGTCACAGAATGAAAGGGCCATTGGCGAAGGCTTTGCTCATTAGAATTTATCTCCTTCCTCAAATCTGTTCTTCCATTCCTGTGAACATCCTTCCAGAGTGTTCAATTTGTCACTGACTGGAAAACTCAACTCCTGGGAATCTTGGGGGGGACCCTCTGCAGCTTACCCCTATCGGGAGAATGAGGGAACCAGTTGCTTCTTTGATGAACCACTCTGTTCTCAATATGAAGACCAGCTTCACCCTCTCGGGGCTGCATTAGGTATTGATGGGAGCCCAGTGTCTGCTGAGCTAGAGGAATCTATCTGGAATTGATAAGCAAGTTAGCTTCAAGAGGTCCACAGGAATGCCAAACCACATTCCCTTTTGTAAAGTGGAGAGCTATGTGTGGGAGTCACATTGGTCTGAGGATCAGCTCTGGGGTTGGGAATTCTGACCTTGGTTTTATTCAAATCATTTTAATGCTAAGGCAATCCTCAGGGTGTATACTTTCTTGAGGTGCCCCATATTAAGAAACCTAGCACCTTAGCACCAGTGAGGACCTTAGACATTTGTGTAGTACAACAGCTGCAAAATACAGTTGTGCATCAGGATTACCTGGGGCTGCTCTTGCCTAGACTGACTGAATTAGAATTTATAGAGTTGCTATTTTATTTTTTAACAGTCACTCCTCCTTCCAGCGTTTGGGAACAATGACCTGCCTTATCTACCTGCTCTCAGGCAAAGGAAATGTACAATGAAATTCTCCCAGTGAGGGTACTCTTGGCCAATCCTCACTTCCTTTCTCACATTGACATCCCTCATTCTGCTTCTGAGGAGCAAGGATCTTACGAGAAGCTCAAGGTGACCCTCCCCTGGTCTTCTCTTCTCTTCCCAAATCACAGGAAGTAGTGGCACTCTTGGGTTATCCACAGGACAGAGAGAAGAGAGGAAACTTTGAGGTTTTTTTAGGCAAATCTGTATCACATATCTGGAGAAATGCTCAGTGTTCATTATTCCCTTTGTGTCTGAAATTATTTGATGATGAGTATGGAACCCAGACCTCAAGAGCTGGAATACAGGAGTTGCATTCAGCAGAATCACAGTATCATAAAGTCTTTTAGCACTGCAAAGTGATAACCAGTGTGGAGAGACACTTAGTAACCATCAAACAACCATGGACTCTCCCGTGCTTCCAAAGCCCCTTGAAGCTGGCTGTTTTGTAAGAGAAACATTCCTTGCCCATGTTTCTGTGCTCTCATTTGACCTCTGATGGCCATTGCAGAGGCCCTGGGTTGAACTAGTAGTGCCACAAGATAAAATCAGCCTGGATTACTGTGTCAGCTCTTTAAAGAAGCTACCTTGGAGTGCTACCAGACTCAAAGAAACTTTGAATGAATAAGAAACAATGTTTCAAATTTTCAGGGTCATTTGTTATTGCAGCATAACCTTGCCTATCCTGATTATATGGTTGGTATCATCCTCTGCATGATCCTTATGGGTGAAACTTCTAGTTCTTGACATTTGCAGGTTCCTAAAAACTGAATGGAACTAGAACTTTCTAGGAACCCTCTGAAGCTGCAGTAATGATTTACTGAAGCAGAAAGAACATGGTTATTTTGAGCCACAGAAGAAGAAAACTTAAAACAAACCTAGTATTGTTGTCTTCCCCCCCCAAAAGGAATTAAAAATAGAGGCATATGGACAGGAGGGAAAAACCAAGAACACTGCCTGATCTGGTGTGGCTTGTTCTGTGAAAGTATTAATTACACGCTCATGCCATTTAAAAATATTAATTTAAATGCACACAGCTTGCAATTCCCTCCTTGTTCTGTCTGCTGGATGACTCAGGACAAAGCTAGCTGAGAATTAATTGATTAAGAACAAGCTGCGGCTGTGTATGTTTTTGCTGACAATGTCCTCAGGCCTGGCTTCATGGAGCCATGCTTCCGTCTCTGGAAGACATGGCTTCCTCTTCAGGGAAATTTAACCACTCAGCTGAGTTATCTCATGGGGTCCTCCCTCCTCTGACAATGGCAAGGGCCACTTATTGGAGAGTGGACTCATATGTGTGGCTCTTGGAATTGTGCTCAGGAGGTTTCTTTGGCACGTGTGGCTTATAGAATGGTAAGTGGGGTGAGCTGCTGCTGTCCATAGTGATCCGTCACATGCTAAAACATTCCACCCGGAGTGATACCTGCCTTTTCATTAAAAAATAGGTCATTCCCAGAAGTGGTTTCATTAAATATAAGCACCTTGCCTAAGGAGGAGAAAATATTTGAGCATTAGTGGTGGAAGTTTGAAATTTCCTTAGAATGTTCCTGAGAGAGTGGGACACAATCCGATACATGGGGTCATGGATGGGCAGATAAACCACTTAAGGCAGAGTTTTCCTGAGTGATCAGGAGCCAAATGCCGTAGTGGAATAGCTGCTCTGTCCAGCAACACTGATTCTTGACAATGGTGTAGGTTCAAGTGATGAAAGATTTAGATTTGCTTGGGGTAAGTTGTGAGTGTCTGCCTTGGCATGCTGTAAAGGTCCTGTGAGGTTCATTTATTTTGCAAGAAACCCAGGGTTCCTGAATATGTTAGAGCAGTGTTCAGGTTTCCCTGTAACCCTCGGCTGGGGTTATGTCGTATCATATATAGGTCAAGTGCTTTGCCACCTGAAGTGTGCTGGGGCTGGCAGGTGAGAAGAAGTGAAGGGTCCAGATCAGGAAATTCATACCTGTGTGCATCCCAGCCCAGGGCGTGGATGGTTGGAGGGTAGGAATGGGTGGGCCAGCCCAGCCTCCTATACGTGTATAGTGAGAAGGGTTTGGACAGGAGATGCACAGCAGAATGTGTCCAGGGTTTCTCTTTCCTTTCCAAGTTTGCCTGAAGTCTCTGCCTCAGCTTTAGCGTCTAGAGCCACATTCAAATTGGATTCTTCAGGAATGACAGCCTTCCTTCCTCACAGAGATGCCTGCATGAAAGGTTGAAGGGAAACATCACTCCCTCTGGGGAGCATCTATGAGCAGGTTCACCCTACCATCTCCTGTGTCCTTGCTTTGCTGACACCCACCTTTCTCATGACTCTTACCAGACTCTTCTGTGCCATTAGAAGCTCCTTCTCTAGGATTCTTTGGGAGGCCTTGACCATTTTGTTTAGAAACAACATATTGATGAGTTTCTTGGGGTAAGGGATGAAACCAGGAGGAGAATGCTCAACTGTCAAAATATGACATGAATTGCCTTTAACAGAGTGTAGATTCTGTTGCCTGGAAAACCTTTTGTTTGGTGAGTGCCCAAATTGGTGGAGTGTGAAGGTCTGTCCATAAGTACAAGCAGAGCAGAAATGTTCTGCATGAGAGAATGCTGCATCAGTCAGGTTAGGCCCTGCTCTGCTATGGTAACAAGCAGCCCCAACAGTGGTGTAAGAAAGGTTTATTTCTTGTTTGATACAGATATATATCAGTCTTGAATTTGGTGGGTGGTGAGAAAAGTGGAGTTTCTTCCTTATAGTCGCTGAGCTCATCAGGCGGTTGGAAACTCCCTCTTGGCATTTACTTTCAACATCATCCTGGCAGGAGATGATGGCAAACCACTCTGGCCAAGAGCTGCCATACAAAAGCGACATGCATCACATCGCTTTCAGTACATTGACCACTTGGTCATACTTAACTTCAATGGAGACTGAAAAGCCCAGAGAGAGGAAAGAATAGGAATATTTATGAATATCTCTGGTGATTTCCGTGAGGGGGAAAAGCGAGGAGGGTCAGCAGGCTTTTGTGGAGGGATAGTGAGGGACTTCTTGGGCCTCTTGGGGTCATGTTTCTACCTGGAGGGGCTATGTGGGGAAGGATCAGGGAAGGGAATCTTTGGTTGTGCCTGGGCCAAGAAGGAACTGAAGCGAACTCCAAATCTATGAGAGCCACTTGCCATGAGCTGTGTGGCTCACATCCCTTCTCCACCTTTCCTGTGAAATCTTCAACAGCCTGTGCTCTTCCCATGTCTGGGAGCATATAGTGACAGTCTGGGGCCAGGAAACAGGAGGGAGCATCTCAAAGAAGTGCCATGTTAAGGGCACAAGTCATTAGAGCAAATCTGGAGACCATACAGTTGGGCCCAGAGACAGCTGACATCTGGGTTAATTTGCCTGGATTTTTCCTCCTAGATCAAGGTGAAGGATTTTTTTCTTATTTATATGTTTGTACCCTGCAGAGCCCAAAACTGGAGGAAGTAGGTGCTTAATTGCTTGAGGCACGTTTGTGGGTGACTGGGTGTGGAAGCGCCTGCCTCCGCCCCCTGCTCACAGCCTGGCTGTGGGCTGGAAGCCAGCAGAGGATGTGGAGTACACTGGCACTCTCTCCACCTCTGCATCCAACCTTGACTGCTAAGCTACAGCAGTGTTCAGAGTGGACTTTCCTGGACCCTTATCTCCTGTGCTGATGAGCATTTGCCCCTTAGAGGGTGGCCCCATCTGTATGCCAAGGGGCAATGGAAGTGTGGAAAACCTGGACCAGGAGCTAGTGAGGACGGCAGGTGCGGGAACTCGATGCCCACCATGAGTGGGTGAGTGGATAATGGTCAGGGCTCTGGCCTCTGGATCGCTGCCTTCCCTACCTGCTGGTTCCTTTGATCATTCTCTTCACTCATTTGTACACTGTTTCATTCATTCCTTCTCCCACCCACACCGATAAAGGAGGATACAGCCCCTGGTCCATAATGAGGGTCATGGAAATGCATTTTCTTGGTCTTTCATTTGCAACATTTTTTGGCATGTTTGTTTTGTGCTGGGCTTTCCACCAGATCCAGGATGTGTAAATATTATGAGATAGAGCTAAAAGTAAGCCCCAAAACAGCCTCTGTTCTCATGGAGCAGACCTGCAGGGAGCAGCAGGAGTTCATGTTGTGACTTCAAGGTGAAGTCATCCCCCTTTACCCATGTTTTCACTTTCCTAGAAATATTTTCAACTGCAGCCTGAAAATGTTAAATGGAAAATTCCAGAAATAAACAATTCATGTTTTAAATAACTTTTATGAAAGTCTATTGTTATACTTGTTCTACTTTATTATTAGTCATCATTGTGAATCTCTTACCGTGCCTAGTTTATAAATTAAACTTAATCATACATGTGTTTGTATAGGGGAAAACATGATGTACTATATAGGGTTTGGTACTTCCCAGGGCTTCAGGCATCTACTAGGGCTATTGGAACACATCTGCCACGTAGCAGGGGACAAACGTATTTGTGATATTCTGGGAATTATAGAAATTGACATAGGGTCTGGCTCAGCAGGGAGACTAAATACCAGTGGGAAACAAACTCATATTCCAGTTGCACATGGAATATGAAACATGAGGTGGTCTATGCCGGGTCCCAAGCGTCCTGGGGTTGTGGCTGTCAGACATCAGTAAGCGAGCCCTCATGGAGGGCTTTAGGGCCCGGCAGCAAGGGAGGCAGGGAACTTCTCTCAGTGGGAGAGAGACTGTGACTCAAGCTGCTGTGGCACTTCTGGCTTTGCTGCTGTGGGCAAGTCATCCCAGCCCCTGGTGCCCCTCCTCCATCCCTTCAAAACCTCATCAAGCTGGTGTGAATTAATGTTTTGTGCAATTCCTGGAGTACCACTGGGTACAAATAACCATGCCGCACAGCTTTGTTATATCAACACATGAACAGTAGAAATGGATAAAAGATCTACATTGGAAAGGGCAATAGCCAGGTGACAGGAATGGGCTCATGATGCAGAAAGATTGGGGACAGGCGAGAGTCTGCTGGCATGCGCTTCTCCAAGGAGACCTTCAGTTTCCTCCATCCATTCTCTCTCTTTTTCATTTTCTCCTGGGCTCTGTGTGGTATCTGGTTCACCTGTGCATCCCTGGTGCCCAGCACGGTGCAGGAGAGACAGAGGAGATGTAAATATTGTGAAATGGACAGATGAACACATTCTTTCATCATATCTTGCTGGATTTGTGCACATTGTCTTATGCAAGAACTGGCTTTGGACTTCCACATCTCCAGACCCTCATATGGAATCTTGAGATTGCAGCCTAGAGACCCTTGTATCCGTCCCTCAGGAATGCCATACCACCACCAACCATCATCTGTTGGTCTATCTTCAGAGTCTCCCCAGCACACAGAAGGGAGGCAGGATTGCCCTTGGCAGGGCTCCCCCTTAGCATTATAGGCCGTGGATAGGAGGTGGGGCTGAGCTCATAGGAATAGGGTTACGCTCCAACAGATATTGTCTTCCATATCCTTAGAATAGTTCCACTTTTCTTTTTTTGCCCTTCTGAGGCCAGGAATTATAATCATCATCATCATCATCATCATCATCATCATCATCAGTGACAGCAAATAGCACTTAGAATGTGTGTTCCCTAGTTACCAGGCACTTTACCTGCATTGATGCACAAGTGTCAGAGAGTTACACCCCCACCCCTGCATTAATTTCCACCCATGATGGGTGGAGCGCAGGACAGATAACATCCTCACCCTCCATGGAACACCATTAGGCACACCCAGCACTTCTTCGAAGGCCTGCAGCAGAGTGAAGCCCCAGCGGCCTGCAGTAGGAACCGCCCATCCACCAGTGCATGTTCCGAGCTGAGCTTCATGCTTGCTGGGTCTTGCTTCCAGATCCCTCAGAGAGTTGTCCTGGATCATCTTTCACCTACATGACTTGGAGTCAGCTCCTTGCCTTTAGGTCTGCTTTTCCAGAGATCTCAATAACAGATTAATATCATCCCCATTTTCTAGATGTAGTAAGGTAAGTCCCTTCTCAAAGGGACACAGCTGATAGGTGGTGTATCCAGGACTGATCTTGCCTGGGATCCCGAATGCCCACTCCAGTGCCCTATGCCCCTCCCACCCCATGATCTTTAACTCATGCACTGCAGGCCCTTTGCTTGAAGGCTTGGGGCTCTGACAGCTAACCCAAATCCCCCATATGTCACTATCTTGGTATCCGTGGGGACAGTCTAGGCGGTAACCCTCTACCTGGTCCAAGCGGAAGCTCTGTTCCCTTATTTTCTGTCAAGTAACTGCCAACCCATTTCCCCCCTTAGTATTTGTTGGCAAGACAGTAAAAGCATTCCTGAATTAAAGACACAGTGAAATGACACTTGAATTCTCCTGGGAACAATTCTGCTATGATGGATAAACATGTTAATTACCCAGAATTTAACCTCCAGCTGCTGCCTTTGCACAGCTCTCTCCTTGTAGCCCGAGCTTGAGGCCTGGCATGGGGGATTCTTAGGGAGCTCCTGTGGCCTGCAGGAGCCTCCCCATCCCTGACTTCTGGCCCACATGCTCATGGGATTCCTGGGAGCACACACCCAGCCAACAGCCTGGAGGTGGTGAATGGATGGGCAGAGCACATGGGTTCTCTTGCTCCATAGTGTGGGTTACATGTGTTACTTACTGTGCCTCAGTTTTTCTGTCTGATAAATGGGATTTGAAGATTACCCGTTAATAGCCATAAAGGACTCAAGGACTTAGGAGTGTACCTGCTGCATAAGGAAATGTTTGCTGTAACTATGATTACATCCCCCATGCAGATGGCCACTTTGGTCCCCTGATCTACCCTCCACAGGTTTTCCTAGTTTGTTTCTTAGTTTTATCTGGAATCCCTATCACCTTGCTTCTTACTCTCCTAGATAACTTCATAACTCGCATTTTTTCCTGAGCCTAATTTCAACTCTCCCAAAGGAGAGGAGTGAAGCACTTTCAAATATTCTTCTAGGGTGTGAGTTATAGACTGCTTATCAGTTCACCTCTTCATCACGCATTTACAGAGTGCCTAGAAGGGGCTAGGTCCCATGCCAAGAGCTGGTCTGTAACCCCCAACCAGGTGTGACCTGTGACGGCAAGCAGTTTTTCTAGGGGAAGTCAGAATGATGGGTGAGCTGTGTTGTACAGTGTAGAGTAGTGAACCATGACAGGGCCAGAGGGTGGTCCGGGCTAGGGTCACTTGCTCCTCTCTGCTCAAGCCTCCACAGCACCTCTGTAACAAGAGCATCCAATGGGGTACAAGCTGTGGAATCCAGCAGACATGGGTTCCCATCCCAGCTGTGCATCTTGTGTGACCTTGAATGGCACATTTAACCTGCACCTAAATTTTCAGCCCTGTAAAATGGCAGTAAGAAGTGCTTAATCATTAAAGGCTTGTTGTGAGCCGGGCACAGTGGTGCATGCCTATAATCCCAGCACTTTGGGAGGCTGAGACAGGGGAATCGCGAGTTCAAAGCCAGCCTCAGCAACGGCGAGGCACTAAGCAACTCAGTGAGACCCTGTCTCTACATAAAACACAAAATAGGGCTGGGGATGTGGCTCAGTGGTCGAGTGCCCCTGAGTTCAATCCCTGGTACCAAAAAAGGGGGGAAAAAGGGATGTTGTGAGAGACCAAAGTGAAAATGTGGGTAAAATCCTAAATTGAGTCACATAGAAAGCATTTAGTGTCAGCCAATAAGGTGACACCCAAATTGCTAATGATAAGCTTCCTTGCAGCCCTCTCTGAACTTACCATAATTGGATGGGATCATTAGTATAAGACACTTAGGATTTTCTGGGTATGAAACAAGAATGGGCAACATACCCAAAGCTTTTTTTGTCACTGCCCCCTTACCATCAGCCACTGCCTCACCTGGGGCACTTCAGAAGCCCACATTGGAGGTGTGAGCTCAACTTACCTCCAAGAATCTGATCCAGGAGTTTTCAGCCTTCGGATTGCATTCCACAGAAGCATGAACTTCCAGGCTCCCCAGGCTGGGAATGGCTCATTGCTGATGGCATCCTTAAGAATGCCAGCCAGATCTGATCACTATGTTCAGAGGTTTATTAATATCACCTCAGATCTATCTCCTCTGATGGAGAAGTTTTGCCAGCATCTGATAAAAATGAAACATACAATGGTCTTGTGCCAACAAGAGCCCTTTTTCATGTCATCAACTGTTAAAAAGCTAGTGCAGCCAGTGGCGACGAGGAGAATGTAAATACAAAGGGGGAAACGGGGTTTGCATATTCAGTTCAGAATTTGGGCATCAAACTTCCTCCTGAGCCTCCCCTCACCACTGCCCTATACTGAGCTGTGAAAATAAAATTTTTTTTTTTTTTTTGCTAGAGGGATTGAACTCAGGGGCTCTCGACCACTGAGCCACATCCCCAGCCCTATTCTGTGTTTTATGTAGAGACAGGGTCTCACTGAGTTGCTTAGCGCCTTGCCGTTGCTGAGGCTGGCTTTGAACTCGTGATCCTCCTGTCTCAGCCTCCCTAAGTGCTGGGATTACAGGCATGCGCCACTGCGCCCAGCTGTGAAAATAATTCTGAGAAGCTCATCTCCCTCTGAGCATGTGGATTCTCTCCCCTACTCATCCTCCAGGACCTATCTGAGTACAGCACTTCCCAGAAACCATAGTGAGAGGAGTCCTGCTCGTCTCCCAGTCTGCGTTGCAGGCACAATAGAATATCAATGAGAGGCATGAGCAGAACCAGCTGCAGATGAGAGAAGACAATTCTGGTGGTGTGCCCTAAAGCTTTAGCTGGATGGGGTCAGAAGTGGGAAGTCTGAGGTGGAAGGGACGTCAGGGAAGGACACACTGACAGGTGGTTTTGTGTAGTAGTCAGGAACAAGGAGCTGTGAAAGCTTCTAGTTCAAAGTCACCCTGGGCTTGTTTTAAAGTGCCCAATGTCCTCATATTACTAACAAGGACATAAACCCACAGAGGAGAAGTTGCTTGCCCAGTATCACACAGCAAGTCGGTGGCGGCAGGGCTAGAATTAGAATGACATGTGGCTTCCTTGCCTAGTAGTCTTTGTATCAGACCATGCTCGTGCCTTTCTTCCCTAGGTGAACTTTATTCAAGTCCCTTCTACCTGCTGAGTGCCCTCCCAAGCAACAGATATTCTTTTTGACCTTCACAATGACCTTGTGAGAAAGATGCCCCTAGGGCTGTGGTCACACACTTGGTGACATGGGGTTGGAAGAGTTGAGATGATTATACACTTTAGCAGAGTCAGGGTTCCAACGTAGAGTGCTGGCTCTAGAGTCCTGGTTGTAATTAGCAGTTTTAACCAGTGCTTCTCAAAGTGGGGTGCCTGAAGGAGCAGCTTCACCTGGAACTTGTTAGAGATGCAGATTCCTGAATCATAAACTCTGGGCAGGTCTAAGCATCTAGTTTGAGTTGGTTTAGATTATGCAGCTGGTACACCTTCCAATTTCACAGTGAACTTTCCTTTCTATGTGTTGTATACCAAATCGCTGGATTCTTATACCTGAAGACATTTCTAAGGTCACTGTTACCTCTCAGTAGCTTGATCTCTGGTGGCCCATTTTAACCATGGGACTCTTCAGGAAGCCTAAGATGGTACAAATTCTCTGCTACCCAATGGGGTCTCTGAGCTTGAAGACAGCAAAATTGGTGGCATTGAACCTTCTGTTGGCCAGAGGGGGTTTTGAGAGTCCTGCCTGTTTTCATGCTCACTTCAACAATTTGATCCAGTCAAGTGGAAAATTAACAAATCAGAAAGGAAAGAGGCACAATTGGAGACACCAAATGTTCATTGCAACCAGCACATTTCCAGACTTCTAAGCATTGCCTCTGTGACTGCATGAGGAATCCTGCACTGAAAGTGTTTTCCTCTTGATTCAATAGATATTTGCCCGTACTCACCAAATATCAGCACCAGGGATATAAAGCTGAAGGGATGTAAGCCCTGCCCACAGGGAACACATAGTCCAGTATGATTATCTGGTGATGGGATTCTCCATCAGAGAAAACGCAGCAGCTTTTAATTGATGCAGTCCATGATGTCTGCTTAATAGAGTGTCACATAAAAATAAATCCCCTGATTATCCCCTTGGCGAGTGGTGGCATGGCATATTAATGAAGGCAGCACATCCTTCGTGGTGTGGGGTAGAAGAATTACAGCCCAGTGAAGGGAGAGTCTGATGAAGACTTTATCATTTAATGAACCATGTCGTGGTGAACAGCTGTGGGGTAACCCAGCCAGGACAATTATGCAAGTTGGATTATGTCTCTAGTAAATTGATTCTACTTTATTTGATTAGGTTGGTTCTCCAAAGACAAATTCTTCCAAATTGGGTAGGGGGTAAAATAAATAAATAAATGAATAGCATCATTCCAACTTTGCTTCTAACTTTTAATCCTTGAATGGCTTTTGCTTTCAAGTCTTCAGAGGAAGCACAGGATGGCGTCTAAGTTGTTATCAGCCAGAGGACCAAGAATAATTGAGTATCTGTAATAGCTATTAGTGTGCTGTGTATAAGACTCACATTGTCTTTGGTTGATGAGCTTACCCCAGGGGCCAATGAGAGACAGGCGGGAAACCGTGACCATTCCTTTTGTGAACCCTCAAAACAGCCTGGCTGCAGCTCATCAAACTGTTATCTTTCCTTACGCACCACCCAATGCAGGCACACAGCTGAACATCATGAAAAGAAGTGAGCTCAGTGTGACATTTTCCCCAGATCTCCATCCTTGCCATTTTCAAACTAGTAGACAACAGGTAGTCCAGTCCCATTGCAGGGTCCATGCTGCATCAGGAGCTTGTGGAATCTCTTAGGTCATCACAAATGCTGTAAAAATTAATTAGAATAGAATAAAATACTGTAGTACATCTCACTATACCTAGCAAGGAAAGTACTGATTCCTGATGCTCTTTTCATCTTTGTGTGTGTGCTTACATAGATGCGTGCATATGTATGATGTGGCATGCTCTGAACTATGTTGTAAAATGTGCTTCTTTCTGAGAGCTGTGCTCGAAAAACATTTGAGAAATACCGATAGCTCAAGCTTGTTGTTCACAGACAAGGAGGCAGGGCCACAGTGCTTGGCTGTGTTGTGGACGCAGGCTTTTGGACAGACGTGTGGGAGCATTTTAGGAAGAGTTGGGGGTCACTTGGAACCAGATTGGCATCACTGAGACTACTTTTCAGACCAGCTGTGGACTAGAGACATACATGATGCTTCCAGATTCTCCATGCCTCACTCCAGTGGTCGTTGACAAGCTTGAACCTGGGTCAACACAACCAACCTGGATAATGAGCAGGCAACTCCTTAAGAGGGATTCTTGAAAGAACTGGCTGGGGCTGTTCCTGCTCTTCTCCAAGCCATTTACTAGGATACTGCTAACATTTTAAATCTTTGAATGTCTGTCATGTGGAAAAGCACTTGATTTTATCTCTGTGACTCCTGCACATGTCTATTTGTTGCAATCTCGGAAACTTGTTTATTTCTATCTGTAGCATCTCATATTATCCCTAATCCCATAGACAGGTAGTCTATAACTGAAATAGGCTGTTTCCTCTAGCAGGAGAGCCCCCTCAAAGCCCCCTCTTTCAGTCTGGGAACTCACTTGCCTAAGATGTGGCCACTGAGGGCAGTGAAGTCACTGGATGAACAGTTGGGTTCATCTGTGGATCTGTGGCTTTCAGCCTTGTTAAGACACCGTACATCCAGTAAATACAGACCCACACTGGTATCCACTAGTGCAGGTCTGACCTGCCTATTCTCATCCTTACTACATGTGAAAGTTTCTCTTTTAGAATATTCTATTCTGTTCTACTTCACCCCACTATGTTCCCTTCCCATTGCCTTTATAAAGTGATGGTCAAGGCTCGCCAAATCCATTTCAGGATCCAATATGGGGTTGCAACCTGTGATTAAAAACAAACAAACAAACAAAAAACAGTTTAAGTGATATTAAAATTATCATTTTCCAAATCCTGAGAACCCAATGTAAATCACCACTATACATTAGGGTATAAAATTCTATACGCAGCAGCCTCCCAAATAAAGTTGTTGACTGGCTAAAACCATGTGTTATTAATTCACTCACCCACTGACTCAGTCACTCTTTCCTTTTGTTCATTATTTACTATGTGCCAGGTCCCAGACAGGTCACAGTGATACCAAATAAGTAAAACAGCCCCTGACCTCAAAGAACTTGAGTTATAGGTCAGGTTTCCTGGGATTTCCAGGATTCCAGCAGCAGTTTGCCCTGGGTTCTCCTTAGTGGGAGGACCTTTCAACATCATGTTCATCACATCTTCTCCCCTGTTCTTTGGTAGAATATTTAACCCCAAGTTCTGGTCCAGTAGCAGAGAACTTCACATACTGCAGCTAATAAAAAACTCAAAATGGACATAGGCTAGAGAACAAAGACTAAGAGTGCTGTAAAGGTGCTGTCCTCCTTTGGATCCTGTCCCAAGAGGCTTAAGGGGAAGAGAAGTACTCCTCTTGCGGGTATCAGGAGCTCTAATTACTTGTTGTGTATTGATTCATTTCCTCCACAGACCACTAATCCTGCAGACCAACTTGCAGGGCCTAATAAATGAGATTGCTTAGTGTGGGGAGCTAATCAGATTTCTTATGTTTAGAGCAGCTTTATGTTGGGTTTAGGGAAGCTCCTGACTCAAGCACTGGAAAAGCTCTGTTTAACCATTTCCCACCCAAAGGCAAACTATCGTAGACCAACCTAGAGTCAGATGGGTTAAATGGGATTTAGGCTGGTGTGTTAGTCACCTTTGTGTTGCTGTGACCAAAATACCTGACAGGAAGAACTTAGAGGAGGAAATGTTTATTTTGGTTCATAGTTTCAGAAGCTCAGTCCATGGTCGAGGATTCCATTGCTTTGGGCCTAAGGTGAAGCAAAACATCATGGGGAAGGGTGTGGCAGAGGGAAGGAAGCTGCTCAGGATGTGATTGCTGGGAAACAAAGACAGAGGAAGGGTCTTCAGGGAAGATGAACCCTTCTAGGGCACACCCTCAGTGACCCACTTTTTCCAGTCACACCTCCCCTTCCTATAGTTACCATCTAGTAAGTGCATTCAAACTAGGATGGACCGATTACAGCTCTCACAATCCGATAATTTGATCATTCCTACATTAACACAGGAGCTTTGGGGGAGGACACCTTACATCCAAATCATAACAACTGGCAAGGCTGGACCTTCCTCAAGGATCACCAGCCACAAGAAACTCTACCAAACCATTACTTTCTCTTCTACCTCCAGCCCTGGAAGCATCTCCTTGGCATTGTGCCTCCTGGAATTCTTTATCATTTTCTGTCTTTTCTCTCTATTCTCATACTGTACCCCTCTTTCACCTTTGGTCAGTCAGAATTTCCAAGTACTTGCCCAACCCTGGGATCTACAATATCTGCAGTGCCTGACTCTGCACATAGTTTCCCCTTTGCCTGGGAAGCATCCCTCCTATTTCTGCCATCACCTCAGCCTAGCACTCTGCACACTATACCCAGTGACCTGTTAGGGTGATCTTCTCCCCTGAGTTCCTCTCTTGAAGGTGTCATAACCAATTGCCACCTGGTGGACTGTGATTGTCTGAATTAGGGATTGAACCCAATGATGTCAGTAAGCAGGGAGGCAAGTGGCTCAGTTGGTATTATGACATTCTGTTTCACCTGTGGTACCAGGTAAGCCCCAGGAAACCTGTTCACTCTCAGGTATGTGTTTGATGAGTCTGGTCTGCTGAGATGATCTCACTGAAATAGGAGCCAATCATTAGAGAGGAGGACGACAAAGGGAATCAACAGGACTTGGTTTTCCGAGTAAGGCAGGCAGGCTTCAGTATGGCAGAGGGCTATGCTTATTTATGCCTCTATAGAGAGCTACGCAAGGCCATTCCAGTGCCTGGCCTGGTGAGATAAGTCATTGGCACCTGGGACATGGAAGCTGGAATGGTTTTGCTGGATCATCTCTCATCCAGCCCTCTCTTTTTGCAGTTGAACAACTGAGGTCCCTGCTGGGCTATGACTTGTCCAAGGTCACTGAGAGTTGTAACCACCAACATGGTGGAAGTCAGTAACTGCCTAGACTTTGAGAAAATGGGGTCCTGTTATCACTCCTTCCTCTCATTTCTGCTGTCTTCTCTCGGGTGTCTTGTCCTTCCTTGGAACTGAGAAACAGGGAGGAAGGAGCACCCGTTGCCATGGAAACCAGCATTACAGCACTGGCAGCCGGCTGCTCTCTCCATGGTTGGGGCTCCTCTAACAGGGGCTGATGCTAGTTGGGGCCTTGCTGGGGACTCACTTTTCTCCAGTGAATGTGGGACCAGTCACCACATTCACTGGAGAAAAGACTTTCAGGATAGTAGACACCTTCTAACACAAATCACACAGGCCCAGCAAGCAGGGCTGTGTGTGCACCCTATGACTCTTCTTGCTTTCCCAAATCAGTTTTCTCTCTGCCAGAGACTCCTAACAGGGTTTAAGAATCCTTTTAGAAGGATATCAGCCTTGTGCAGACTCTGGTCCATCAGAACCAAACATTTAAATGGACAGTAGCTGTGCTGAAGAGGTTCTGTTTGTCATCCCTGCCAGAAGAAAATCTAAAATGAAGGGATGAAGGTAGGGGAAAGAGGAAAAGGATGAGACTTCTTTTGCTTTCAGACATATGTCTCCTAAATCCTCCAAGAGTTAAGTTGGGGCTTTAAAAATAGTCTTTTCTGTTCACACAGGGCTGAGGATAGAGAGTTCAAGGGTTGGGAAAGACCTTATTAGGTCATCTCATCCATCCCTTGGCCTCCGGGCCTGTCCTAATCCCTCTTGTTTATATAGCTCTTTGGAGAAGGTGATTTCATAAGCTCCCACAATAATTTCTTCCATAGTCTAAACAATGCTTGATCTTAAAACCATTTTCTTCACAGTGAGGCCAGATTCATCTTGCTGCTTCCAGCACCTGTCTATCTATGGGCCCAGGCTACTCAGAGGCAGCTGGGATTTATGCAGTGAACACTGAACTTGGACTTAACCATCTGTGTTCAAATCCTGCCATGTCTGTTCACAGACTATGTGACATTGGACACATTTCTTACCGCTCCATGCCTCAATTGCTTAAGCTGAAGAAGTTAGAGTGAAGGTTATGTAGGGAGTGATACATGTAGAGGTGCCCAACGTGGTACCTGATACCTAGAGATGCTCAATAACATGTAGTACTGCTCTGGGTTGGCCTGGGGGTACTTTGGTATGGGTACTTTGTTGTGTGTGTGTGGTAATGGTGACGGAACCCAAGCCCTTGCACATGCTAGATAAGTGTTCTACCATTGAGCTACATTCCTGGTCCTTTCTTTTTTGAGATGGATTATACTAAGTTGTCCTGATTGGCCTCAAAATTGTCCTCCTGCCTCAGCCTTCTTGGTATTACAGGTGTCAGTCACCATGGCCATCATGGTATGAAGGTATGAGTACCTTTCAGATCAAAACCTCAGGCATTAACCCTTTGGTTGTGAAGTCGTGGGATCAGTGTGTGGGATGAGGTCTGCAACATCAGGGCCAACTGAGGGACACTCATGGGGCTTGGCCATTGGGCTTTTACTAACCAGCACAAAAGATTTCTCAATATTTTACCTTTTTTTCCCCCAGTACTGGAGAATCAAACTCAGGGCCTCCCACATGCCAGGCAAGTGCTGTACCACTGAGCCACATCCCCAGCCAGTTTCAATATTTTAGAGCCCAGTTTGGCTGTACCAGTGCACACTGTCAAAATTATCAGCTCCCATGGTTCCTTCTAAGATGACAAGCAGATTTTTGCCTCCTAGTCTTTGTGCCATTTTCATGCCCCTGCCTTCCCTTCCTACCTCCGACGAAGACCTGATTTAGATTTAGACCTGATTTAGCTCCACACTCCTGAACCTCATTCTCCATGTGTTTTCTCCAGGAAGGAAAGAAAAAGAGGAAAGGTTGTTCCTGGATGGCTGAGCAGTTGGCTTACTCAGGTGATCACAGAGCCTCAGACCCCATCCAGCCTGCAGATGGTAGATAAGGAACTGAGGCCAGAGAGGGTGAGAACTGCTCCCACCCCATCCTGGTTATCAACAGCAGGTGCAGAACCTCAGTCTTCTGGCTTCTTATCCATGACTGTCCCGGGACTGAAGCTTCTCCTGGAGCCTGGAATTACATCAGAGTCAGTCCCCATCCTGCCAGCACCCTCCTACCCTGCACATGCTTGTTGAGTCACACAGAGGAGAGGCGGGTGGGGGAAATTGTGTATTTGCCTGGAGAACACACCAGTCTGGAAAAATGAAGGCGGGCAGAGCCAATGTGGGCGGAGTCTCCCATCCAGATCTCCACTCCAGCACTAACACCAGGTTTCGGGTGCTGAGGGAAATGAAAGCACTTGTGTCTTTCTTACTCACCTGCAGAGAAGAGTGGCTAAATTTAGGCTACGTGTTGGGAAAGTACCAACTCTACTGAATCTAATGATTCTAAGTGACAGTTTTACTGGATCTTAGGATTTGGTTCCTAAGTGGAAATTCCTTATACAGACTTGTTCTCCTCTTGTGGAGATACAGGCCAGCCTTAAAAGCACCTGGGTTATTGAAACATCTGGAGAGCGTTATTCAGGCTCAAAGGCTAAGAGGTAGATGGGTGTGGGTTTGTGTGTGCATATGTGACCATGAATCCCTTTTGCTGGCTGCAAATTCTGTCATCACATCATGGAAAAATCCTTCCAAAGACAAGTAGCAGGTGCAAAGATGCTGATGTTGGATCCATTGAGGAAATGCAGTTTTGAATACCAAAAAAAAAATGGTATTTATGCACTCGGTTGGCACGTGTTTGGCCCAGATGGTGAAAATATTGTTGAGATGGCCAGGTTCCTTTGGGAGGAACAGGTTAGGGAGAGGAAGTGGCTTTCAGAGAAGTAGGTAATAGTGTCAGGTAGGGAAGCATGGTGCTTTGGGAGTTCACAAGACCAGAGTTCAAATCCTGACCTTGCTGCCTTTTCCCTGTATGGCCTTGGCCTTGGGCAGCTCTCCAACAGGTTGAGCCCACTTCATGGGTGGTGCTCAGTGTTTATTCAGGGCTGCTTCTTAAGGAGCTTTCAGGAATAAGGGTAACTGGATATCTCAAGGAATCAGGCCCACTGCTTTGAGCCTTTCAGCCTTAGATTTCAGAGTGGACTTAAGGTAGGTAAAGGCATATATGACTGCAGGGAGGCACACGAAAGTGACCCCTTGGGCTCCTATTTTGGCCACATCTTAGTGTTAGGAAACTGCCAGCTGGCTTGCTTCATTTCCTGAGTTCTGACAAGGCAGTAGCTGGAGTCAGCGTCTTTGCTGCTATCTGGAACAGCTGCTGGGATTTAATAGTGCACTTAGAGGAATTACCTGGAATCACAGCAGGCATTACAAAATGGGAATGCATTTCTGTAAGCCAAGCTAATGTTGGAGAGTAAGAGAGCAGGGGCTTTCCTTCCCTAGTGGTGAGACATAAAAAGGACAGGCTGTCTCTGATGCTGCTCTAAATAGGTGCAAAAACTTCATCCGGATTGTGCTTAGCTTGGGACTGGGGTTGGGCAGTGTGGGAAAAGGAATGACTGGATCTGGCTGCAGGGCCTATTTTCAGATAAAAAGCTCAAGGAAGCCGCCACCTCTAGGCATCTGGCGTGTGACAGCTGTCTTGGCCAGGACTTAAGGTCAACTCTGGACAGCACATGCCGAGCCGGCTTCCCTTCTGCTCCTCTCTGTTAATCTGCAGCACAGTTGTCCCGTTCTTATTGCCCTCTTTTCCAACCCCAGGGACCCCATTCCCTGGTGTCTAGTAGGTCCTCACCTGTGGTGCCACATGGGTGGGTGCTCTGAGCCTGTCTTCTGGGGGCTTAAAGTCTCCTTTGGGAAAATATGAATAATGAATGGCAATTATTAGACAAAAATAAAGAACATAGAATTGTGTTTATAAGTTGAATCTGAGAACAATAGATCTGTAGACAGTTGATGTGGATGCCTTTGGTTCTTCAAAAGAGAAGCATCTGAAGGCAGTGAGAGATTGGCTTTGGGGGAGCCTACCATGGGTTGGGGACCATGTTTTCAACATGTGGGTAACATTCTAGATCCAAACTACATCAGATGGATAGTAAACATACCTGGTAAAGGTGATGCTGGGAAGGGCACCTGACTGGGGAAGCCATGCCCCATGGCTGATCCTGCAGCACTTGGAACCTGAGCCTGAAGCAGAGCCTGGCCTTCAAAGGAAGAATCGGGTTCTGCCTCTTGTGTCCTTCCACAAGCTCAGAGTTCCATTGGCCTGGAGGCCACTGGGGGCTGCATGGACTGGGTCACTTGACTTAGTATGAACATTGTCTTCTCAATGGCTTCCAGTGTGATCTCAGCTTATGAGACTGATTCAAAGTA
Organism: Geosciurus inauris; assembly: GCA_004024805.1. Lineage (NCBI taxonomy): Eukaryota > Metazoa > Chordata > Mammalia > Rodentia > Sciuridae > Geosciurus > Geosciurus inauris. Next base: position 426,981 of record PVHX01000074.1, on the reverse strand, counting down.
CTCTGCAAGGGCTAATCAGTCCTCTGATCACCATTATCCATTCACCTCCTGAGGGCACTGCCCTCTTTGAATAAACTGAGGCTGACAACCCCAGTCTGCCCAACTTCCCAGATGTCACTGCAGCCTGTCTCTTTCTTACCTGGTTAAGGCCACCATCACTCCTTGTGTGGACAACTGCAGCAGTGTCTGAGACCTACCAACGCACCCTCTTCCACCCCTCCTCCCCACCAAGACCATTCTTTCCACAGTGGCCTGCAGAACCTTTTAAAAATTATTTTCTGATCATATTAATTCCCTTCTTAAAACTCCAGTTATCCCTATTGTTTAGGAGAAAATCCTTATCACGAAAATCCTTAGAAAGGAAAATCCTTAGAAGAAAATCTTATAATATCTGACACGGGTTGTCGGATCCTGAATTTTCTCATTCTTTATGTGCTACTCAGTATACTGTCACTTAGAAACAATGAAAATATCAATAGCAGCCCGACTCTCCTCATGCAGTGGCTCCACTTGGAAATGCTCTTCCTGCAATTCCCCCCCCCCCCCGCCCTTTCACGTATCTCCCTCCTAGCCACCTTGCATGGGCAGCATCCTTACCAGACCAGGTTGATGGCTGCTGTTCCCTGCCTTTCAACTCCCTGGATTTTTCCTTTGTGGCACTTAATGAACCACCCTGTGTTCTTTGTGTGCTAGTTTTTTTTTGGTTGGATTTTGATATTTATCTGATGTAGTTTGGATCTGGAATGTTCCCCATGTATGGAAAACCTTGTCTTCAGCCCATGATACTATTGGGAGTTGGTGGTCCCTTTAAGAGGTGGGGCCTACTGGGAGGTCTTATGTGGGGGGGAGGCTGCTCTGGAAGGGAATGGTAGGAGCCTTGTCTCTTGCTATTTTTCACTTCCTGGTCACCATCAGATGAGCCGCTTGCTCCATCGCATGTCTCCCTGTCTCACCACAAGTCCAAAAGCAACAGGACCACTACTATGGATTAGAACCTCTGAAATTATGAGCCAAAATAAACTTTTCCTTTTTATACACTAATTAACTCAGATCTTTTGTTATAGTGACCAAAGACTGAGTTACGTACTATTTCCTCCTTCCATCTACTTATAAGGTCCTCAAGGGCAGCACCTAACCCCATCCTTGGCTACTGCTCAAGACCCAGCACAAAATCCTACAACCCAGCAGGATCAGAACATATCCTTAGAGGTAGTAAACTCTCTGGGTTTCCACTGTGTGTTCCACTGACCAGAAAGCCACAAGGATATGGTGAGCACTGGGCAACTCAGCCAGATGTTTACATCTTTAGATGAACTTTATGCCTAGGCACATAGCAGTAGAAATGATTTCTACTCATAAACCTGGCAAATTTATAGTGGAAATCAGTGGGAAGGAATAAATATGAATCCCCATGATGTCATTTTATGGGCTGCTTTATAGATTGTAATCATCCATGTAGAGTTTGCAGGCTATTAATTTTGTTTGTGGAGTCTCACGACTCTTGGGGACAGAATTTAGCAGGCTGTAGTGTCAGACTGGTGGATCTAAGCCTGAAACCTCTGAGAGATTTGGAAAAAGGTTGACAAGTGGCCTCGGGGGGAGTTGGAACTTAGGGCCTTTCCTCGGGCTTCCTCCTGGACATGGTTTTAAAAATATTTGCTCACTACTCTGTGATCTTAATTTTGCCCTGATCTTCTGGCTCCTCCTTCCTGTGAGCTAAGTGGCTGTGGAATTCTGCTTTCAGCACTTGGTAGAGAGAGCTCTCCTTGGAGTCCTTCTTATGAGACCTATGGTGGGGTCAGATGGGACTGGCTCCATGCCTTGCCTTGTGATCCTGTGCCAATTTTCTTCTTATTCATTTTTTGAACCTCCCTTTCTTCCTCTATAAATTGAGACCCATGCCCCCAACCTCAAAAGGTGATTGTAAGGATAAAGGAGATGATGTCAGAGAAGCACTTGGTACTCCAAAAGAGTTATAGTTCATAAAATGATGGTGATGATTGCTGTTTTCAAGTAAGCCTTGTGTAGTGGGAACAAAGTGAAAAAAAGGAGTGAGAACACCTGGTCCCAGCTGTCACTGATGTGCTGGGTGACCATGGACATGAAAATTATTAGCCTCTCTGGTCCCCAATTCTGCAATAGTGAAATGAAAGTTTTGGCTCAAATAACTTCTAAGGCAGTTCTACTCAAAGTGGGGTCTGTGAACCAGCATCAGCTGGAGACTTATAAAGAATGCAGATTCTTGAACTCTGCCCCAGACCTCTGGCTCAGAAATACTGGGAGTGGAGCTCAACTTTCTACATTTTACAAGTCCTCTGGGTGATGGGTGGACAAATAAAAGTCTGGCAAGCATGACCTTGTGATAAATTGTGGACCTGATATTCCTGTCTGAAGCTGAGTTCCCAAGCAGCAGTCATCTCTGGGGCTTTTTTCTTGGGATCTTGAAACACGAGGGCTTTTGGGACCTTGGACCACAGAATTGAGGAGAATGAATACAGAATCTTCCATCTAAGTTCAACCTCAGGCAACCTGATGCAGAGTCTGTGTGTGCACACCCCGCTTTGGGACCTCTCATTGGTCTCTGCCTCTTCCTTGTCTGCTGACCTTGCTCAAGTTATTCAAACTCACTGGGCTCCATTTTCCTGCTCTGTAATATGGAGCATATACTAGTATCTATATTACAGTCACTATGAGGATTACCTGAGTTATGTGAGCAAAGTACATATGGACCCTGCACATCACCTGTGCAGTGTGTGCTGACTGATGGTCTTGCCATTAGTGTCCTTGTCCTTCTCATGGCCCCAATCATGCAGCTTTGTGAGGGGAATGAAAAAAGAGGAAGAATGAGAACTTAGGTGTCCTAACTTGCTCTGTGACCTTGGGCAACTCACTTAAGCTTAGAGAGTCAGTGATATTGACTGGTTTCTAAAAGGGGGTCTATATATTTTTTTTTCTACTGTATTTATTGAATGCATTTTAGGTGCTGACCATAGGCCAGGCCCTGAGACGACAGCATGAGGAAGACAGACGTGATCCCTGCTTTCCTTCTGCCTGCTTTCTCTGAGACCTGGGTTTGCTATGGGATTCGATGAGATAATAGATAAGAAAACCACTGTGGTTGTTAACAATCAACATGTAACAAATACAGACTCTAAGTCGGTTGAGGAACTAAACAGCATTGCCCATTCAGGGGCTGAGGGTTTTGTAGACTTATTCTGAGGAATCAGGACCCTATAGGCCTGCCAGAGATAGAAGAAGCACAGCACTCGGTATCTGTGGGTAGATCCACCTGCTAGGTATACCTGGTTCCTGATAGCTTGGCCCACCGCTGTACCGTCCAGCTGGAGGTCTCCCTCTCTGTGCTTTGGGCAGTCAGAATGGAGGCATCTCTCAAAAACCTGATGCAAAAATACAGCTGGCTTGATGATGAGCGCTCTTCTTTTGATTCATTCAGTGTGAGTTCATATGGAAGAGGTGGGTGTTTGAAAGTGCCTCTGGGGGCAACCTGTAGAGAGGACAACTGTGAATTGGTGTTTCTGGGAATTATCCTGCCAAATACTTAGAGCTAGAGGAAAAGAACTCTTTAGGGAGCCAAAGTCCATCTTGCCTTTTGGGCACATGTTAGCTAGTTTCTTGGGGCTATACTGGGTTCAAGTAGTAAATCACTCAGGGGCCATGCACAACCAGAGCCAGGTAGCTTTTGACTAGGGACATGTTTCCAGGTGGACTTAAGGCAGGAGCAAATACTCTTTTGTTGATTCACTCTCAAATGCTGTCCCCATCAGTTTCTCATCAGAGTGCATGCTGGCCCTGCCCGGAAGATGCCTTCTCCAGAGCCAAGAAAACAGGCAAGAGAGTCCTTTTCCTGTTTTAGCTATCATCTAGAGTTCCCTGCTCTATGGCCTCAGGGCCTGGTTGCTGCTGAGATCTGAGGGCCCAGGTATGAGGAGGTATGAAGACAATGGTGCTGGGGGTCCTTCTGCCATGGTGGTGAAGCAGAGGTGTGTGACTAAGAGCAGACTGGGGGACCTAAGTGGGCGGCATACTCAGAAACCTTGGAGGCTCTAAGACACTGTGTTGGCCCTCCCTAAGCAAGATAAGATGGCATTATACGATTTTAACAATCCCTTTGCTTAAAAAAATAACAATTAAAAATTAATCAGTTTTCAAAGAACTCCCTAGTTAAGGAAGACGCCTGCAGGGTGAAGGGGGGGTCCTCATTCTTCCCCATTTTCCCCTTTCTACCATTTCCTTTTTCATATATTTCCATCTTTATGTGCAAAGAAAACAGGGTTGTTGAGGTGTGCTTTAAGGATACCAACATGGCCCTGTGGCCCATGGACATGCCCCATTGATTCCTTAGGATTGCCCTACAGTGCTCATGTTTGTTCCTCTTTTGTGTCCAGCTGTGAACATGCCAGTCCTGTCCCTGATATCAAAGATAGTATCCAAAAATGGTGATGAACTTAATTCATTGTAAAAACTGATATTTTTTAAAGTCATTCAAGTGTTGGAGCTGATGATGGATATGTGGCAGTGAGTCTCATTTTATTGCAAACAGGGACAAAACTATATAGTGTGAACCCTGGAATGAGACTCTATAGGCTCAGATTCTTTGTTTATGAGTCTGGGTATCAATAATTGGTTTGTATAACTTCTGTTCTGCAGGCTCCATTCTAGGGACAAGGTCAGAGCACAGGGTGAGAGGGATGTGCTCCCTGCCTGTGGGCCAGAGATGGTGAGGGGTGTAGACTGATGTCAGCTATCACCTATGAGTTTTTCTAGAATGCAGGTTAGGGGTACGGAAGTGGACGGATGAGTTAAATAGTAGAAGTCTGTCAGAGAGAGGCCTCCTCCATTTAGGAGGAGGCTTCAGTAACCACCTAGACAGTGTTCATTAAGGGTGTGAACCCCAGAGGGAATGAGGGAGAAATAGGACCCACCCTGGAGGCAGACACTGCAGCCCTGAGAAAGACAAAGCTGTTAGAATCCATGCTAATAATAGGAGAAGGAACAGTCATTCTTTTCATGCTTCTAAACATCTTCAGAAGTGGACTTATTTAATGTTCATAGTAGAGTAGATATTATTATCTCCATCTCAAAGATGGAGAAACTGAGGCCAGAGGGGTTAGGCAATATACCTAAGGCTACATAGCTTGTTGGTGGCGGTATGCTATTTGGATCTCAGGCCTGGTTACAAGACATCATTGGTTCAGTGCTTAAGGAGAAGATTAGAGGGAAGTGAGGAAAGGGGGCGTGGAATTTGCAACAAGAGCTTCTAGAATTTAGAGAAGCACCCCTCCCAGGTCTGGATCCGTGGCCTGAGAGAAAGTTGCTCCACTTTTTGGTAAAAGGGGCTTGGAAGTCAGAGGACTTAGGGCTGAATCCTAGTTATGTAGTTTATTGTCCTTGTAGCCCTTGAGGGAGCCTGTAAAATCCCTGCATCCCTGCTTGCTGTGAGAAGACAGTTAAATGAGATCAAACACATAAAGGACTGATCCAGCACCTGGCACACTGTGCGCCCTCCGTATTTGATAGCTCTTCTCCCCTGGATCCACTGCTACTCTGCTCCAAAGCCTGGGAGTCAGGACAACAGTTCACCCTACCTGGATTTAATTGGCTTTGTTTTGCCACCGTGCCTCCCCACCAGGCTTGCCCAGACTCTGCTTTCTGATGGGCCAGAGACATTAAGCTGTTGTAAGATGCTCCATTACTGAGATTTAAAAGCATCTCAGTGTCTAGTGTAGCTTTCTCCCTGGTTTGCCAATTTCTCAGAGAATTAAACATTTAGTGCCCAATCAGATATCTCCCTATGCAGAATTCACGTGAAAAATGTATGCTTACCCCTCTAGGGGGTCAATTAAAGTGCCATTGGTGCCAACTCACACTAATTCTCCAAGGCAGGGTAGTGTCTTTGTGGTTGGTGAAATGAACTGTGTTTATGATTTGCTGGAGAAGATCTCCAAAAGTGGAAAACAGGGGAAATCAGGGTCTGCCATAAGGAGAAAAGCCTGGTGTGCATGCAAGAGAAAAAAGAAGGGGCAGAAATAATCCCTCAAAAGTGGGTCTCATTTACCTGGAACATATTTACCTAAAATGTTGGAAGAATTTTCTTTTTCTTTCTTTCTTTCTTTCTTTTTTTTTGATGATGATCCTTAGTGTTTACTGTTTCTTATGGAATCTAACCTGCATAAAAGTTATCTCCCATTCTCAGCATGGTTGGTTTAGAGAACTGTGTTATTTGTAAGTCAAATAATTCAACAGAATTCAAAACAGGTAAATTTCCTGGAATCTGGGATTAGCTGCTTAGGAAGAAGGTTTCAGTTTAAGGCAGGTTTTTTCATTTTCCAGCTTGGAATTGCCTTCAAGGTCTTATCCCTATCTTGCTACAACAAAGTGCTGCCTGAAGAAGAACCCATCCTTTTTTTTTAACAAGTTAGAGCAGTTTTGATTCTGCTGGAATTCAAGATGGTGGCTGGCCAGCTGGGCTAGCTGTGGGGCTGTGGGAAATTCAGATCTTGAAGGGAAATGGGAGTGACTGGAGCCAGAGTTCTTGATCCTGGCTATAGGAACAATCATGTGAGGACCTTTGAAATATTCCAGTGCCCAAGCCCTACTAATTATGTCTGAACATCTGGAATGACCCAGTTCCCTGGGAGCCCAGACAAGAGCCAAGCCAAACAACCACTGGAGAGATCTACCCTAAGGTTTTCTAGCAAAGAGCTCAAGAGTCGCTGTCTGAGAGAACCCAGAGGGGTCTAGAGCAATTGAGAGGACATGCTGACTGGGATGGCACTTGTACACCCAGGGGTGTTAATAGAGATAAGTCTGCAAAATTCTTCAAGAGGAAGGATTCATTACTGTACATGGAATAGTAATTTAAAAGCCTTATTTTATTGATTACAAAATGCATTGATTAATAAGATGTACCAATGACTTAATACCAGGTTTTTTTCCCCCCAGGATTAGGGTGGAAGAAAACTGTATTAAATATGTATTAAAATATGCACTGATTGTGAGCTAGACATCAACCTCACAATCATTGTATGTTAGAAACTGTAACTCTTGGAATTAATCTAATAACATAATGATATGGTGCTTTACATAAATTAGCTCATTTAATCCTCACAACTCCACCCCCTGTGAATCGGGTACTACCACTGTCACAGGAGAAGTGATGTCTCTGAAGAAGGGTCAGAAAGGTCACAGGAGCTCCCAGAGGGGAGGGGGAACTTGACTCCAGGCCAGCTGAGTTCTTGGCATGCAAGGCAGAAAAGAATTTCAGCTCGTGCCTGTCAAAGGCACAGGCAGAGATTTATTTAGGAGAGTAAGTACATATTTAAGGAGGAAAGGGGACATCTCAAAAAGAGACTTTTGGGGTAAAGCAAGGAATATGCCTTAAGAGAAAATGCAGGCTGTCTCCAGCAACCCATTGGGGGAGGGTATTTTTTTTTTAAAGTTGTTGACTGACCTTTATTTATTCATTTATTTATATGCGGTGCTGAGGATCGAACCCAGTGCCTCCCACACGCAAGGCAAGCGCTCTACCACTGAGCCACAATCCCAGCCCCGGTGGGGGTTATTAATAATGGTAGCAGGCTGGTTAGTGCTAGAGCTGGGCTAGAGGTGGACCCAGGGCAGAGTGGCACAATTTTGTGCCAATTTTCCCTGCACTTGCACATTTTCCTCATTTTACAAGGGTGTGGGCCAAGGGCAGGTTGTTCAGGAGTTAGTTATTCCTGAGTGCTTCCTGCATTCCAGTAGCTCACAGGCATTTCCTTTGAGACTTAGTATTTCTCTCTTTATTCCCAAATTTCTGTCTCACCAGCATTCCCATTTTACAGGAGAGGGAGTTGGGGTACACATAGTCCAGAACTGGTAAGAAATGGGATGGGGACTACAAATTGGGTTTTCAGATATAGCCCAGAAACTGATATGTGAGCCTAAGCCATGTTTTCTTAGGTTTCTTCCCTTCTTCACCTTTCTCAGGCAGCTTCCCTTCCTCAAAGAGGTGGTGTTTCCTTAATCAGGGCCCTGGATTCCCAAATGCAAAGACACGATTTGCAGTTGCTTCTGTTGTGTACTGCATCAAGGTACTTGGCTTAAGGAATGGGTGGAAATGAAATCCAGCTTGAGTTCCCTGTTAAGACCTGAGCCCAAAGATTGCTTCTAATTCCACAATAGCTCAGCATGAGCTGATGGAGCCCGGCTCAGCGGAGACAAGACACTGGGCTGAGTAGAGAGCATCTTGCAGGGACCAGGGTCCTTCCCACCACTTCCTGCTGGTTCTTTCGCCTTTCTGGGCAGAGCTTCTTAAAGAATGACCCCAGTGGATCCATTTGATGTGTGGGACCTCGGAGGAAGGCATTTGAGGGTCTTAACTCCGGGGGCCCTTGAACCTCTGCCTTCAGGACAAGAGTCTCTACTTTCCATGCCAGTTTGCTCCCGTAAACTTGGTGAAAGTGAACAGGGGAGAGATAGCTGAACAGGACTCATGGAATCCAATAGCTTCTGGGATCCTGGAACCCAGTCCTTCTTCTTTGCACAGGTTTTTTTCTTTGTTTTTCCCTTTTTGCAAACTCCTGGACGGGAAGGCAAGCTGAATTAGAAATGGCATTCCAGAACAACCTGGGTAATGGAAAGTACAAAACCAACTTAAACTTGTTTCCAAATCTTGATGGGTTACAATGACTTCTCAGAAAGCATCCATTTGGACCCAGAAAGTGAAATAACATTTTGAGGCTTTCTGGAGAGGGACCAGAGGGTTATGCAGCTGCAGGAGTGGGCCAGATGGGAAATCCAGATGTTGGGTCTGGGGAGCTAGATGCTTTCTGTGTGCACTTAAGGCTGGGGTTTTGCAGCCATCACTCTGGTGGATACAGGAAAGAGCACTGCTGGGTGCTGAGAGTGTTTCTTTCTGGATTTGCTGGTTCTCTAGCAGGGAGTGATAGGGGATCTCAAATGAGGAGGCCTTTGGGAGGCCATTGGGGTATTTTGAATAACCAAAGGATCCTTTTTTTTTTTCTCCAGGTAGAGCATTCCTCCTACCTGGTTATAGTAGGTTTGCAGTAGAGCCCAAACCTCCATTTTTAACAAGCTCCTCAGTTATTTCTGACAGTTCTGGAAGATTGGTTCTTTTCCTGGGGTTCTTTTTTTTTTTTAATAGTTTTTAGTTGTAGATGAACACAATACCTTTATTTTATTCATTTACTTATATGTGGTACTGTGAATAGAACCCAGTGCCTCACGCATGCTAGGCAGGTGTTCTGCCACTGAGCCACCACCCCTGGGATTCTTAGAGGGATGTGATAGTTTTGATACGAGGTATCCTCCCCAAAGCTCCTATTAATGCAGAAATATTCAGAGATAAAAATGATTGTGTTATAAGAACAGTGGCCAAATCCGTTCATACCACGAATGACTGCGTGGTAACTGTAGACGAGTGGGGCATGGCAAGGAGAGGTGGGTCACTGGGCGCACACCCTGGAAGGGTGCATCTTCTTTGTGGCCCCTTCACCAACCCCTCTATGCTTCCTGGCCTTTCCATGAGCTAAGCAGCTTTCCTCCACTGACCCCTTCCTCCTTGATGTGCTGCCCACCTTGGGTGTAGAGCAATGGAGTTGGCCGCCTATGAACTGAGACCTCTGAAGCTGAGAGCCCCCAATAAACTTTCCTTCCTCCAAGTTGTTCTTGTCAGGTATTTGGGTCACAACCACACAAAAGCTGACTTACAAAGGGGGTTTTGTGCCCATTGCATCCTCTCTGTTGATGAGCTCTCCCTGGTTAATAGCAAGTTAGTTATTGTTACCCTCTTATGACACAATTCATGATTCTGGTTTGGATTAATAGTATAGGTTGCTATTTTGGAGGGGGTACTGGGGATTGAACTCAGGGGTACTTGACCACTGAGCCACATCCCCAGCCCTATTTGGTGTTTTATTTAGAGACAAAGTCTTACTGAGTTGCTTAGTACCTCGCCATTGCTGAGACTGGCTTTGAACTCGCGATTCTCTTGTCTCAGCCTCCCAAAGTGCTGGGATTACAGGTGTGTGCCACCGCTCCCAGCTCATTGCTATTTTCTTGACAACATCCAGGCCATGTTGGAGGAGGGGCGAGCCTTTGGGGTGGGTGCCAGTCGCTGCCCTCAAGTTTGTTGTGCCATTAGAGGTTGCTATGGGATCCGCTGTGGGTCAGCCAATGCAAGGATCTCTTCATTGGGTCTCCTTCATGGAATGTGGGAAGAGAGGTGAACCAAGGAGGGAAATGCATTGTCCTTTCTCCACCCCTGTCACGTTCAGACCTTGGAAACCAAGAGGCCGAGATGGGGAAGAACAGACAACCTGGCTGAAGAAGGAAGTGTGTTTTGTTTTATTTTCCACCCTTCGTCTCATAGGTAGAGGCTGTCTACTTTCCACCATCTGCCTTCAAGAGCAGCCAAATTAATACTGAGTGTATTTAGAGCTCTGCCAGCCTGGCCTCCAGACGTGGGTAGTGCCTTGCAGTTTACAAACTAGGCTCACATACTAATCTCTTTCGACTTAATGAGATGATGATTCAACTGGTTATAAATCACCAAAGCAGCATGGTGCGCCATGCATGACAACCACGGAACTGGGACGAAGCTGTCACTTGAATGAAAGAAAATGATAAAGACTTGTGTTCCCCAAGCAGCAAAAGAAAATTGCTGTAAAGTTTCCATTGAGGTTCCTGCTATTGTGTCTTTAGGTCTTTAATAATCTCATTGTTGAAGATGTCTAAAAAGGTTGGCTCTAGCGTCCTGCGGGTGATAGAAACAATAAAGTAGGACTCGAAGTTGTATCATGCTGGATGTGATAGGGCCACCCAGTTTGACTCTGTTCTTGGGACAAGAGGCAGAGGGAATGTGTTCTGGCTTTGTTACTCTCCAGAAGCCAGAGGCAGGCTATGATCCTACACCCTGGCCCTCAGTCTCCTCTGAATCTCACCAAAGAACATGGTCCTCAGTCATCTCAACTGGAGGTGGTCTTAACTTCTGGAGCAATGACACAAGTGTGTGCTTTGTTGAATGTCCTGGGCACAACTAGGTATGTGATTCAGAGGCAGGAGGACACTCACAAAGAATTTTATTCCTCCCCATATGAGGCCCCTGAACATTCCTGTCACATTTATAGCCCCCACTTGTCTGATTGGCAGGTAGGTCTTCTCATCTGTTTCCTTCATAGGGCCACTTCACCAACTTGACAAGTGGGACTCACACATGGGCCACAGATGGCATTCTGTTAAGAGAGTCGTAATTAGACCACATGGATGCTGAGTTTACCCCAGTGGGCAGGATTGGAAGCTCTGTCTGAGAGTCTGCTGTCATCAGACTAATTCAGGGAGATGTTTGTCACTTGTCCAGACCTGTTTTGTAACTGATAGTGTTATTGAAAACCTGTCATGTCTCCAGCAGGATGATCAGGTAGGGCTAAGGAACTGTCACTTGGGGCAGGCCTGGCTGAGTGACTGCCTCCTGACACATGAATTAGACTCTTTTAAAAGCGGACATTTGTGTATTAGATTCCTATTGCTGCTGTAACAAATTACCATAAATTTACTGGCCAAACTTATCTTACAGTTTTGGGAGCCAGAAGTCCAAAATAAGTCTCTTTGGATTAGACGTGAGGTGTCAGCTGGCCTCAAGCACTGAGAAAATCTGTTTCCTTGTCCTTTCTATCTTCTAGAGGGTGCCTGCACTTCTGTTTGTGACCCACCTCTTTTTCATATCACTGTGACTTCTGCTTCTGTCATCACATCTCCTTCTCTGACTTTGACCTTCGTGCCTCCCTTTGATAAAGACCCCTGGGTTACCTGGGCACCCCTCTCTGAAAACCCAAGGTAGTCTCCCCATTTTAAGAGCCTTAACTTAATCACACCAGCAAAACCCCTTGGCCAGATAGGGTTATATAGTTAGAGGTGTTAGGGATTAAGATATGGACAACCTTTATTATAACCATCTTAGAAGAACAACATTTCTACAAATGTACAGATTGAGTTGGCTTTTATTAGCAATTCATGAATGGGGCAGCTTCCCATCTATGAAATAGAGAGAATAGAGAGGACCTCTGATGAGCTGAGCAGGGGAGGTGGGCTTCATAGACAGAAAAGGACTGAAAGAGCAGAACTGGATCACAAACCAAATCCATCTTCTGAAATCTTCTTTCCTTCAAGGGCTGAAACAGAGGAGAATTTCTTATCTTACTGGCTCAAGTTGACCAGGTCTCTTCTGATTGACTACTTTTAATCTCCTAGGTTTTTTGTTTGTTTGTTTTATTTTGCTTTGCTTTGTTTTAAAACTGGCCCATATTCAAGTTTAGTTTGATTTTATGGCACTGGAAGTGGCACCTGGAAGGAGTGACTCCATTCTGGGTCATTGACCTCTTATGCATTTGATTTAACACTGACTTCCCATTAGTGATTTCACTAGGGATTCAGGAATATTGAATTTGCTGTTTATAAAAAATATATTTTTAAAAAATATATTTTAATTGTCACTGGACCTTTATTTTATTTATTTATATGTGGTGCTGAGAATTAAACCCAGTGCCTCACACATGCTAGGCAAGCACTGCACTACTGAGCCACACCCCAGTCCCTGAAAAAAAATTTTTTTTAAAGAGACAAAATACATGCTTGCAAAAATGAAAAAGAAACAGTAAAAAAAAAAAAAAAAAAAAAAAGCTTATGCTTAAAAATCTCTCTTCATCTCTGATTTCTAGTGCTCAATGTCCCCCTACCTAGAGGTGAAACTGTGTTCATTACCAATTTTTAGTGTATCCTTACAGTGAGAATGCATGCATCTTATATAAGCATATGTGCATGCATGTGTGTCTATGTGTAACTTGCCTATTTAAAAAAACAAAGCAAATGGTGGCTCATTTCTGTGATACTGTATTTCTCAGTGATCTGTTCATATCACAATCAATTTACTTGTCCTTTCTAACAGCTGCATAGTTTTACATTGCACCCAGGTCTCATAAAATAGATGCTCCTCTATTTATGACGGAATTACATTCAAACTCATCATCAATTGAAAATATATAAGTTGAAAATGAACTCAATGCACCTGCCTGGCCAAACATCCTAGCTTAGCCTCACAGCATATAGCCGAGTGTTGGTGGTTCCCCCTCATGATAATGGGGCTGATTGATGGCTACAGCTTGGGGCTGCTGCCCAGCATTGCAAGAAAATGTGGTACTGCATGTCACTAGCCTAGGACAAGATCCAAATGCAAAATACAGTGTATAGTTACTATTGAATGAAAGCATGCCACTTTGCACCCTATGAAGTGGAACTAGAGTTATCCTAACTTGAGGAACATCTTTTATATGTAATCAGCCCCTTCTTGATATATACACACACATATATTAATATATATATTAACATATATATTAAGTTGGAACAAGCAGCACAGCAGCAAATGCCTTCTTACACTTATCTTTGCACACATGTGCTGGTATATCTATGGGGCAAACTCCTATGAGTGACATTGTTGTTTCCCAGGTTAGGTGTACCTTAAAATTTTTGATAATAGTGGCCACATTCCTTTCAAGACATGTATATGAGCATATACTTGGGCACTGTGCCACCTGGGTATGGCCCAACTGCACGCTCAGCAGGGCTCTGCCATGACACTCAGTAATAGCCTCTGGGGCATCTTGACACAGCCATGTATCTGACATGTCCATCCTCTAGGAAGTAGTTTGCAGGTTGGGGGATGAGTCAAGGATCACGAGTCTCCCACCAGCCCAGATGAGCCACTACACTCCTGAACCTAGAGTGTCAACCAGTATAGACATGTTCACTGAAAGGGATATTCACCAAGCGCAGTATGTTCAGAGGTGGCATCACATGCTGAAGATGGCACACCATGTCTCCCTGAGAACCTCTGATTTCTTTTGTCCCTCCAGCTTATGGGACCTAGACAGTGTGGAGACTTTGATCTGCATACTGCAGTGGCAGGCTATTCTGGGAGGAACAGACCTGACAGAGGCTTCGTATTTGCTGGAGACTGCAGCTGCCCTGGCAGGGGCCAGACTGCTTGGATGTGACACAGCTATTGTTTGTGAAAGAGATTTGATGCTTCATTAGAGAAAAACTGTGTACAGAAACCCGGCAGAGATTTCTTAACGGCCTTCTGATTAAAGGAGCAAACAACCTAAATGCCAGATTAGTAGCATTTCGGGAAAGAATATACGATGGGGACCACATTTCTATTTTCTCCTTTCCCTGGGCCTCGCTTGGCAGTATGCATTTGTCACTTTGAGAAAAGGAGAAAGGGGCTGGCTGATAGAGTGGAAAGGAGCTGGGAAGTGAAGCAAAGCCTGAAAACTTGCAGCTCTCTGGCAGCCTGAGGGGACAGGCTGGACCTCCTGATAAAGTGTGTCCTGCTCCCAGTCCCAAGATGAAGTCCTGAAGTTCAGAGCATTGCCTCAGAATGCAAGACTTTGCCAGTGTGCATGGGTCTTTCCACCAAGAACCTTCCACAATGGTTGAGGAGGGGGCCTCTGGGGTCCCACAGTGACAGGCGGGGCATGCACACGATGGTTTTTCCCCTTTAATCCCTTTGAGCATGGTAGAATGATATGGAGGGAACCAAAGTGTCTTCCCAGAACCACTTTTCCAACCTGTGGTTGGAAGGGACTGTAACCACAGGCCTGTGGTTATCCACCCTGCCCCTCTTTGTGCAAGCTCATTAGGGAGATTGGTTAGTTTCCTTAGACCTTCAAGATGGTCAGGGAAGAAATTTGGCCAAGTAGTGTTATGAATCTCTGTTTGATGAGGAAAATTCCCAAATCATTTGTCAAAGGGATCTTTAGAATGCAAATCAAATCAGTTGCAAATTCCAAACTCCTGGCCATGGCCTTCCCCTACCCTGCAACGATGAATCCATACTTTAATTACATCTCTCTTCAGCCTCTTGCTCATATGCATTGCTACACTGGCCTTTTTGTGGCCTATAAACTCACTAAGCTAGTTCTTGCCTCCGGACTCTGGTCCTGCCCTTTCATCTACCTGAAATGCTCTTCCTGTTCTCTCTTAGGTGGATTCCATTGCAGTCCTTATTAGCTATAGTTATACGTCACTATAATTTGTCTGTTCATTTGATTGCTTCCTGGCCTGTCATGTTTCTCCTCGCTAGAACTCACCTTTTCAGAGGGCTGGGATATGGTTAAGTCACATCCAATGCTGGTGGAGGTCAGAGTCCAGTCAGGGGAACAGGGTGATTCCAGAGAGGCAATATCATGTGAGGAACTAGGTAGCCTATTTTAGTATGAATGGAAAGGCCAAGTAGGCTACCTACAATTATCAAGAGAAGGGACTTGGGTCTTACAGGGTGCCGGGGAGGTGGTACCATGGAGGAGACGCAGTCACTGCTGAGGAAAAGAGAGAGGGAGCAGGAAGGAGCCCGAGAGAGGCAGGCAGACTCCAGATCCTCCCTCTCATCTCGCCAGGCTCTCTCCAGTGGGGAGCCATTGGCAATGGTGCCTGGGAAACCCAGTTCATGGGGTCAGCCCTTGTGATGAAGAACCGATCAGGGCAAGGTAGGGGATCACTGTGAGTGCACTCTAGTGACTTTGCCTTGCTTTGTCCCCAGCATCTCTCTAGTCCTCAGCACATAAGAGGTTCTCAAGAAGCAATTGTTGAATAGATGAACAAATGGAACACACCAGTGCACAGGAGTCTATTCCAGTGGCAATTCTAGTGGCCCATGTGTCCTGAAATTAAAATGCCAGAGCCCCAGAGGGAGGAGGTCTGAGTGTAGCGCTCCCTGTCACACCCTCAGGCACTGGCAGCTCTGAACTTGGGGAGGACTCTTTCTCTGCTGACCTAGCCTGGAGGACAGAGAAGGATTTTTTATTTCTGGAAATAACACTCTTTGATGAGCCTTTGAATCTGAGCCTGCTGACACTTTTATATGTGTGGTGTTGCGTTACTTGAGGAGTTCCTTTGAAGGGAATTTTAAACTTTCATTTCTTGGTTCAATTTTAAAATTTGTAACATTTGGGACCCTTCCCAGAGCCCCAGATTTATTCCTGGCATTGGGGTGTTAGTGGAAGAGAAGAACCATATCCAAATTTCACATCTCTGGTGATTGACAGTTATCTGGGATCCTGGGGAACGGGTTTTATGTACCGGAACCTTGATTTGTCTGCAAGGTGGAGCTAAGACCAACCTAACAGGAGTGTGAAATAATGACATAAAAGACCCAGCTAAAGCACCAGCACATTCAAGGCACTTGAAAATGTTCATTCCTTTTTTCTAAACCCTGGGATATGGCTCAGATATCCCCAACTCCACATCCCACTGGTGGCTCATCCCAGCCTCTGCATTGACCTCTGACTTCTTTCTGCTGATCTTTGTCTGTGGATGGATTTGATTTCAGCAGAGGAGGTGGTTGGCCATTTGTTAATACATCTCTTTCTCCTTGTGACATTTTGCCTCTCTAAAGAAGTAATTGTAGATTTTCCACAAATTTTCCTTAAGGGTTTTCTACATTAGAAACAAATTTGTAATGTGCCTAACTGATTTATGTGGGTCATTTATAAAATGCACATTTGTCTTTTTTTCTTTTCCTCTTTCTTTTTGCTGAGGTGGTTGGCTGCCTCCTCCCCAGAATTTTACATGAGGGTTGAATTTTGAGTGGCAATAATTTTTTCTATTTAAATGTTAGGGAAGATTGGTACTTTCTCAAAGCTGTGTAAGTACCTTTTATTATAGGAGGTCTCAGCAGATTAGGACCTAGGGACTTTTATTTAAACCTCTAATGGAACAATGACACCAGCATGTAATTAAGGCATTTCTGGGAAGTTACTTCAATTGAGTTTCAGAAAGGAAGGTATGAGCTCAGGGAGCTGGTGCTAAATTCATGGGAAAGAGAAACATGGGAAGCTGTGTTCCCTTCTGTGGTACAGGGCATACATGTCTATGAACTTTCCTTGTGTTTGCATTTGAATGGCTAATAAGACTGTAGGCAAAGGGAGTCCTTTAAAGAGTACCTTGCATCTGTAAGATACCCTGTATGTTGGATCTCCAGAACTTTCCACTGTTCCTCCTGGTCAGCTTCATGAGACACTGATGAGAAACATGCTATAGCTTCCAAAACAGTTAACCTCTTCCTTGTCTATCTATAGCACCAGGCTTAGAATCAAACTCAGGATGACATGGAATTTCTCTGGTTTTAAAAAGAACTTGTTATGCTGGGTTCACGCCTGTAATTTCAGCAACTTGGGAGGCTGAATTTCAGAAACTTGGGAGGATTGCAAGTTTGAGGTCAGCCTCAGCAACTTAGGGAGACCTTGTCTAAAAAGAAAAAGTCAAAAGGGCTGGGAATGTAGCTCAGTAGTAAAGCACCCCTGGTTTCAATCCCCAGTACTAAAATCAATAACAAAAAAATAAACAA
This sequence comes from Geosciurus inauris, assembly GCA_004024805.1. Classification (NCBI taxonomy): domain Eukaryota; kingdom Metazoa; phylum Chordata; class Mammalia; order Rodentia; family Sciuridae; genus Geosciurus; species Geosciurus inauris. The sequence goes on along the minus strand of PVHX01000074.1, from coordinate 409,559 downwards.
TAAAAACACTATTTTTGTCCCGTTCTTCCAAAGCAGAGTCATCGTGTTTTCCTTTTTGGGAGGCAACATCAGAGCTGTCACACAGTGGAATTTCCCACAAGTCCAGAATTTCATCAGCCTTCATTCATGACCTCAGTACTTTCCATTTTGAAGGACAAATTTGCCCTATTTTAAGTGTTGAAGGAAAATAGCAAATTCCCAATTATGAGTCTGTGCACTTAAGGAATTGTGTAATGGGATTAAGGGGCAGGAAGACACAACCCTTTCTCAGATGTCCCCTTTCCACAGAAGAACAGTGAAGTCCAAGGGCAGCAGCTCTTAGGCAGGAGGGGTGGGGCATCCAGGCCTTTGAACACTCATTGAGTGGGAAGTTGTAAAGAGACCAATTGGACTTCTTTTTTCAAGCATTACCACTCTTATGACCTTCTCCTTGTCCTTTTTTATTTTAAAAGCACTTTAACATGTTATGTCTTTAAACTTCCACTGCAACTAGATTCATTTAACATTCTTATTAGGTAATCAATAGTGTTCTAAATATGATCAAATTTGGTAAAAGAAATGAAGAACCACCTATTCTTAGGCCTTTAAAACATCTTTATTTTTTAAATTATCATACGGTCAAGATGACTTTTTTCCTTAGGGTGCAATGGACTAAGGCTATTAGCATCTGTGTGGAGGCACGTGACCCCCTCCTCCTAAGGCTGCAAAATATTCTTTCACCCATCAAACTCCCTCCCTCCACCTAACCCTGGGCAGCCACCATCAGTCTGCAAATTTTTCCCATTACTATACTTTAGGGTGAATTTTTCCCATTACTCTACTTTTGTCTTCTGAAGAATGTCAAATAAGTAGAATTCACAGTATGTGACTTTTTGAGACTGGCCTCTCTGGTGGACCTTTCTTTTTTTAATTTTGAGTTAGAACTTTCATTGAAAATAAGCAATCAGTTGAATTCACTTGTCTGCCAAACAATGTTCACAAGTAGAAATTTGCAAAGGTAACTTTGCATAAGCATATGGGGTTATCTATTTCAAATTTTTATATAATATTTGTTTTGAAGGTTCTATTTAACATTCCTCATGGATTGGCTTCCAAACTATATCTCCTAACAGTGCCATGTTAAAATAGCATCCGTTAAAACATGACAAAATGAAAGAAAATCTTTTATTTTGTGGGTCAGGCACCTGTTAACAACTCTACTATTTCATTTACACACAAATTCATCCTTAGGGGTTTTTCTGTTTCATGTCCTTGTTGATGCCTTTTTTTCAAGCTGGGAGTTGGGATGACTCCTTAAAAGAGAATTTTCTCAGGAACTTGGTGGCAGAGACTGACTACAGGGTGGTTTGGAGACCTTTGTCTCTGTCCCAGACAGTGACACCTAGTGGACCTTGGTGACTCCCTGCTGCCCTCCACTTCCTTTGCATAAGTACAGGTGGCAGTCGTGTATCTGGAGAGTGGCCAGCTGACTCGAGTTCCAGATGCCTCCTGATGATCAGAATATTATCGACTAAGTGAGGTGTGCTGCAGCCCTGGCGTCCTCACATGCTGGACATGCTACAATGTCCACATCGCTGAGGCCAGCCCCTGCCAGGAGAATGGGGCTGTCTGCATTGGGGGCAGGAGACAGCCTGAGTGAAGGTAGAAAAAGAGCTATTTCCGGGTGGTTTGCCTGCCACGGAGATAATTGGGAGAATGGATTTGGGGATCTCAATCTGACAGCCACCAGGAGACTTCTCAGGCAGCCGGAGGAGATAAACCTGTCAAAAGGCTGTCTGCTGTCTTAGGCTCAGGATTGTCCTTGATGCCAGGCAGGGCGCTGGTCCTCCCAAAAGAAGAGTGAGCAACTTGAATCATTCTTTCTCAAAGTGCTGAGGAGTCGTAGACTCTGAGGCTACACGGGTGACATCCACTATGTCATCGGATCTGTAGAAGCCAGTCAGACTTCCTTTTGGCCTAGCAGGTGGCTAGCACTCACTTTTGAGATGCATGCTCTCGGTTGTGTCAGGGAGCTATTTCTTCATCTTTCAAGAAAGCAGGTTGTAACAAGAGTCAGTATAGCCTTAAGTCTTAGATCACCTTTAATTGGTCCATCTGTCAACTGAAAGGCTATGACTGATAGCTGTAATTAACCATTATTAAGAGGAGGCATTATATTATTGAGAGTTGAGTAGTTAGGGGCGGTGATCTGGAGCCAGACCACATGGTTTCCCACCTCAGTGTGTGAGAAGATGATTCTTGGGCAAACTGCCTACTTTTCTGGGCCTTAATGTTCCCATCTGTAAAATGGGCATGGCAAGAATACATCTGTACTTCTTTGTATTACTGTCCAGACTGACTTAGTCAACACATGCTGTGCAACTAACAAATACCATCACCCCTATTATAAGCTGACTTTAGGTACTTTGTATTTGGCTACCTCTACCAATGTGTTGTCATGTTCAGGCTAAGAACCACCAATCATTCTGATGCTCTCATTTTATACAGAAAAAGCTGAAGTATGTCTGGAAAGCTCAGTGATATCCCCAGAGGCAGCTGAGGACTAAAGGTGTCCATTGACTCTCAATCTTTTGTTCACATAGCAAAGCAGAAAGCTGATTCTTACAAACTGCTTGGGTTGGGTACTTTGTTAACTGGAAATCTCTATTAACTTGGGCTCTTGTGCCTTGTCAAGACAATAGTAATTAAGTTTCAGATCAACAACTGCAAGTCACTGTAGAGGGATGTCACTTCAGCAGAGTTTTAGTGTCAAGTATATTTTTATATTTTTACTGTGCTCATTTGTTTACATAATGATCATCCACATACAAAGAAGGGGCAGGTCATACTTAACTGGAATGTGTGCTTAGCAAGAGCTTCTCGAATGCCAACCAGGAGTGATAACGGAATTTATTGTCACTTGATCCCCTCGGCCAGCCCATCTGTGTCAACCTGTTTTTGTCTCCTGTTCATCCTTTCCATCCAGTTGTTCCAGTGACTAGCAGCCTGGCTTAATAATGACAAGTTTGTTAATAGGGGAGCTCAAGATAAGGCAGTGGCAAGTCCCTTTGCTCTGAGAGTTTTCTGTCTGCCTGTTGAGTGGTCCGAGGACTGTCAGCCTCGGAATTGACATGTGTGAGGCGTGGGGAGTGGGGAGGGACAATTGCGTGTCCAGCTTGCAAGTGTCTGTGCTCAGCACTCCTCTAGCTCCTGCCAGAAAACCTCCCTCTCTCCTTGCAGACGATTCTCCTGCCAACTCCCATCTGAAAAAGAAATGTTTGTGATTTGGAAATGCGTTTTCTTATATGCACAGAAGGTGTTTTGAGCTTTGGCTTTTGCCCAGTCCACAAATGAGATAACTCCCAGTTGTCCATATGAATGATCTGTAGTCAAGTTGAGGATCTCAAATTGGCTCCTCCTGTCACCGATCAAGTTTCTGGACTAGGCAGCATCATCTAACGTTGTTAAAGTGAATGTGACAGGTAGGAGAGGTGGAATTAACACAGATCCGGTGCCTGCCTCTCTGTGCAGGTCTAGTGTGTGCTGTCTTGGTGCAGGCTCTGTTCCCTGGAGAACTGTTTGCAGAGCAGGTATGTACTGCTTCTGATTTACCCATGCAAGGTACCCAGGTCTTTGTGAAGAAGCAGCAGTTGTTGGCACATGCAGGGAAGGGTCTACAAGCGTTCATCTTTGCATTTCCATTCATCTTATTAGAGCAGTGCAAACCTTGAAGTGTGAATGAGCTGGGAGTGTGGCTGAATGAGTTCAGACTTGCTGAGCAGGCTGATTCAGGAAGCTGTCCTCGATTCCCCTGCCGCTCACCGTGTGTAGACACCCTTCCTAAGTGAACGTGGCATTCATGTTGGATGAAGGCCATAGCTTGGTATGAAATGTGACTACATGTCTACACTAATCCTCAGCAGCCACTGCTCTCCACTTCGGGTGTTTTAAAGGACATGGGTGCTGCTGGACTCACATGATATTTGGGACAAAGGCATTTCAGACAGAGATGGAAGGTATGATTTGCGTAGAAGCCTCACCTCAAGAGAAAGAGATCTGAGCAAGGACTTGTGAAGTTTGAGTACCCTCCCAAGCCCCATTCCTAGTCAAAGGTGCAGAAACTTGCTGAGGAGCTTGTAGCATTGCCGCATATAGGGGTATTCATGGATCTGTAAATTCCCAGATTTCTAATGGCTCACACTATAATTTTAAGAATGAATGATCTAAATTTAATTGGGAGCCTTCTTTCCAAGGAAGTTTTGGAAGTATCCTTAGGTGCCATGGAATGCCATCTGTCTATTCATTGATCCTTGTGAATTGGAGCAGAAATCACTCTAGATGGCATTATAAAAGACAGGCATTACCAGAGGTTATGGTATGCCCCTTGACCCAGCATTGTAGGACACAGATTCATGTGGTGAGAAGGATACAGAAACACACCTGTTCTCTTGAGCACAGGGAGAAAGTCCCCCACCAGGTTCTACCCATCTTCAACACCTCTCTAGACTTTGGCAATCAGCCTCCAGCCTCAGACTGTGCTTTGGCTGAGGCGGCAGCACTAAGGTAGACTGTAACTGCTCTGGTTTTTCTTTTTCTTTTTCTTTCTTTTTTTTTTTTTCTTGCTGCATATTTAGGGTTATTTTCTAGCTATAACAAGCAAGACGGGCTGTGCATTTCTGATAGTAATATAAATTTCCATTTAAAAACTAATTTAGGAAGATGTTATTAAAAAAATTTTGCAACTAACTGTGCAGGTGGAATTCATTACAAACATGCTGTCAGGACAGGACATGGAAACACCCTGGCCAGAGGGGATGCTCGCACTTGGATTCAGTCAGGGCGGGTTCTGCCTGCATCCTGTCCACACTGTACCATTGTGGACTGCTAGCCTACACAGGACCACATGCTGAGTGAGTGCCATTCATCCATCCTCTGTCCTCATCCAAACCACCCCATGAGATGCATACTATAACAACTTTTAAAGATGAGAAAACTGGAACTTAGAGATGGTAATTGACTTTTCCAAGGACGCATGACTGGTAAGAGGCAGAGCCAGTGTGTACACAGGCTATTTGAGTCTACACCCTAGCGCTTGCCCCTATATCACCTTAAACTTAGCACCAGTCATGGCCCCAGGGATTTAGTCACTCCAGTTTACTGCCATTGATGACCTCAGTTTATAGTGAGGGAAAAGAAAAACACATTATTAAAGAAGCAGCAGAACAGTAAGTGCCTGAATTTGAGAGCCATGCATAATCCCCCTGTGACTTCCTAATCCTCATCTTTGTTTCAATGTTTCTGTCTCCCCCCTGTCACTGCCTCTTGAAAATCAGTCCATTCAGATGGGATTTTATCTTCTTTCTCTTACCCTCTGGACTAAAGCCTCTGGATTTGGGATGTACTTGGCTTAGACATACGCCAATATTTATACCTTGATGTAAAGTTGTTGTTTTTTTTTTTTTTTTTAAATTGAGGTATCCCTTTACAGCTAAGTTTGACTTAAGAGTTCATCAACAGTATTCTTGTATGTTAATCTTGAGTTTTGGAGGATAATATATACACATTATTTAGCTCTGCTGGATACATTTATTCCATTTTTAAAGTTTTCTGGGTAAATTTCACAGCATCAGGAAATTATTTAAGTTGGTACATCTTAGTAAACCTCCAAGAACACGATGAGCTCATTTCACAAACTGTTAATGCTTCCAGAAACTCGTGATAAATGAGATCACTTAAGACTGTTCCATGGTTTCATGGTAAAACAGGAGAAGACAGCCTGTTAGTGCTGGTCCCATTCTCTGATATTGTGAGAAATAAATGAATGTTTATCACTAGCTATGATGACTTTGATTTGAGAATTCTTTACAAGCAGTTGTGGATATTTACAGAAGACTAATGCTGACATTTTGTCCCATGTTTTCAGCTGATAGTCTTCCCTAAAAGAGGATCACAAGACTCTGCTGAGCCCATTGAAGAAAAGTCTGCTGTAATTTCAACATTTTAATAAGCCTGTGTCACAGCCTAGTCCATTTTAAGAAATTTTTTAAAAATTATCAATGGGCAGTCTTAACCTCCAATCAGGCACATTTTAGATGCTCATTGTGGGCCTGTATTCCAGTGCAGGGCTTTATGTTGTTCCTCCTTTCTTCTGATCATGCCTGTACCTCAATCATTTGCCTCTAAATCCTTAATCACCACCCTTCTCTTCCCCAGTCTTGGGTTTCACTCTCCTTTCGTGGTCTGGATTCTGGTCACATTGGCTTTTGTCCCATTTTCCAATGGACCAAGTCCTCCTCACCACTGGGCTTTGCATATGTGGTTCCCACTGTTGGCACACGCTGCTCTCTGTCCTATCTTTCCCCTTCTCTGGCACCTCCCCACAGTGCACACCTTTTGCCTGAATGGTACCTACTTCTCAGATGCCAACTCAAGGATGACTTTCAATTGCTTTTTCTTTCACTTGTTCCTTTGTTAGAAACTCTCCTAGAAATACGTTCCTTTCTTTCAAGCTCTTGTCTTGGTTTGGGCGATTTATTATGGAGATTATTGGATGATCACCTACTCCTGGGCTTCAGGAAGTTCCTCGAAGGCAGCTACTGTCTGGTTTTAGCTCTCATTCTCTCCCCAGCACCTAATGTAGCACCCAGCAACATAATAAGCACTCAATGAAGTATTTTTTGGAAGATTGAGTGGATAGAAGCATTCGCGCACATCCACGTCTAAGTTCTGCTAATCTTCTTCCCTCGATACCAAAGAATCCTGCTCTTGACCATCTTTCTTGAATTCTCACAGCAACAGCCTCTGATTCTGAGCCATGCATGTCAACATGACAAATACACGAAAGGCCCACAGAATTCCTGACATGTGCTAGACTGTCCAGAATCTGACAGGTGATGTGCTGTCCCTGTCAGTCTGTCTTGACCGACAAGTACCATCTTGGTTAGTGGTGGGGCCATTGGGTTTCTTTCAGGCAACAGTTTGTACAGGCCTACAGTGGGTTGGCTGATTTGAAAATGAAATCCTGCCTCCTTCACCCTCCTCCTCCAGCCACAGGGAGATGGTTTGAAGTTCTATCTTGATAGCTCTGATGTTGACAGAAGAGAAAATATAAAGTTCTTATTCAAATTAGTGATGCAGAAAGAAGAAATTACAGGTGAAGAAAGAAAATGGTCACTTCTTGACTGGACTGCAGGCACTGTGCTAGTGTGCACCCCATCATCTCCTGTAATTTGTCCATGAAACAGGCGAATGAAAAATTAGGCAAAGGGCCAGTGTGCCGCCAAAGCTTGTGGGTGTTTTTTTATTATTTATTTATTTATTTATTTTTTTAGTTGTAGATGGACGCGATACCTTTACTTTATTTATTTATGTGGTGCTGAGGATCGAATCCAGTGCCCCACATGTGAGGCAAGTGCTCTGCCACTGAGCCACAACCCCAGCCCCCCTGTGTGTTTTTCACTATACCTTTTTCCACACAGGAACTGTGGCCCTGGCTTGTCTGACCTGGAAACAGGGAGATTTCATCCTTCCAGCCATAGGAATGTATTTGGTCTTAATGGCCAGGGGGCGAAGCCAGTTGTGTTTCTTATCAGACCTTCTAGTTTTTGGTTGCTGCAGGCTGGAGCCTGGGAGTTAGGGGTGAGCATTTGGACCCCTAGAAGGGCAAGTGTTAGCACAGTTGTTCCGTAGAAGAAGCCTGTCCTCTGTTTCCATAGCCTTCACCTAGCCTACATGTCCCATGGTTTATGAGTTTAACCTACAGGAGTTCACATACATCTGTCCTGCACACGGGTAGCTGTGAGGTAGGAGAGACAAGGAGTTACAGACAGCCAAGGCCTGTGAGAAGAATGCTTGGCTTGAGCTCTGGAGGATGAGTGAGAGTCATCAGATGAAAGAGGGCTTTCTGGAGGAGGGGAGACATATTCTGGACAGAGGGCCAGCATTTGCCAAGGCCTGGTGGGGACCCAGAGGAAGGCACACCTGAGTTTCCCAGGAAAGCCCAGTGTGGCTGGAGCTGCAGAGGGAAGGGAACCTGAGACCAAACATCAGGGTTGCAGCAGGGACCAAACCTGCCTCTGGACTTAGTTCTCCTGCCATCCTGTTGGGTAAAGAAAAAAGGAGTGAGGGATAGGATGAAGGGGATGAGAATAAAGTGGAAGGGAGTTGGGGAGAAATTTCAGTGATGGTAATAAAAAAATTAAGCATTGCCCAGGGTGTGTTTTAAGGATGGGTTAAAGGACTTGGCCAATCCTAAGGATTGGCAATAGAAAGCATAGCAATGAAGTTCAATTGCCTATTAAACTACACTGGGGTCTTTCTGCCTTTTACTATCAGCAGCATCATAACATCCAGGGACACCATTTCAGGAAGCTTGGGGAAAGTCCTTCAGACCTCCCTGAGTCATCCCAGCCCCAGGCAACCACCATCTGTGAACCCACCTATTTTACATTCTACGGATTTGCTTATTCTTGACATTTAAGATAAATTGAACCAAACATTGCCACTCAGGTTTTTTGTGACCCACTGAAAAATGCATAGAGTTATGGGGCAATCACCAGTTCTCAGGTGTGGCCACAGTAGAGTCCCATGGCTAGTGATCATCTTCAGCACCGCTGGACTCAGTGCTATGGAGATCAAGGCACTCTGGATGCGGGTCTCCTGGCTTCTCTTTTGCTCTGCCTACCTGCCATGGTTCTGCTTTCTGGATTAGGAGTGTTCTTTCTCTCCAGGGCTACCATGTACTGCACAGTTGGGTAGACTGGGCACTGGCATGAGTGCCCAGCTAAAGGCATAGAGAGTTCAAATGCAACTGTTATCATTGGAATATTCAGTTGAAATCCAGGTCCTTGGTGTCCCAAACAAAGAATTGAGCAAGACACATAGAAGTAACGGATGAAGTATAGATTTATTGGAGTGAAGACAGCACTCCAGTAGGTAGAGCAAAGTGGGCCAAGAGACAAAGGCTCAAGGCCCCAATTCTGGAAATCAGAGTCTTGTATCCTGAACTATGGGGTGTTCTCCCCCTCTATGGGCCTGATTGAAAACCTTACCCTCTTTGCTGTCATTGGTTATCTTATGTTACCTGATTAGAATATTTCCCAATTCCCCCCCGCCATTGGTTACTTTAGAAAATCTAATTAAAATACAGCCCACTTTATCCCATTGGTCATTTTAAAATTTGAACCTGTGGCAGGAGTCATCACAGTAATGAGATTCATTGTAAACAGGGATAGGACTCATCTCCTTGTCCTCCAGCAGCTTCTTTCTAATACCCTGTCTGCACCATCTTGATGTCCCTGAACTCCTATCTAACACAATCTGCACCCAGTTTTTCCAGCCATGGACCCTGGAATGGGGCTGTGTCTGTCCAGAGGGGGAGGGCTCCTTTTTTTTTTTTTTTTTTCCCTCACATAAGTTTTCAACAGGGCCTCTGACAGACCTTTGGATGTCAAACTGTCTGGTCTTTGCCCTTCTCAGGGCTGAGGTCTTGGTCACAGTTCACTTGGCTTTTATTTGAGGTGGTGACAACATTGGAAATGCAATTGCAGATATTTTTGACTTTACAGATTTGTTCCCATAAGAAAAACTTGCCTACTTTGTGCTCAGAGATCTATAGCTCTACCACAGGCAAGAGGAATTTTCAACCTAATTTCTCTTCCAGTTCCCTTCTGAGTTCTAACATCTCTTGCTGCTCCCATCTGTGTTTCTATCTTTGGAGTAGAGCACTTCTGGGGTTGAATTGGTGTTAAGAAATAATTTTACAAAGGAGTAAAATCATGACTTTCAGATATCAAAATGAATACACGTTAAAGATTTTATTTTCCTCCTCAGTCAATTCAGGAACCAGGCAGATGTTATAATCCGTACAAAAAGAACCCAACACATTGATTGATCAGGAATATTAAAATGGATGTGCAGATGTAAGCAAGACACTATTTTTCTATAAGAGAGGGGAGAAGTCAGTGGAGGCCCTCCTGTGCAGGACATAATTTGCAGTTCTATAGATAAGAATTATTTGCACTGCTATTGTTTGTCTACAATTTACCAAATTATACAATAACTTCTATAAAGCCAGAGTCAGACAATGCAGAGAGATGTTCCCTCGGGTGCCTCCTTTTCTATGGAAGCAGATATTTTTCTCTGAATGGGTGATCTGTGGTATTTTCAGCACATTGGTGAACCTAGATACATTTTTGTTCCAGGCGAGATTTCAAGATAAGGACAAGATTTCATTCGAGTTCATTGTTTGATTTCATTCAAACAATCTTTGGTATGTGGTTTTCTCTATGGAAGGGAGAACAATCTGGAATTTTTCAAAGGCATTATGATTAAAGAACAAGAGTTGAGGGGATGCATGGTGGGGCTCCCGGAGAGACACCTGTTAGACCAGAGATGGGGAAACACGGTCTGGATTTTATTCCAAAGATATTTGCATACTTCCTTTGTGACCTTTGGGCTGGGCATTTATCATCTGCCTCTTTGAGACAGGAAAATAAGTATTATTGGTTAAGTACATTGAGGTTCCCTGAAGAAAAGTACCAGTTAACTGCAAAGTGTTATTATTATTATTTTTTTATTTTTATTTTTTAGTTGTAGATGGACACGATGTCTTTATTTTATTGCTTTGTATGTGGTGCTGAGGATCGAACCCAGGGCCTCACGCATGCAAGGCAAGCGTTCTACCGCTAAGCCACAATCCCAGCCCCTGCAAAGTGTTATTATTAATCCCTTCAGCCTTGCCCTTTTGTGGGGATTTGACACCTTGGGTAGATTTGTCTCCCAAATCTTCTATCTCCTCTCTCTTCCCACACCGTTAATTTCCATAGGAGCAGGTGGGGACATTAAGTATTTTCAAAGGCTGCCTTAGGATTTTTTTGTTTGCCCTTGAAAAATCTGTATAAGAAACCTTAAAACACCCTCCTCCTCCCAGTGTCCTTCCTTCCCACTGAAATATTTAAGTTAATAGTGGATGAAATGATTCTAAATGTTGTTGAGTTCACATTGTCTTGAAAGACTTGCTGAAAATTCCAAAACTAGTCTTATCAAACTTAATGGAATTCTTTAGGTCTGCTGGGCCAGCACTGCATGTGGTGAGAAGGAAAATGCCAGAGCTTCAAAAGACAAGAAAACATAAAAAAAGAAATTCAAGATATGGGAACACTTCTGAGAACTCCTTGTCTGGAATTGCATGTCCCTATTAATCACAAGGGGCTCTTCAGGTGCATTTCACTCTAGGAGAAAAAGCCATTTTTATATGGAATGTCTATAAAGGATTTGCGATGTAATACACTGTGTCTACTCAATTTGCTTCCCCTCACAAAACCAGCTAGCAGAGGATGCATAATAGTAGCCGGAAGACTGATTTTTCCTCTTAGCTGTGACGCATTAATGACTTGGCTATCCCTCAGTGTCCCTCCTGGGCTGAGGTAATATTCTTGAGCAAATTAAGTCATGTGATTCCTAACTTTGATCACACCAAATCCTATATATCTCGCTTTAATTGTCGAGTCTTCTTTGGGTGACTCAATATGGCAGAGAAAATGATATTTGTCTTCACTGTCATTTACGAATTTCCATAATACTGGGTTGAGGCTGGATTTTGCAAACGATTTTGTTCTCTCCCAAATGCAGGAACCGCAGCCACAGTTCAATTCAGTGCACTAAATATTTGTCGCCTTTTGGGACTCGATGCCAGCATTCATTTACAATTCACACATTCATCACTTTACTTGCTTTCAATAGATTATTTCCCCAGCCATCCAAACCACACTCATGATCTGCTTCTCAATTCCTGGGGTGTTTATTATCTATCTCTTCTACTGGTATTTCTCTTTAACCATTCACAGTCCACTAAGGTTGCCTATGTTTTTGTTGGTTATTCTGTCTCCTCATGGGAAATGTATATGCTTTAAAGGAAAAAAATGTATTTTATATTTTTCTTTGGTCCCCTGTACCACCTAGCAGGTGCCGAAGTTGCAGTAGGTGCCAGGCAAATTCTTATCCAATTACCTAAATGGAAATGACATTGGGCAGACTCATGCTAAGTTACATAGACTGTAGCAGAGTGTGCTGCAGACCTTTATGACAGTAGCAGGACAGACAAGAGACATTCTCCAGGCTCATTTGTGAATGGGGATGGATGTGCCGTGATTTATCTGGATGAACAGTTCTTATCATCTATTAATGGAAGGGTAAACCTGTAATGGTTTGGAGGGAAAGGAAACATCTCTGGTGTCCCTTTTCTCCTGGAATCTTAAAAATGGAAAAGTGTCATTAGCTGTGTCTGTGGGGATAACTCAAGACTTTAGGCAACTTTGAGAGTTGGCATCTTCCCATTATGGTGCTGGGGGTCAAGTGCAGAAGCAGGAAGACCAGTTAGGAGACTATTGTAATAACATGGTGAAAGACAATGGCTCCTCAGACCTACTTTGGTGCACTTAGAGTGGCAAGAAAGTGGTTCTAAAAGATCTATGTCGATGGTCATACCAGTTACATGGATAGTTGATCAGGGTCTTTTTAGTGACTCCAGAAGTTCAGAGAATGAGTCTCAGGAAGAATGTCATGCTTTGTTTCCTGGTGGCCAGTTGTTTGGGGCAGAGCTGGATTGCTGGTGCTATGATCAGTCCCAGCTTCTCTGACTAGTTGGCCGTAGACCGAGAGTAACAGTTGAGGCTCTCCCAGTAATTCCTCTCCTTGGAGATGAGGTATTAATCATTCAGAAGTTTTAAAAATGCATCAGCTTGGGCTGGGCTTGTGGCTCAGTGGTAGAGTGCTTACCTTGCACGTGTGAGGCACTGGGTTTGATCTTCAGTACCACATAAAATAAATAAATAAATGGATTGTGTTCATCTACAACTAAAAAAAAATGTTTTTTTAAATACATGAGCTTGCAGGACAGTTCCTTCCCCAAGTCACTTCATGGAAAAGCTATCCTGGTGCAGTCTCTGCTTTTGCATTAGTTGACCTCTTCACTTATGAGGGGCCTGAATCTGAGCCCCCACGGATTGCTCCTTATTGTAGAGTTTGGCTTGAAGCACAGTCCTGCAAACATTGCAGGGGCCCTGTTGTTAACCCATCACCTCCTCCTCTCCTGTCCTAGAGGAAGGAGAGCTTTATCCCAGGGAGGACAAAACTCCCCATAAGGAAAGGACAAGTTGCTAAGAACATCTCAGCACACCCTGAGCAGAGACAACAAAGAGAAGGGATGAACCCTGCAGCTGGCTGACATCTTGGGAATGACAAGTGGTCTGAAGAATCGTAGCTGCATGCTTTTCCTGGCTGTGGGATGTTGGGAAATTACCTAATGATGCTGGGCCTCAGTTTCCCCAACTATACAATGGGGATAATGATAACAGGACCTATCTCCTAATATTTTTTTCCAGGGGATTAAATGAGTTAATATAAGTAAAATATTTAGAATAGTGTCTGGTACAGAATATGTACCAAAGTTTTCTTGCTATTAGTATTTTATTATATTAATTGATATTATGACTTGTTTATAGTTATTATATTTAGTTATTATGTATGCATTATGTAATTAGTATATTATCTAGCCAGGCCCAGTTACTGGCTTTTTAATATCTACCCCCCTGTGGATTTAACTCAGGGTATTTACTGATGCAATCTGTCTAAATCCTGACCTTACTTGTAGTATAGGACAACTTGTAGTATAGGACAATTGAGCACACTAATCCTCTTTGCCATGGTCTGCAGTTTAAGTTACCTGTGGTAAACCATGTTCTAGAAATATTACCTGGAAAAATTCTAGAAATCAACAATTCGTAAGTTTTAAATATACACCTTTCAGAGTAGCATGATTAAACCTTGTGCCTTCCTGCTGTGTTGCATCCACAATGAGAATCATCATTTTTTCTAGAGTATCTGCACTGTATATGTTACTCACCTGTTAGTCACCATCTTGATTATCAGATTGATTATTACTATATTATAGTGTTTGTGTTCAGATAACCCTTATTTTACTTAATAATGGACCCAAAGTGTAAAAGTAGTGATAGAAAGAGATACCAGGGCATAAAACACAGGAGGACAGATTGACTCTGGTACTATATGGCAATGCTATAGAGAATATAGAAAAAACTTAGTATATAGAGGGTTTGATACTATTAAAGATTTCAGGCATTCCCAGGAGTCTGGGAAGGTATCTCTTGGATAGGGTGGGAGATTTATTTACTGAATTTTTATTTGTGTTGGAAATATCACATCTGTGATCCACTAAGCAGAGGTATATGTTTGAGAGGTGAAGAAACTGAAGACCAGAGAGTTGAATAAGTTCCAGAGGGCCATTCAGTGATGGTCCCCTGACTTCAAGCTCAATTTTTTCTCCATGATTCTTATTTACAGCATAAGGTCAGCAAGGGGTCCTGATGTCTCCTGTACCCCTATTGCTGTGTGAGGTACTCCAGGACAGTTATTCTCAATCTGGATCCAGTTCTGAGTTGCAAGCCTGGGGTTAGGCCTAGACAGCTGCATGTCAGTAGGAACCTGTGGGAGCTTTTAGAGGAAGTGCCCTCAGTGCCATTCTCAAAGCAAGATGGTGACCTCAGCTCCCAAGGGGTCCTGGTACAGAAGCAGTCATTAACTTAAGTGAAAATGGACAGCAGACGCTGATCCTGTGCACTACAGTGATGCTCACTCTAAGAAGCAGCCAAGAGGATGCTGAAGATTGTGGTATTCACACTTTCTTTGCTCAGAGAAGGAAAATGTGCTGGAGGACAGGAGTGGCCAGGAGAAGTTTCCTGAGTAGAGCTCCACAATCTGTAGGTATCAGGAATGTGGAGAAGAGTGGGGACATCACTTAGAGGAGAAAAGAACCTAGGGTGAGTCAGAGAGGGTGAGGACCCCCACTGGACATTTCCCACTCTCCCTAGTAGACCCATTCTACAAAATCAGTGGCTCCTTCACATGGCTTTCCTCATAAGGACAGGTGGCAGATGATGTAATCTGCCCTTGGCTGACTGCTGAAATGGGTTGGGCCTTAGTGAGGCCTATTGCCTCTCTTCTCCCTGGTGATAGAGCCCCATGCTCCACTCCTCTGCTCTCCTCCCTCTGCTGAGGGATGATGGTGGACCTATGCAGCCTGTCAAGGAGTTCCTGGAGTAAGAGTGAGTGATGTCTATGTGCTTTGTGGGGTTTGTGTGGCTCTGTCTTTTGAGAGTGAATGGCTAGGCTAGGCATGGCCACTCTGGGATAGCAACCATCAGGCAGGTGGAAGGCAGGCCTTCTGAGCTTTTGGAACTCCCTCCTCCCTTGTCTGCCTCTGTCTCTGACTCAGTCAACCCTTGGCTTTGAAAAATTAATTTCTTCCTGGGTCTCAATTTTCTCCCTTCAAGTGCAAGCCCAGGATGATACAATCTTGATTCCTTCTCAGAGTACCATTCAATGACTTTCCAGTCCTTGGAATTCTCCTTGGTGGTCAGTTCCCTTGGTTCTGAGAAGACTTCCTATGTCCCCATTATATCAGTACTAGATTAAGAGTCCAGATTTCCTGGGTTCATTCTCCTTGATCCTCCTGCTTGTCTGATACTAATGTTACAGTCACAAGGGAATTCTGAAGCCCAGGGCCATTCCTCCAACCTTAGCTCATGAGATTTCAGTTGGTACAGACTCTCAGAGGCCTAGGCTTTCCTAAAAGAAAGGATCTGGCTTCTATGTAGTCACTCAGTTGTCATTTGTGAGACTCTTGGATGAAAATCCCTTGTGCATCCAATGGAATCACTGCCAGATGATGTACGGAAGCAGGAATCTACACAGGGACCTTAGGACTAATTTCTACAGAGGATGCAACAGGAGACAGTCTTCCCTCTCCTTCTCAGCTTCTCTCCCTGCAAAGCTCACCTCGAGATGGCTTCTGCGGCAGTGAGGTTTACCATCCACTGGAAAGGAAAACTGATGGCACTTGGCTAACGGGCCACACTGATTCCATTTCCTCTTACAGCCAATAATTATTAATTATCCCCATTCTCCTAAGGTCTGTAAACCTGCCTCCCTTTTGTGTCTGTGGGACAGCTAATGAGGTTGGGGCTGGCCAGCCAGAGTGTGTGGCATCCAATTCACTTGTGTTCATCTTTGGCTGTCAGTTACCTTCAAGAGGGTGAAATAGCAGTTTCCACCAGGCATGGCTCAGCAACCCTTCTAGTGTCTGTGTGTTACTGGGCAATAAATTAATACTGAGCACTGCCAAGGAAACAGATAAATGGACAGGGCAGCAAACACATTTTTAAAAAGGAAAATGGCTTTGTTTCTCAGTAGCAACATTTAAATGATAAACTCAGTAATTGTGAAGGTTCTTTGGGGAGGGGAGAGGATTCTGATTCAAGGCATCTCTAGGAAGGACAGTGTGGGGTATCCTTGCTGTCCCCCAGGGTTTCAGGGAGAAGGGATTTGTTTAGCATCCTAGGTCCTGGGAGAGGCTTGCATTTTAGTCACTTGTGACATAAATTCTGCCTGGATTTTGAGGCTATAAATAGCTCAGTGGTTCAAGGCTGGCCACACCTGCAGGCTATAATCAGGATAGTCACACTGGAAAGGAGCTGGAAGAAATCTTTTATGATCTGTAATGGTCATTAACTGCCTCCCCAGGGTTGATAACAGGAAGAGGGAAGGAGACTCTGAGAGGAAGCTCCTTGTTTGCAAGGCAGATCTCACAAAGCCAGGAGAAATTCTAGCCATGTCATAAAGGCAAACCCTCAAGACTCAAGAGGAGGGCCACAGAAAAGAAGACGAGATGAATCCCTGCCATTCCTGGATGTGTGTGCAGACGTGGAATTGCGCGTGTCTTTTTATAACCCCTTGCTAGCAGGGTCCTAGAACATCAGCTGCATATTGCTTGTTAAATGCAGTCTCTCTCTTGCTGGGAATGGTGCCCAGCATATGACAAAAGATTAGTAAATATGTTTGGGAAAAATGAAATTATAAGTAGTCTGTTTTCCACCTCCTATTCCACGCATATTTCTTTATAGCTTCACCCGGCCTCTGCCAGCTCTTCCCAGCTACTATTGGTCTTCCCAGCCTGAACTATTGGTCTCTCCCCACTCACCTGATTAACTCTTCTTTTTTATTAGAAATCGAGGCCTTGCTTTGGACCATATTTTCTATTGTCTCAATTTGACATGAAAATCTTATGGTATTGATCTTTTTTATATCTATTTCACAAACCTTTTCAGGTCGCTATAAAATTTTTATCTGTTTCTCTAGGAATAGATGAGTTGCGTGAAAGTGAATTCAATTCATCTTGCAAGTATAATAGCTTATCATAATAGACTCTTCATGTAATGTGATAAGTACTTCAGAAAATAATTTAGCCTTTACTGGATTTTTTTTTCCACTTCACTTCAAATGATTGGTCTGTATACTGAATCGCTCAGGAGCTCAGCTTTCTGATAGAAATTGAATTTACACTTGCATGTGACCAACCTACTGATTTTTGTTTTAAAGAAACAAAGGAGGAATGAACAAGAGGCTGGAGGAGAGTAAAAGAGAGAGAAAGGAAATATGAATGTATGTTCATGTTTGTGGCTTAATTTACATTCAATTTTGAACTTACCGACAGCTATCTTAGAGAAGATATTTACAAAATGTGCTCTAGGATTTGAAATCAGAGAAAAGAGTAGAGAGTAAATACTCTGTTTGCTTTAGGGAATGTGTCCTAGTAACTTCTGATAAAGGGAACTTTTCAAGCTTTCTCATCTTAGGTAATTATAATATTTCCATATTATTTTTCATTGTAGGGGGTTTAGAAGAAATGGCAGCTCTTTGCCAAGGGATTGCTTTATTGGGAAAAATCATTTGCAATAGAAATGTGTTTAATAAGATAAGTGCCATTTTAAATGTAGAGTGCTGTACCCCTGGCAAGGAATTTTAAAGATGACTCAAAGCTTTTTTGAAACACTGCCATATAATTAAAGAAAAGCAACTTAACGATCTAACATTTAGCATTATTCTTTACAGTTCTCCTCTTGGACTGGAAAGTGGTTGCAAAAATAGCTTCATTTAATTAGAAGGAGAAGCATAACAAACACACACACATATATAGATGTGTGTGTATATATATTTACTTCATTTTAAAAATTATTATTTGTAGAAATAGACCACTTTGTGTGACCAAGAAAAGTAATTTAGTGTCTGTGCCTTTTTTTCTTTTTTCTTTTTTTTTTATCCTTCCCATTCATTCAACAAGTATTCATTGAAGGTATGCCTGAAGCTGGGCATTAACATGACTGTAAGAAGGATGTAACATTCAAGACATAACATCGAGGGGAGTATAGTCAACTTATAGGAATCAAGAAATACCCAGAAAAATAGTTCAGTGTAGATGTCAGGTGGTATGAGATCAAGTGCCCTCAAAGTGAAAGTTGAAAATTGCTTTAGAATATCAAGCAAGGGGGAACAGAAATCTGTATGTCAAGGAAGGCACTCATTCATTCTCTCATCCTTTTATTAATTTATTCAATAACAGTATATGAAGCCCAAAATGCTGTGCTCCAGGTTCTGAGCTGGGTACAGGAGATACAGCAAGAACTAAACAGATCAGGCCCCTGTCCTTATAGAGTTCATGCTATCTTGAACAGAAGCAGTAAACAAGGAAAGAAGTAAATAAAGTGACGCCAAGGGATTATAAACTGATGAAGGAAATGAAATTGTGTGAAGGGAAGGGCTAGGGCTGTGTGCAAGTTCACGCTCACTCACAACTCATGCACAGCCTTGGGAAAGGTAGTCAGGGAGCTCTCAGGAGGAGCTGGCCTGGGTTCAGGCCCAAGTTAGGAGAGGTGGCAAGCTCTCCTCATCTTGGAGAACCAGGAAGATATGGCTTGAAGGATGAGAAAGGCGAGCATTCTAGGACATCTCAGATGATCTGAGGGCTTCCCCCAAGGTTTGGTGTCACAGGGATTTGCCTCAGGTGAGAAGTCCAGTGAATCAGGGAATGATAGTAGCAGCCAGAAGGTGGCTAGCTGTTTATGGGTAAGAGAGCTTTGTTTTGCATCTTCTATTAAGATCATCTGGAATGAAAAAAGAAAAAGAAAAAAAAAACCAATTGATTGCCATCATGCTAGGAACTTATTTATTTAACATTTACTTCTAGAGCCCTTACTGAATGCCAGAGACATTTGGGAGTGTTTTACAAATGTATTAACTTATTTCATTCGTACAGCTCTTTGAGGTAGATGCTGGTCTTCCTCCCCTCCTACTGATGTGGGAACTAAGCATAGAGAGCTGGCTACTCAAGGTCACCTTTTTGGGAAGTGATCTGGTTACATGGCCCTAGCCTTTAACCACAATAGTCTCTTTCCATGAGAGGAGGGAGCATCCACGTCACTCTGGACATTTCTAAGCATCCATCCTGAACTGGAATTAAAAATAGGGACTGTTTTATTTACTTATGGGGTCCAAGAGTCTCTGCCACGATGGAAATTTTTTGATCTGGCTTGCCCATCCACTAGCTGTTGGCAGCGTGGGCCTGTTGAGCACTTGGAATGTGGGAGGGCAACCGAGGAACTGCATCTTCCCCTTTGCATGTTCATTCAAATATAAATCTAAAAACAGAAGCAATGTAAAATATTTTCCCATTACAAGCAACTGTGTTGTTTTAATAAGACTAATTTTCATAGATGGACAACTGTCGCAACCCGTATGACATCGCTATGTTTTCATGGGGTGTCAGGTGCACAGATGATTTCTAGTCTCTCTAATGATCTTTCATGTTAATTATATTGTGAAGTAAAATATTTTGGATATATTGGGTTAAATTTAAAATATTTCAAGCAAGAATATCATCTCCTTTTTTAAAAAAATGTGGCTACCAGGACTTTAAAAATGACAAACATGGCTTGAAATTTTTTTTTCTGTTGGAGGGCTCTGATCTCTCTGGAAGTGAGTTTGAATAAAGGAGAAATCCTTGTTATGTTTTGGTGGACATTGAGCCGTCATCCCAAGGACTCCTGGCCTTGCTTATGCTCATTCCAATTCCAGTTCCCAGGGAAGGGCATGTGTCATTATTCCTTAGGTTTTGCAGATGGAGTGCCACAGAGAGGGACCTCATATATTGTACCTGACCCCAATTTTGCTCAAAAAGATAGATTCAGAGTTGTGAAATTCTTTAGCTAGATTGCACTCAAATGATTGACATTTGCTTTGCCACTGGCAGGAAACAGCTGTTCACCCACCCTAATGCTGAAGGCCAAACTATGCACATGGCCCCAGAGTCCCCTAGGAGCAGGAGGTAAAAGGCTGTGTTTGCTCTAGGTATCTTGCAGAGATTGGGAACAGCCTGACAAAACAACTCAAGTGACTGGAATCCAGGTGGCAGCAAATGACCCAATGATTGCAGGGCTCTGTCTTAGTCTTAGCCTTCCACTTGGTCTGTGTCCTCCCAGGTCCAGCTTGAAGCAGCCTTTCTATCACTGTAGTTTCAGGGAGGGGTGTGGGTGTGTGTATGGGGTGACCTGGCTCCTTCATGATTGTGTTAGTTTCTGTTTGGACCGCTGCTCCAAAGTCATGCAAGTGGGACCATGGAGGCCAGGGTACTCCCCACCACAGAGCCCTGATTCTCCTGCACAGCCCAGGCTCCCGACTGTCCTTGCAAGTTCCAATCACCCCACCTTGTTCTTGTTAAGATCCCTCCCAGTACTGCCCAAATAATCATGGCTTTCAAACCCATGTAATCAGTGGTTCTCAGCTGGCTGCACATTAGAATTATGTGGGGAGCTTTCTTTTTCTAATATGTCAGGAAAATAACTAATGCCTGGTCCTGCCCCAGAGATACTGATATAATTGTTCTGGAATATAACCTGAGTTTTATAAACTATCACATTCATCCCTGAGAGCATCTGATGCACTAAAATGATTTTTCTCAAAATATGTGAGAATTATAGAGCAAGAGTGGGCAAGGTACTTACCAAAAGAAAGAAAGAAAGAAAAGAAAAAATAGTAGACTTCTGAGTTGTTTATCAAACTTTGGAATGAAAATATTTGGAAAAACACTTTTAACCGTCAATCTAAGTGTATATTTAGTATGCTACAATTTCAACATCACTGTGTTAAATCATTAGCATCTTAGTATGGATTTATTTATTACTCCTTCTGCTTTTTAAGAAGGCCAAGAAAGAGAATTAATATAAAAATCAAAGGAAATAATCTCTAATAGTGAAATGTCAGAATCTTAGATGGGGAGATCTTTTAGAACAGGTGTTTCTTCCAGAAGTCCCTGAAATGATGATATGGAGGTGACCATCTATCCTCAAGTCAGAGCTGGGACTTTGTTTTGGTTAGTCATTTGGGGTGGAGACATTTCCTCTGTGCAGTGGGAAAGCAACTTAGGTCTTAGGTCGGCCAAGCCTCCTGGGGCCATTCCCTTCCTCCTCATCTGTGGATTGCTGGGAGCTTCCACACGAGATGTGCGCATTGCGTTTCTTTGTACTGGTGCAGTGTCTGCTGGGAATGGCTTTTGTTCAGTCATTGCTAGGGCTTGTGATTGATGAATCACTGCAGCTGCTCAGACAGCAGCACAGAGCCGTGCTGTCTGCCATGATCTCGCCATCCCATCCTGCATGGTTGAACACTTTCCTTAGAAATACTAGCCATGAGCCATTCATTCTCACCACTTCCCACTTGGTTTTTAGGTACAAAGAACATAGGAACAGACTCAAATTCCACCACAGTTGGGGTTCCATGTGGGATCCAAGGCTGGATTGCTTTCTCCCTAAGGAATGAATTTGAAAGCATGCTGTGTCAGATTTCTCCTTCACATCTGCTGATGTCACTTCCCACAGTGATCTTAGGAACTGGGTTTAATGGGCTGCTTTTGATCTCAAGTCTTGAGATCCCCATTTTCTTCCTTCTCAGAATCTAGTGACAAGTCTGATATCATCATCTCTAGCAATTCATAAATTCTGTCCAATGCCAGACAAGGCCTTAAAAAAAAAAGAAAAAGCTCATTTTTCAAGGGACCATTAGTGTCATAGAAAGGCCACCAGCTTCTCAGAGCATCTCCTGCTGTATGATGCAAACAGCATGGGAGTCTGTGTGTGTGTATGTGTGTGTGTGTGTGTGTGTGTGTGTAAGGGGGACACACTATGGGGTGTGTGCTTGTAAGGAACCTGGAGGTATTAGTCATCAGCATTCACCTGCTAGCATGCAAGGTGCATCAAATTATGAAGCAAGAACCAGAAATTCTCCTGGAGTGTGAGCATTACATATTTTACACTGAGCTCTCCCATCTTCTGGATTTAGCAGCCAGATGTTAGGAGGTATTAGGTCTCTGCAAAGGCTCAACTGCAACTTAAATTGGATGACCATATTTTTCACATCCACAGGACACTCTTGAGAGGTGTTCTTAATAATTATCCCAGGACATTAGGCAAACATGGAACTCAAGCCACCTTATGCACACAAACTTGGCATTGTCCACTGTGAGGAAGCCCCTCTTCTTGGTTTACTAAACTGCTGGCAGAAGTCACTTGGCACTCAGATGTTCTTGGCAGGTGGTCTCATGTGTTGACTTCAGTGTTCCCAGGGACAGAAAACTTAGTCCTGCATGTGGTGTCCTGTCCTATTTTTGGATGAATCTTTTTGTTAGATTGGAATTCATTAGACCTTTCCAGTCTGAGATTGCAAAATAGGTGAAGAATATGTACAATAAAAGCAGTTAAGCATGCAGTGTCCTTGGGGAGGGAGAAAGGCTTGCTTATGCTTTCGAGGATGAGTGGGGTCAATGCCTACCCTTTGTGATCCTATTTTTGTGGAAGTCTGCCATCATGGCCATCAGAGAAAACTGTCCAGCCTTGATGTTTCTTTGCCAAGGTGGTCTTGTCTCCAGTATGAGACATTTAAGCTCCCTGTTCCTCCACACAGAGCTCCCCAACTGGGCCTGGTGCATGGAATCATAGCACCATCTTGGTCTCCATTCACTCAACAAACACCCTCCAGAGAGTCCTCAATGGGTTTTGCATGCCCTGTGCTCTTTGTGTGAGAAATGTGCACCTTTATCTGGTTAACTCTGCTCATCCTTCTTCCCTGAAAAGCCCCCTGGACCTGCAGTCTACAGACCTCATGGCTCCTTCTTTTGGAACAAGTCAGCTGTGCAGAGTTACTCACCAGTGGGCTCATTAATTGAGTGTCCATCCTCCTCAGACCATGAACTTCAGGAGAGGCAGAGGCCATGGCTTTTCAGTTTTTCACTGTAT
This sequence comes from Geosciurus inauris, assembly GCA_004024805.1. Taxonomy (NCBI): domain Eukaryota; kingdom Metazoa; phylum Chordata; class Mammalia; order Rodentia; family Sciuridae; genus Geosciurus; species Geosciurus inauris. Next base: position 386,382 of record PVHX01000074.1, on the reverse strand, counting down.
ATCCAGGTGTGGCACACAGCTTGGTGTATAGAGGTCCTTTAATTAACTGTTCAATGAAAACATAAATAAAGGAGTGAATGATGGGGTACAGACATGAATGACATACCTTCTATCCTCAAGGAAGAGATTACAGACAAGAGACTGAGAAGAAAACATGACTCTGTTAGAGAGTGAAAAAATGCTTTGAGTGGACTATACTTAGGGTCTCTAACAGGGCTGCCCCAGTGGAGTGGCAGGCCAAGGGGAGTTAGGGAAGCCTGGGAGTTGCCATCTTTCTGTGTCTGAATGGATGCACTATTCAAAAGAAGAAGAAAAAATGAAAGAAAAGAAACAATAAAACAAACCTAAATAAATAAATAAAAACCCAACCCAACCAATATATGCATTTGAAATATCATTTAAAACAAAATCTGGACTGGCAACTTAAAATGACAGATGTGACTGCTGCTCCAGAGGGCCTGTCGAGCACGCCAGTGTTCTGATGAAGTTGGTCACACAGAGCATGCAAGAGAAGCCAGATTAACTCCTGAACATTCTTGAAGTGGGTAGGACCTGTCCTTCTCATGTCTTAGGAACATCTGGGAAAGATGGATAGTGTTATGACCTTTTGGTTCCCTGTTTTTGGAAGCTGGATGGACACCATTCTTCCTTAACACTAGTCTAGTCTTTCCAACCCTAGAGTAAATAATATACAGGTGCTCCTTGACTTACGTTTGGTCAGGTCCGAGTAAACCCATTATAAGTTGAATATCCTAAGTAGAAAATGTGTTTAATATACCCACATTATGGAACACCCTAGCTCAGTGACATGGTACACTGTAGAGTTGGTTGTTCCACTTTTGATGGCATGACTACTGGGAGCTGTGACCCGCTATCACTGCCCATCATCATGAGAGAGGGTTCTATCAGATATCACTATGCATATCAGCAGCCCAGGAAAAGATCCAGATACAAAATTCAAATTCCTACTGAGTTCATGTTGCTTTCACACCCTCATAGTGTTGAAAGGTTTTAGGTGGAACCCTCCTAAGCATGAGACTTGTCAGTGTTGATGTATTCCAATTTTCTATTTGTGGCACTTTCTGTTTCCTTGCTTTGAAAGCCAAAGCCTCCTCAGACTTACCTTTACAAATCTTGCAATCCTGACTGAAAGTGTCTTCAAAGTCAAAGCCCATGGATTTGAAGGGAGAGATTCAGTACTTTTATTAACATCAGTGATCCATCGTTTCTAAGTCCATGCAGTACCTGTCCATGGACAAGATGTGTCAAAGGAAAACCAAAACACCTTACTGACATTCTCCGGCTCATCCACCATGGAATCTGAAAATGAGTTTGAATGATATTTCAAAATAAAATCTTCTGGCTAATTTTCTCTCTTTTGGAACACCTTTGGATATATTTTCTTTTCCCATATCAGGCTGGAGTTCACTGGGAACCACTGGTGAGTGGTGCTAGAGGATGTCATGTCTCTCAATAGAGGACTCATCCTTTAATAGATACTTTAAGAAAATTTTGTCCAAATAGCACATACCCCAAACTAACTAATTTAAAATGTTTTTATGCCCATATTTAAAGAAAGCAGAATATCTCAAGAGGATAGGCTTTTCTTTTATGATAGTTTAAGGCAGTGATTTGCAAAATATAACCCTTGAACCCACAGCACCAGTATCACCTGAGACTTGTTGGAAATGCAGTTTCTTGAGTCCCCCAAGACCTCCTGAATCTGAGACTCTAGGATGGGGCTTAGCAATTGTGTCTTAACAGGTCCGCCCTCCAGCTCATTCTGTTGTACCCTTAATGTTTGAGAACCACTAATCTGGGAGATGAATGTCTCAAAACATTCATGTTCCTAGCATTTGATGGTAGGAACCTCATCTTGGCATCCGTCATCCTGGTCTGCACAATATGGATGGAAATTTGAGTTCAAGTTCATAAAGCAGAGGCTTTTTTCTTCAGTTCAGTATCTCCTGCCTGCTCAGCCCAGAATCTACAGTGAGCAGAAACTGAGCAACTTTGTGCAATAAATGAATAAGGAAGAACTATAGAATAGTTGGAAAGTTCATAGAAATGAATCCTTGTGCCTGGCAATCTTTTAATGGAGCAGACGAGGAGCTGGATTTGGTGATCACGCTGGGGCTATGCCAAAATGCACAGAAAGATTTGTGACAATAAGAGCCCCTAAGCCCTGCAAAGATGACAGTTCTTCCCATATATACGTTTGAGACACGGAAAAGCTATGCAGTAAGCCTAAGGAAGCCCATCTCAGCACTGATTCCTCTCAGACGACGATGTTAAACTCTTAAAAATGTGAAATAAAAAATCCTTTACACATTTTCTCCTTAACTAGGCACCTGGTCTGCCTGTTGAAGATGCTAAGACATGAAGCAGAGGTGGACATCCTACACACTCTCTTCCTTTGGTAAATGACCTTGAAAAGACAATAAGTGACATTCTCTAGTTTCTCCTTTTTCATGTATAAAAGAAGCTAAGAGAGGGCCAGAAGCTTGTGTCATGATGCATGCAAATAGCACATGTGGTTTTCTGACTATGTCCATTAAGCCAGAACTCTAGTTACCCTGGGCCGAGTTACTATCATCTGATCCTCACTGGGTGACAGGGATATTTGTGAGATGGTTGTAGGAAGTAAGGGGCAGCTGGCGCTGTGGTTCATCCTTTCTAAACTAGCAGCAGTGCCGTGTTTGGGGTACCCACCTCTGCTTATGGTGTCCATCATTCTATGTGTCCAGGTTTGTGCGGCTGATGCTGCCTTCCGATTCTGCGGGGTGTGAGAGAAGGAATTTGTGAGCATGAAGGATGCTGTCTTGTGAAGCTTCCTACCTCTTTCAGGAAAGGCAGCTTATCAGTCAGAGTTTAATAGTAAATAAGAAAAATCATTTTGAAGGCAGGAGAGGTGTCAGAGTAGATAAGCTAGGTGAGGTCTTCTCTTTGGATTTCTAGAGTTTATTCCACTGTAAACCTTAATAAAAATGGCTTGCTAGTTTCCTTGGCCTCCCTGATAGCATTTACCAAGGCTAACCCATTGGTTCTGGCCAGCAGGCGGGTCCACCGAGGAGAAAACAGTGCAGCACGAAGGTGCTGAGTGTGTGGACAGTTCATGCTTGGCCAAGCCCCACATGGGCAGGAGAGGATTTTAAACCCTGTCCACTGTTGGAATCAGTGTGTATTGACAGTGGAATGGCCGCTTATCGTCTTGGGCCAATTCCCAATGGTGGAATTGCTTTCAAAAGTACATTGATAATCTTTTTTAAAAGCAAGACCTTTGGTGGCAAAATCCTTGCCACCAAGATGGGGATTTGAGGTCAGTTCTAAGGGTGTCTTTAATGTTTTGCTGACCCACTGAGAGGTGGTGACCACATCATTACTGCAAATTGGTCTTGAGGCTTAGACTTGGAGACCACCTGCCCTGTGTCTGTTTTGTTATCTTCTGGAGGGAATTGTTATGTGTTTGTAAAGTGGTTATAGGATCAAGGGCATGGTCTTTTGAAACTCAATCATATCTGGTGCTTTAGCTGCAGTTACCAGAAGAAAATATAGATTCTGGCTCCAGTCAGAGCCCCGATCACTAAGTAATTCAAGGCCAGCATTGAGCCCTGGTAATAGACCAGGAGGCAGGAAGGGAGTATAAGAGGGGAGGTGGGAACCCAGATAAGGTCTCTGTGGCTACATGGGGGACAGATTCTGGAGACTAAAGGAGAAATGCTAGCTTTAGTAAGATCAAACAGCTAGAGAGTCTAGAGTCACTTGTATGTAGTAACAAGTTTCTGGGAACTAGCCATTGCTACTGGAAGGAGGGCACAAGGAAACTGTGGCAGAATGAGTCTGTTTGAATCTCTAAAGAGACTTCTGGGTTCCACTTGTAGGTGCTCAGAATATCCTGTCCATAAAAAAATCTTGTGCTAAAGTGTATGTGTATATATATATATAAAAGACCTGGCATTTCAGCCATTTGTAAATCTACTGTGTTCGGCTCAGTGGCATTAAATACATTCCCATTATTATGCATCCATCACCACCATCTATCCATACAATTCTTCCTCTTGAGAAACTGCAATTGAAACACAGTTCCCCATTCTCCCCTCCCCACAGTTCCTAGTGACTACCATTCCCTTTCTGTCTCTGTGAGTCTGACTCCTGTAGGGAGCTCATGTGAGTGCAATCATCCAGTATTGGCTTTTGTCACTGGTTTCTTTCACTCAGCATGCTGTCCTCAAGGTTCATCAATGATATGGCATGAGTCAGAATTTTCTTTTCTCTTTTGAGGTCAAAAAGCATCTGTTGTATGTACACATCATTGTTTATTCACCAAATAGTAGACACTGGGTTGCTACTACATTTTGCCTGTTGTGAATGATGCTGCTCAAGTATATGTTTGAATCCCTGCTTGACTCTAGTTTTGCCTTTAATATAATCTAAGAACTGGCAAGATTGTGAGAAGTGGGGCCAAGATGGCTATAAATTTAGTCCTTGGTGACAGTGAGTAGCAACTGGTGACTTGATAGTGCTATAGAAGATTTCTCTTCTTATAAACCTAATTAAATTAAAAATCCAGCTGGCCAAGGCACATACACTTAAGCCAGACAATTTCTCTAAAAGCTCATTAGCTGCAAACTTGGGAGCTCCACCAGCAGATGGAACTCCCCACCCCTGCCAGAGATTTTTCAATAGTAAGACAGGAAAGGTCTTTCAAACTTGAGGCCTCAAATGGAAGATTTTATCTTGCTTGTCAGCACATCAGTTCTGATATCATTGTAAAATTATGCAGAATGCAACCTTTTAAGTTTTATGAGGTGACGATGTAAGATTTCAGCGTCGTTAAACCTCGACCTCAGGAAAAGCATGGGCTTTAGGGAAATTTTTCTGACTTACTGTTACAATGGTTTTTCTTCATTTGATTTCTTTTTTTCACTTATTCTAAATATGGATCTCAGAAAAACATATTCAACTGTTCTATATTTTCAATTTGGACAAAATGAGATGAGAATTTTCTTTAGTGCATTTGGCAATAAAATCCAGGATATGAACACAGCCCCACAACAATTGGGGAGAACTATCCTGCAGAATCTCACGTGTCTGACCCTAGAGTTAGGGCAACATGAGCCCTTGGAAAGAAAGAGGGCAGGAATTAGCTTGTAATTTATGTCCCAGATTCTTCTTTGGGGAACATTAAAAACTAAGAGGAATTCAGACCCTCTATCTCACTCCATATTAGTGAAATCCATCTCTGCCCTCCCCCCAAAAGCTCATTATTGGACTTAATTGTGTCTACATGCCAGCAGACACATGATTTATAAGAAACTTGTTCTTGGTAGCTTACACTAAGAGGGAGCCTGACTGTTTTCTAGGGCTTCATCACTATAGATAGAGTCATTTGGAAATGACCTGATAAAAAGAGACCACATGCTGGGCATATAGGTGGTTAATAAATACTGATAGAATCCAGCATTAGTGGTAAGTGATCAGTTTATCTCCATGTCCCTTGCAGTGTGCGGACATGTATGATAAATGTATTGATATGTTCATTTCTTATCTGTACGTTGGTGTTTGTGTTATTTTTGTGTCTCCACGCCTGACCTCCTCAAGACAGGTGCTTCCGTTTGTTTTTGCAGATTCCTAGTCCAAATCTAACTTCTCCACTTCTTCCCTGAACACTGCTCACGTCTACCGCCTTGGCTGAATCCATTTTTCTTGGAGTTTCCCTCATGCCTCCCTGTGGAAGTTGCTTGTTTCTTGGTAGCCCAGGGACCATGGGACCCTCTGCCCCTCCCTCAGCCCCAGTGCCCCTCCATCCTTGTTCAAAAGCTTTTCTCCCAAGGCTCCTGCCATCCAAATCCTCCCTTTATCTCCTTTTCCTGCTGCCTCCCCACTGTTCAGCAGTGGCTTCCCCCCATGACTCTCTGCTCTTGACACCAGCTCCCATTATCCATTCTGGTCTGTGCACCTGACTGTCCTAGGTTTCTGCAGGTGGGTCTTGGACTTCTCCACTACGGTGTCCTTCATCTCCACTCTGCTTCAGCTGTGTGTCCCCTCAGTCCTGCCATCTCCTGGAACTTCATCTCACCTCAATCAGAGGTTTTAAACTCGTATAATGGGGTAATACATGTCTTGTTTCCAGTGAATCAATTTACAGTGTTTTTTGTATATGCACTTCTGTAAGTCAAATGTAATATGCCAGAATGTCAGGCAGGCAGGGAATTTAGGGGACATTTCAGTGTTTAAATGGTGCTGTCAAAATGTTTTATACTTTACAAATCTTTTAAAATTTATGATAACTGAAGTTCCTTTTTTGGTAGCAATATTATATCTTCTACTAAGAACCATTAATGGTTTAGAATGAAAAAACATATCACTATACTTGTCATATTATGAAAAAAATGTCTTCCTTTTTTCCTTTAAGAAAATACCCAGACTCAGAACTGGAGGCTTCTGGGAGTAAAACCTGCAGAATCATGAACTTTTCAAAGACTCCCAGAAGCAGGAGGGGAGGGGACTAGTGCAGAACACCACTCAATTAATTCCTTGTCGTGATAGCACAGCTGAGAATCAGGTCCAGGAGTGAGCTGACCAGTGGCCCCTCTAAGTCATTTTGTATTGTGTCTAGTTTCAGTTTTGTGGACTGACATATGACATAAGCAATTAGCTTGTGCTATTGAAAACAAGAACTATGAATTGAATTATCAGTGGGGGGGGGTGCTTTTGACTTTACATAATAAGCCTCTTGGACATAGATTCAGTGACAGGCGTTATCATCTTCATGCTCAATTATAATTATGCACAAAGGATATACAGTTGGCAGGAAAGAACGGTGCCTTTTCAAGCCAAGGTTTTCAATTCTTTCCCTGTATGCAGTAACCTACTAAGGTCCCCACATGTTACGGTTTGGATCTTTAATGTCCCCTGAAAAGCTCATGTGTTAGGCAATGCAGGGATGTTCAAGCATGAAATTATTAGATTATAAGAATTGTAACCTCATCAGTAGATTAATTTGTTTGATTAACTGGGTAGCAACTGTAGGCAGGTAGAGGATAGTTAGAGGAAGTAGGTCATGGGGAGCATGGCCTTAGACTATATCTTGTCCCTGGCTTCTCCTCTATTTCTCTCTGTTTCCTGGCTACCATGAGCTGAGCAGCTTTCCTTTACCACATCCTTCCGCCATGATATTCTGCCTTACCTCAGGCCTAGAGCAATGGAACTGGCAGACCCATGGACTGAGACCTCTGAAACTGTGAACCAAAATAAACTTCTCCTCCTCTAAGTTGTTGTTGTTAGATTCTTTTTGTCACAGTGACAGAGGACTGACATACCATCTAATGCTCATTTTTTCTAGTCCCATCTTTTCACAGATTGGGAAACTGAGTCCCAGAAAGATTAAGTATTACACTTATGAGAGAATGCTATTTATTGGGGTCCTGTGCTTTTCCCCCCATGTGGGTCATACTATGTGCTTGGTGTCTGTCCTCCCTTAGAACAGATCCCCTCAGGTGGACCTAGAGTGTCAGCAATTCTTGCCCTTTCCTGAATTTTCCACCCTTGCTTTTCTCTTCCCCTTGTACTTTGGGAGTTTGTGGTAAAGGTGATTTTACTTCTACACCTTTGACAATGTGAAGTGTTTGTGTGTGTCCCGTTCTTAAATCCACAGGGTTCTCCTGAGTGATTTAAACTTCTAGTTCCTATGCTTCTGAGGGGCAAAAGACAAGCCTGGTTTAGCAGTATCAGCTTTGTATTTCCCTGTCTCTCACTCTGAGCCTTGTGCCTAGGAGTTCAATAAATGTTTGTTGGAGTTGTTAAATTCATTGGACCAAACATGATAATTTAGATGACAGAATGATGTTATCTTTCAGAAACAAAATGTCCCCTGATTGTTTTGCCTTGGTAGTTCTCATATCTATTTTTTCTATATCTATTTTTTCCATAAATTTTGTCATATATAAATTATACCTCAATAATTTGAGGATCATATAGAGAAAATTGTTCATTTTCTGAGAAGGGTCTCTGCTGCCAGTAGCTGGATTCTACATCAAACATGGAGAATCATTAATTAGGGTCATTTGTTCTACTGTGAGCTAAGGAGACTGAGCACAGCTTACTCAGGAGAGAATTAATTCATTCTCCTCTCTGTACTTTCTCAAGTACTCCTAGCAAATCCTCCAAGCCTGCAGGCCTCATGCATATGTTCTAATGGGCTAATTGTTAAGGCGACATTTGTAAATTAATCTCTGACTTGAGCTAAGTGGTTTCCCCTAATGGCTTTAATTCAGCAACTCCCACTCTTAGCCACAGGTCAGATTCTCTAGAAGAGCCTGTTAAAAATAGAGGTGCCTAGCCTCCCCTCCCCCACTGATGACTCCCTGGTCAGGGTGGTAAGAAATCATCTCTACTTTTTAAGAAAAGTCTCTAGGTAATAGGATTCTGGTGCTAGCCACCTCTGTGTGGGTCTCAGATCCATCTCTGAAGGCCATGTAGCTTTATACGCTGGCTGAAACCATTTGGGCCTCAACCTGGCAACTGGAATTCGGGTCCCAGAATGGGTGAGGTTCATTTCTCTGATGAGCCACCTTTCCTGACTCAGTCCCCTTTGTAGTCACAAAAGTGAATCTGCCTTTACTCTGGAGCTCCAGGAACTGAGGGGAACTATTTTCTACTTGGCCATATTAGTTTTCATTTCTTTGAAATTTTCCAGGCTTTGGAAGATCTTTATGCCTTGCTGGAGTTTCCATTTTGGAAGATTGTTGTAAAACTCCCTATTATGATCAGACTCCCTCATGATAAGTGGGACCTACTTTATGGTGGTGTTGTTTTCATACACTGTGTGTGTTCAGGGTGTTCTTCTGTGCAAACATGTGTCATGTTTCATCTTGGAGTTAGGAAAATTGATGACTCACTTTCTATGCTATGACCCAATTAGTAGTAAATTGTACAGTACAGGTACATTCAATGTATAGGAATAATGTCATTGTTCCAATGACATTTATCAAATGACTTTGGTTTTTTGGAGTCTTATACTCTGGAAATATCACTCAGTATTCAGCATCACCAAGTAGCATGTAGGTATTTTTCAGTAAATCTAAGAATATGGCAGTTAGGACCATCCAAGGAAGCCAAGGTGATTTGGAGTGTCCAGTCTATAAGAAGTAGGAAATGCTGGACAGGCTTTGGTGAAAGCAGGAGTTGTGCTGTGGGTGCTAATGTTAGGTGACCTCCTTTTTGAGGCTCCTGCTGACAAATCTTGGTCTGGAACTTGATTCATAAAGTGCTTGGTCTTTGTGAGAATTATTCTGTGACTCTGATGTTAGAGGCCATGTGTATTTTGCTGTCTGGGATAATGTTCTTTTGTTGGCTTCATTTGACTATGTCTCTTGGGTTTCAATCATCCTTATCCCTGGGAATATAGGAACACATAGAGGGATCTCCAGTGGCCCTACCCTAATTGAAGGCATGTTAGAGTACCCATAACTTGTTCAAAGAAAGGACATTTTAAGAATAAACTGCTATTTGTCTGGTGTAGTGGTGTAGCTTGTGATTCTAGTGACTTGGGAAGCTGAGACAGAAGGATCTCAAGTTCAAGGCCAGCCTGGACAACTTGGAGAAAACCTGTCTCAAAATAAAAAGAAAAGAAGGAAGTGTAAAAGCCAGATGACCAAAAGCAAGTAAAGCAGAACCGCTGGACAGGTTCTGGACAGGTTCTTTATTTTGGAAAGTAGGCTCCCGGGCCACACCCCCAACCACCAGGCTTGGGTGGGCAATATGGCACCCAAGCCTCGTGGCACAGAAGATTTAAAGGGCCCCGCCCGGAAAAGGAAGACTTAAGGCAGGAAGGGAAGGGCCTGAGGTAGGAAGAGGAGGTGATCTAGAGTCCGGTGTCCTCTCAGATTGGTCAGGGGATCCTGCTGAGGTCAGAGTCCTTCCAGGATGAGCCGGGAAGCCTGGTGGCGCCCATGCTGAGTGTTCCGTGTTCCCCTGTGCATGCGGCTGGCGGTGACCATGTTGGTGCTTTGGGCGCATGAGTGCTGTTTGCTGCTTCAGCTTGCGCATGCGGCCAGCGGCGGCCATGTTGATGCGTTCTGCGCATGCGAGCTGCTTACCACTTCAGCCTGCCTCAGCAGAGGCAGCTGTGTTTGTGCAATCTGCATCAGCCTCGCCAACCTAACAGGAAGAAGGGAAGGAAGTAGCTGAGCCTTAAGGTGCCCCTGGGTTCAATCCCCAGTACCTAAAAAAGAAAAAGAAAACAAAGAATGAAGGAATGAAGAGATACCAAGACAAGAAACTCTGTTGTTCTTATACTTCTCTGACTCCTTTTACTAATGATACACATAATTAATAGCTTACTATTAACTGACTACACCTGTACTATACAATCTTCCACTAATCGAGTAATAGCATAGAATTTATCTATGTAAGAACTACTCTGTAAGAGTATATTTTATAACTCCAAGTGGACTTCAGTCTTTTGTTTCTCTTGGGCCTATGCATAGTATATATCAAATAAATACTTAATATGAGGGCTGGGGTTGTGGCTCAGTTGTGGAGTGCTTGCCTAGCATGTGTGAGGCACTGGGTTCAATTCTCAGCACCACATATAAATACATAAAATAAAGGTCCATCTACAACTAATTAAAAATTTAAAAAAATACTTAATATGACTATTTAGAGGCCCCATATAGCATAACTATTATCATTTAGAATAAGATCTAATCATTTTATGTTCTTCAATTTTTTAAAATTTGTTTACAGTAAGGTTCTCAGACAATGAGGATTTGTTAAAGGAAGAGAGAAAGAGAATAAACTAGACCTTGTGGGTGGCTTTGCTAAAGCCATGTGGAAGTCCAGTCTCTTCTGGGATTCTATTTTCCTGAACAAATTCAAAGGGTTAATGTCTTCCTGCAGCACCTAGATTCAGGTTGACATAGTCATCAACAACATGATAAAGAGGTATTGAGACAGTTTAAAGATGCCATGCACATTTACCTTTATTGGTCATTTCATGCATGGAGGAAGCTAACTATGGATCATGATAGGTGGGACAGTTTGGCTTCCCTGCACCCCACCCAGAACAAGCCTTCTGGTTGAACACAAGGCTCCCAGCCTAGTCCATGAAATAGAAGGTTCAGTGCCTGGGATCTATGGAGATCATTTCCATCCAGGGTTTTTGTTCTGCTCTTACTCTCTCTCTCTCTCAGAGATGCTGATACTTGATTTCTCCCTCTACCCCTCTTGTCGCTGACTGATTTGCTTAAATAAGCAACACATCACTTCCCATCACAGGCACAATGTGGAGGCAGCCGGTATGCACTAGTTACTCTGGCCATCCTGATGCTAGGAAAGAGCTATTGCAGGAGGGTTAGATTTTAATTCCTAACAGAACAATGTAGATGCCATTTTCAAGGACTTTTGCTTTTCTTTCCTGCAACTGTGGCTTTTAGTGATGTAGGGCCATATAGCCAGCTCAGGATTCATAGACACACAGGAAGCCAGATCAACAGGGATTAATCTGGGATCTGGTGTTTATGAATGAAGAGGCTCTTCCCCTTTGTGTTGACCACACCCCTTCCTTTTGCAGCTTTTTGAGAATGAGGTCAGGGCCAGGATCTAAGTGCTTATGTCACAGAAATAGCAACACAGCCCCAAATTAATCTTCAGCTATGTATTTTGCTGCCTCCTTCAGATAATAGAGGATAAAGTGGAGGCCTGTGTAGATTTTGTTTTCACATCTACCTTTGCAAGGAATATATGAATGAATGTGTGTGAGGGGAAAGAGGGAGGCAGGCCAGCCCAGAGATTCTCTTGGGTAGCTGGTAATTACTGACACACTGTAGGAGTTTGCTTGGATTCAATTGGAGCATGTTTTGGTTTCCAAAAACAAAATGGAAGAATACAATAAATCCTAGTGGTGTATTGTTTTAATGCTTTCTTTCATAAGGAAATTTTAGCAGTTGTTATGAAACTGCATATTCCCTTTACAGTGTCCAGTTATTTTGAGTGTCATTTTTCATAGTGTGTAGATCACTCTGCCTCCCCAATAGCTCCTTGGAGGTTTGCACTGTTTCAAATGAGTATCTCATGCAGATTTCATTTTGCCTCACCAGCCAACTTTGATATGCACACAAAAATGCAGGTATATGAGATTTTCTCTCTTAAATACATGTGCATGCACACACACACATGCATGCACAAAGAGCTTGATCATAGCTAGCCTTTACATGAATTGAGATTCATCTCTGCCCATCATCCAGTGCCAACAGATGTCTTTATAGGGGTGGTCCCAGGAGACTGGCACTTCTCAGGCCCTTCAGCCTGCTTCTCTTTAAGATATTAGCATATCTAAAAGGCATTTGTTGACTGGCAGGTGGGAATTGTGTGTGCTGGTGATGGTGGTTATGTTTTGTTCTCAGCTCAATTGTTGGCCCTTGGCCTCTTTTTTATTTTTGACTCATCCTTTATTTGCTTTAATTGCCTCCTCTGTGAAAGATTAAATAAACACATTGGAATGTTGAGTGAAGACTAAAGTGTGGATATCAGCCTAATCTGCTACATATTCACTTGATGGACTTCGGTGTGACAGGTTTGAAGGAGATGCCCAAACTGTCTTTTATATCAAAGGTGATTAATTTTGAGTGAGGTATGTAAAGAAGGATGAAGATTGTCATTTAACTGGATAAACATATTATCTAATTTGACTTTCTGCACCTAAACTGCTTCCTAAGTACTTGAGAAGTGTTATAACTATATACATGTAGTCTATACACAGTGAATGTATCTACAGCTATGTCTGTATGCACATGCCCATATGGACATTTGTACATGCAAATCTGTGCTTTTCAAATAGATCTTTCTTGTGTGGAGACAGAAAGCAGATTAGTGGTTGTCTGGGGCCAGGGGATGGGAACAGGGATTAATTTAACAGGCACAAAGGACCTTATTGGGATAATGAAGATATTCTGAAAGTGGATTATGGTGATGGTCACACAACATGGTAAATTTACTAAAAGCCATTGCTGAATTGTATGCTTAAAGTGGGTGAATATTGTGGTATGTAAATTATACCTTAACGAAGCTGTTAAAAATCGACATTCTGTATTTGAGTCCCTTTAGATTTTAAGTTACATGTAACACAAGAAATCATATCACCCCAGATCTATGCCTGTTCTTTTCCCCCTGAAGTGTACTGATTTCAGTTAGAGAAGCTGGACCTTGAGATAACAGGGCCAGATAAAAACCCTGGTGCCCTAGGATGTAAAAGTCTGCCCTGACCCCTGTTGGCAAGGAGCATGGGTGCTGGCCACTGCCAGGTGAGGAGGTGACATCAGATAGCCTGTGGGGGCAGCAAGGACACACGATTCCCACCAGGTTCCTGAAGGCAGTTGGCACCGTGTTTCAGAGATGCTGTTGCATGTGTCAAAAAAATAAACATCCCGATGTCCGGCTCTAAAGTGATGGCATTTTTCTGTTCTTCGCAGGTTGTGTTGGTCTTTGCTCTCAGCATTGGTGCACTTGTGATATACTTCATAGATTCATCAAAGTGAGTATTCAAATTCGTCGTCCTGCCTTCTCTTCCTAAAGCAGCCATGACCCTTTACGTTGATGAATTTATTTCCCTTAACACCAACCCTTGCAAGAACCTCCTGAGTGCGGAAGACTTTTGGAGGAAGGCAGAGCTGTTCTGTGCTGATTTTCTGAGTGGGAAAGAAAAGCTCTCAGCAGGAAGGCTGCTTTCATCTGGCTGGCATGGGAAGGAGGGGTGTCTGGGGTCAAGCCTTCTTGCTGGGTATTATTTATTTTTTAAATAGCTATTTCTTCACGAAGTATTTGTGCTAAAGATGTCAAGAAGTTAAGAGGGCTTTGATGGGCAAACGTAACCTCTGGGAGGGTGACAGTGTCCAGCAGGTGAACGTCTGAGCCATTCTTGCCATGGTTGTAGGACCCTTTTCTCATTTGTGTTTCCTGTGCTTGGATCCTATTGGAGGGCAGATTAGAAAGCGTGGTACTGTTCTTTCACCAGCCAACCCAATATTTAGCTGAAGCATTGCACGCTAGTGCTTCTTGATTTGTGAAGGTAAGGACATGGGACAAAGGAGTTCAAGATGACTCCCAGAGGTGGAGACGGTCATGGCCGTCTGAGGACTCCTGCAGTGGACACTCTTGCACACCCCTGGGGTGCCTCCTAAGGGAACTGGTGCTCCAGGGTGGCCTGGGTCCCTGATGGCGAGCACCCTCCAGAGGCTGAAGAGTGCACCTGCTGGGGCTGCTGGGCGGCACCCTCTCAGATTCCTGCAATTCCCCCCCCATATACCCCTCCAGGTGCATCATTTGTTCTGACTTTTCTAGTGCAGTCTTGAAATCGATAGAATCTGGGAAATGAGCAGGGATGGAGTCTTGTTTATCTGTTGTGATGTGAACTTGACAACTCTGGCCAAGGGACAGTGACCTTGAGCTTCTCTTCCCCTCATTATCTGTGGTGAGAGTGCTTTTAACCCCTTTTAACTCCATTCCTCATGCTGTTGAATACTAGACTTTGATTCTAGGAAACCTGACCCTTGTGTCTGTTGGTTTGGACTTACTGTGCCTGAATTCTGAGCTCAGTGCTCATTTTTCTGAGACTCTGGATGGTGGTGATTTCATGCACACCTAAACTCTGAATGTCTCAGAACCATCTGGGCACCAGCCAGAGGATTTTGTGCATTGGTGTGCAGAGGCCAAAAAATCATGTTAAGAAAAATAAAGAAGACATCTCCTCTGATCACCAGTCCCTGGGAGTCAGCCCAGGCTGAGACTATTGGAGTGCCTCAGCCCATCCCCACATCCAAGGCCTGTTGGCCTCGCCCTCTTGAATGGAGGAACCTTTTATAATCCTCAGGGGATGAGGATACTCCTTCTGTCAAAAGTTCCCAGCCAAGAAAGGAAGAGTGTTTTTACATTTGGAAGATTCCAATTGGCATGTCATTGAAGGTAAGCCCTCTTTGAATATTTACACTTAGTGTTTCTGGACCCTATCTGAATTAAATTGGAGATCTTCTAAATCCCTTGGTCTTACCTCTCCCATCTTTCCCCAGGGAGTTCTCATACGTTGTGGGGTATATACCCAGCCAACCTCCCATGCTGGGGATAGAGGCCCAGACACATAGTCTGTGTGACCCAGAGGGAGTACACCTTACGTGAAGGTGAGTGTGGTGCCTTGTTGAAAGGACAGATGCCTCGGCTGCACCTTCCCTCTTTTTTTACTCCTCTGTATTGCTTGGAAATAAAGTGCTCTTTGTTGGATGGATTTGAATGGTGTCCTTTTTTCTAGTGTCTACTAGGAGATAGTCCTTGGCTCTGTGGGTTCTGGTGTTCTCACCTGCATAAGAGAGGATGGAAAAGGATGAAATTCCCCAAGGCAGACCCTTTATCCTGAATGCTCTGCTTGCTTCCATGTCCTTTGGATTTAATTCTGATGCTGCAGAGCCTTGTAAAAGCTGGCATTGGAAGTCCTCTTTGAGTCTTTTATGGACTTGCAAGGAGTCTCTACCAAGGTTGGTTGTAGAGATGAGATTGTCCTTGGGAACTGCCCTAGCTTCGTCCTAGCCTCAGCCCATCTCTCTTCTGTTATCACCAAACTATGTGGTTTATCCTAGCAAGATTTTGTTTATAAAAAGACCTGTGGCTGTTTACATAGCCCAATCCACTTTTTATTCACATGACTTCATTTGCCTCGAGACCATATTCCAAGATTTTGACCCATGAGAGGTCCAATCATCTTTCAGCACAAGAGAGTCTTCTACCTTCTTGGGGAAAGCCAGCAAGTATGCTCAGCTTGAGCAAGGGGAAGAATTAAAGTAGAATCTATAAAGTAACCTTTATGATAAACCAATGAATTCCCAGGAATAAAATGAAACGAAACCCATTGAACAAATAATAATCAAGCTTAGTGAACAAGACAAAATGAAATTTAATCCACGTACAAGCAAGATGCAAATGGGAAAAGGGTAAGAAAATAGAATATCAATTCTTAAAATCCATTCTTTTCACTCAAAACTATTACTAGCTTAACAGTCATGGTTTGGTTGGCCTTCTGGGCATCTTGAAAAGTAGCTTAAAACTTCTCTTGGAAATTATTCTGAGTCATCACCCTAGAAAAAAGTACCTAATATTCTTGAGATGAATTTTAGTTAGCATTCATCCCCTTCAAATAAATAAATCTGGAGTGAGCCTAATTAATTAGACTGACGTTGTCCATGAAATGGCTTGTCTCAGTGTATTTTAACCAGACCTGGCCCCACTAAAATGGTTAGGAACGTTCTAGTTGCACAAGCTCAAGATTTGAGGCTCTCTGCACCCTGTCTTTTGAGATATGCAAGGAATGCATGTAAACATATAAAGAAAGCTCTAATGGTTGACTCTGCCAGCTTAGTCTCAGAGTAGACCACGTCCAATTGTATTCTGGACACACAGGCCAGGTGGTTATTCTACCTCCGCGTATCAGCAAATGGATAAGGAAGTTCAGATAAATGTCTAATTAGTGGCTTTATGATGTTTTTAACCTTTCAAAGTGCATTTAACTATCAAGGAGTGGAAAGTAGGTTGTTCATAGGACCATCTTTTCCTATACATCTTTCTTTGTTAGTTATTAGGCCAGGATAGATAGATCCCTGAGCTGGTCTTTTTCATTCAAGTATTCAAGAAGCAGTTCTTTGGGTCTTAACTTTCCTAGAGTGATCACCAGGGAAGAATCATTCATGTGGCCTCCAGTGATTACTATTTAGCTGAGATAGATGGTCTTTGGAGCTCCTGGAGTCAGAAACTGAGGGGAATTACATTAAACTGTGTTAAAAGTAGGCTTCATCGTCCCAGTGGTAGACTCTTTGGAAACGCCTAAGCAGAAGGAGATGATCTAGCAAGTCTTTGGATAGACATAAATGTCAGTGCCTTCACAATTGCACGAAGCTCATGATGCTCATCCCTCCCAAATATCTGCTCTGATTAGCCAGCCAGGGGGACATTATGCAAAGGAACTCTGTTCCTTTTTTATTCTTTTAAAAAGTCTTCTTACCCAATTTCTGCCCCATGTTGTCACTCCAGCTCCTAATTTGTTTTTGTTTTTGTTCTTGTTTTTGTTTTGTTTTGTTTTTTAGTACTGACATCTGAAGTCAGGGCTTCGAGTGTGATAGGCAAGCACTCTGCCACTGGGCTACATCCCCAGGCCCCTAGCTCCTAATTCTGATGTCTCCAATGCCTGAGACTTTTTCTCCCCACATACTCTCATCCTTTGATCCTTGCATAGGAAAGTTTTTTTTTTTTTTTTACAACCAAGTCAAGAGTTTCCTTTGATGACCTAAGAGTGCTGTCACTGTTACTGGTTCCCTTTGAGACAAGAACATTAATTCTTATTTCATAGATAAGGGATAGAGGGAAGAAAAGAAAGACCTGTGGATGTCAGCATGAGAGCAGGATTCAGGAGTTGCATAATGCAGCAGTCCTATTGTTTCCAGAATTTCAAGAGAAAGTTGGAAGAGACAGCAACTCAGAGCTCTGGGTATCTGCATTTATTTTTCCAGAGGCATTCTGGGAAAAAATGACTCACATATGTGCAGACTTTCATTCCTTTGATTCATGTTTAAATGCTGCTACTTCTTATGCTTTGGTTACGTGGATTATGAATATTTAATGCTGCATATGCTGAAAATGAAGGTCAAGTCCTGCTCACTGGTGACTTCAAGGCAGGCTCTTGTCTCTGAAAGGCGAGCTACCCTGCTGTGAGCAGAGTAAAACTGAAAGGTTATGCATTGTTAAAATTTTCCTTAATGACTTTATCTGCTCCAAAATGGCTGGTACCCAGTGTGGGCGCCTGCAGATTTTGCCAGTCTTTACTCTTGGCTTCTTGTCTCAACACTGTTGTTTTGGGGATATGGACATTAGGGAGGAGGAGGGAATTGCACAGATTTTGTAGAGCTTCTAATCCAAGCACTCAATTGTCGAGGTAATAGTGGTGTTACAACTGGAAAATAGCCTTTCCCCAGGCTGTATAAATTTGGCTTTGGTATTCATTCATTCATTCATTCATTCAATACTCATTAATTCATTTGATATTTATGCATTTGTTTGAAGCATTCTCAATATAATAATGCTGAATATTGTCCAGGTGATAAAATCATTTATGGTTAGATTTGGTTATGGAGTACCATCTTTAAGGTTGTAACAAATTGATCAAATTTCTGTAGTCTCTGAAAATAAAACTGGTGCAATTGTTGTGATTAGTGCAATGGAGATACTCAGCTTTAGTGGAATATGTTAGTCACTCAACAGCTTTATCACTCATCTCCACATTTTCTGGCCTCTCATTCCTTGGCCAAGATATTCTTTTTCAAAGGGAAGGAGAGGGCAGGTGAGTGGAGGGAGTTCACACTCACAAATGATGTGTTATGTGTGAGCTACTGTGCAAGGCACTTTAAAATAAATAGCACCAGCAATCACATTGAGTGTTCCTAACAACCTCCTAAGGTGAATACTATTGTACCCACTTTATAGGTGAGGAGGCAAAGCTGCAAAATTGACCCCAAACCACATGTCTAATGAGTAGTGGAGCTGGAATTTGACTCAATGTGTCTCGCTCTCTTCCAGTTGTCAAGAAGTGAAATTCCAGGGCTGAGATTGTGGCTCAGTGGCAGAGCGCTTGCCTCGCATGCGTGAGGCACTGGGTTCAATCCTCAGCACCATATAAAAATAAATAAAACAAAATAAAGACACTATGTCCATGTATAACTAAAAAATATTTTTTAAAAAGTGAAATTCCAGATTGTGGAAGGAACTGAAGGGATTTAATATAATGGTGCAAGTCAAGAGGTGGCTCCATCTCATCCTGCCAGATCATCTGTCCTGTTTTTCTTTTGTTCTCTGTGTCCCCACCCTCGGGACCAACTCTGCAATGGACAGTGCTTAGGAAGGTCCTGTCACAGTGCCAAGAGTCCTGTGCTGTTTGAAGTCTGTTTGAGGCCTGATCTGTTTCTTCCTAATAATGCTTCAATAAGAGCTTCTATTTTTTTTTTTTTTTTTTTTTTTTGGTATTAGGGATTGAACCCAGGGGCACTTTACCACTAAGCCACATCCCCAGCTTTAAAATTTAAAAAAAAATTTTTGGGGGGGAAGGGTGGGACTGGGTTTTGCTCATTTGCTGAGGGTCTCACCAAATTGCTGAAAATGGCCTTGAATTTTCAGTCTGTTTGCCTCAGGCTCAAGAGTGACTGGGGTTACAGGTGTGCTCCGTTGTGCCCCAGAGATCCTTTTCCTTTTTCTTCATAATTTTTTAATTGATGCTTTATAATTATACACAATTGTGGGATTCACTGTTACATATTTGAACATGCACCCGATATTTATTTCTAATTTTTAGAAATGATCTAGTAGTGCATTATAGCTATACATAAGAGTGGGGTTCATTTTGACATAATGATGCATGCATGGGATTCTTTTTAATCTCAGTAGAGTGGCAGCATTTCATGACAGAATAGGGTCAAATTATCAAAGAGCAAGGAAAATTGATTGTTTCTCAGGAGCTTTTCCCACCTAGGGAATTCCTTCCAAGTAGAGAAACCTTTGGCTTTTCCATCCTTTCTTCAATCTCTGCCTGTTACTTGGTACAGAAGATAATGAGAAATACCCTGTTTCCCCATTTCAGCAATTTTCTTTTCCCTTTAGAGAGCTACAGGATTTAGTTAATGTATTATAGTTTTATGTTATGTTGCAGAAGATTTGTATGCCTAGGAAATTAGTATTACCAAACTAAAGGGATCTCTATTGAGGATTTGAAATGATATAACTGGCTTCTTCTCTGGTCTTGTTCTGAGTACACAAATATGTTGACCCATTGTCTCACCACGTGCCTGACCTCATGGCAGGCACCTGGCAGAGCCATCAGGGTTGCCTAGGTAGCATCAGAGGGGTGGCTGTCAGTGTAAGGTACTGTGGATACTAGCTTTCATTGTCACCACCAGCACACCCTGCCCTGGACGGTGACCAGTCAGTCAGTCCAGGGCATAGGGAAAGAAGTACCTCCCTCCTCTGGCTTTTGGTTCTCAGTTCCTTAACGGAGCGAGGCCTTTCTAGGTGGTATTCTGAAAAAATGAGCTTTAGCTCTCTGCCTCTGTGCCTTTTCTGAGAAGTCATGGCCTGTTTTTAACCTTTGTTAAAGAAGTCAACGCAAATCACCATGTGTGCAAAGCATCTCCCTATTCTTCTTTTTTCTTTTTTAAATACTACCCCTACAACCTCCCCCCCCCCATCCCCATTTTCTCCATCCTCGCTGACATTTTTATTGCCAGGCTTTGGTTTGGAAAATTATGGGCAGGGAAAGTTCAAGGGCAGGATGTTCAGAACAGCGCTGCACATCTGTGAAGGGAACACACCAGGAGAGCCAGCAGCTGTTCAAAGAATAGAATGTCAGATGGTGGAGGAGCCCAGCCCACTGAGGGTGGGGGAGAGGAGCCGCCTGGGGGCAAAGAGGCTTTAAATAACTCCCAGTGGGAAGTCCTTGTCCCCTTTCAGAATTTAACCTTTTGTGCCCCCACTGGGTTCTCTGACTGAGGAGTAAGCCTAATTCAAGCCTTCTACCTCATCCAGTTTTCCAGGTTCTCCCTAACTTGGCATAAATTTGGTGGTGAAGAGGAGGAGAGTCTAGTCTCCCTAGGAGCAGAGTCTACTTTTCTCTCTGTCTAGATCTCCAGGTGGATGGGGCTGGGGTCCTTGCCTATTCTCCGGATATCTAATGGATGGGCTTTGCCTGTCTCCAAGTTCCTTCTACCTTCTGCTTTGGAGAGGCATTCTCAGCCGCCCTACTTGCTTCTCAATGCACAAGGCCCCGAGACACCATATGCAACAGCATCTTAAATGTCAAGGGAATGCCTACTTATTTGGGATATTTCATGGGAAAAAAAAATGTTAAGAGTGGAAGAAGGACTGAGCTAGGCCTTTTGGATTTATTACAAGAATACAGTTGGCCCTCTGTTCCAGCATCATTGGTAAAAAAAAACAAATATAATCTAGATTGGACTCATTATTCATATTTTTATTACTCATTATTCATTGTTATTATTTTTTTCTTCTGATTTTAAATACATCAATATTTAGACATCTTTGTGGGTCTGTAGAAATAAGGTTGCCCCTAAGCTATGTGCCCCCCTTGCCTAATGGAGAAGTTGGCTCTGTTGGATTTGACCAACTGTTGATAGAAATATATGAAAAAATTTGCATCTGTATTGAACATGTACTGTTTTTTCTTTCCTTGTCGTTAGTTGCTGAACAATATGATATAAAAGCCATTTTCATAGCATTGACATTGTGTTATGTGTCATACTTCATGAAAGGTGATTTAAGGTGTATAGGAGGACGTGCCCAGGTCAAATGCGATTTTTAGAGAGACTTCAACATCCATGGGTTTTTGTGTCTATGGAGGGTCCAGGAACCAACCCTCCATACAAAGGACAGCTGCCTACTATGAGTGCTTAAAGAGGCTTCAGAGGTGACTTTTATCTCCTGTGCCTCAGTATCCTTTCCTGAGGAATTAAGTTCAGGTGGAATAATCAAACCCCGCCAGGTGTATTCATAGGATTAGTTTCTGTCATGTCTACCAGCAATATTGGTCCTGAATTCCTTGATTTGATGATCCTGCTTCTCTCTCTCTCCTCTTTCAGGGTGGGGGATGAGTAGGAGGTCAGCTCTATGGTGCATGGTGAATAAGACTGAAAGGGCTGGCTTGGTCAGTTTGGGGAATTTGTTGCGCATTACTTTTGAGGACATCTTGCCCAATTGCTCATTTATTTTTCCTATGAAAACACTATCTGATAACTATGTCTATAAATCCATGTTTGCTGTACCCTCTAAAATTAGAATGAATTATTTCTGCCCTTTCACCACTCTTCAGAATTTAAAAGGAACATTTTGGATAATCTGACACTCTCGATGCCCTCTTCTGAATGTCTTTTGGCACGTGGAAGAATGTTTCACTATGAGGAAATGATAGATTATTAAGGAGATAGATACGTTGCATCTGATTCAAACATTACATAATTAATATATATATAAAACATCACATGGCAACCCCCTAATATGTACAAAATTTGTGTTTTCCTGTGCCAGTTGAAGTTCTTTTAAAAATAAAATAAATTTTACAATTAAAAAAAAAGAATGGTTTTGGGGGCAAATGCAAGAAACACATTCTTTTCTAGGCCCAGTAGTTACTCACATCCTCTGCAATCAGCATTAGTTTATACCCTCACAGTGCTGGGTCTTCTCCCGACATGGCTCAGCACTGGCCCCGTGCTCCCCCTAAAGTCACAGGACAGGCATTCAGAAACCACCAGAGGTTAGGGGAGGAGCCAGCTGGAGGGAAATGCTTCAGCTCAGAGCAGTCTAATCCAAGCAGGACAGAGCTCATGCTTGACACAACTGTAGTGGCACTACGTGCGGTGGCATCTGCTGAGTACAGCTTTATCATGGGGTTGATGGGGCGAGAAGAGGTGTAACCTTGTTTTTCTTTTTTCTTTTGCCCCTTGCCCTGACAGCCTCATGGCTTTGGGGAGACCCTGATTAGTGATGAGTTGTTTGTCTTTTTAAAATATTATTCATGCTGGGCGCGGTGGCGCATGCTTGTAATCCCAGCACTTTGGGAGGCTGAGGCAGGAGAATCATGAGTTCAAAGCCAGCCTCAGCAACGGCGAAGTGCTAAGTAACTCAATGAGACCCTGTCTCTACATAAAACACAAAATAGGGCTGGGGATGTGGCTCAGTGGTCCAGTGCCCTTGAGTTCAATCCCCAGTACCAAAATAAATAAATAAATAAATAAATAAAAATAGTATTCTTAGCCAGGTGCAGTGGCACACGCCTGTAATCCCAGCACTTTGGGAAGCTGAGACAGGAGAGTCGCAAGTTCAAAGCCAGCCTCAGCAAAACGGCGAGGCACTAAACAACTTTTATATAGAGACCTTGTCTCTATATAATAACACAAAATAGGGCTGGGGATGTGGCCCAATGGTCTAGTACCCCTGAGTTCAATCCTCAGTACCAAAAAAAAAATAGTATTCTCTGCAGCAAGGATGTCCTTAGGACTTTTACTTTTTTAAAAAATTTTTTTATTTGTTCTAATTAGTTGTACATGACAATAGAATGCATTTTGACACATCATACATAAATGGAGTATAACTTCTCATTCTTCTGGTTGCACATGATGTAGAGTTGCATGGGTCATGTGACCATATATGCACATAGGGTAATAATGTCCAATTTATTCTACTATCACTCCTACACCTATGCTCCTTCCCCTCCATTCACTCCCCTATGTCTAGTCCAAAATACCTCTGTTCTCCCCCAACATTGTGAATTAGCATCTGCATATCAGATAAAACATTTGGCCTTTGGTTCTTTGGAATTGGCTTGTTTTGCTTAGCATAATATTCTCTAGTTCCTTCCATTTACTGGCAAATGCCATAATTTTATTCTTCTTTAAAGCAGAGTATTTTGATGCATGTGTCATTGTGCAAGAAATTTGGGAGAAGGGTGCGTGCGTGCGTGTGTGCGTGTGTGTGTGTGTTAGGGACATGTATGTCTCACCTAGAAAATGAATAGGGAAGCAGAGGACACAGGAATTGGCCAACAACCTCATCATAGTAACAAGCTAAGATCTGTGTACCTATGGCCTTAAAGGTAGATTTTGATTGAGTACCTACTGTGTGTAAGACATTTTGCTTGATATTAGGGGATTTTTGAATGCTATTTAGAAGGCTGGATGCTTTGCATTAAAATGTTTAAATTGTATATATTTTTACAAGGGTCAGGAAATCCAGCCAAAAGTGCAGAAAAACTGAGACAAGAAATAAGATAACAAGATATCAGGAGGCAACATATTATCCACTACTCACAGGAGCTTTGCAGACATTAAGTGTGGAAGGCTGAGGAGCTGAAATGACAGCTATCTATGGGATGTTTTGGCTTAGGGCAAGATTTTGAATTGAGGAGTTGGAAAACTCAGTCTCCTCCCAACCCCAGGAATCCACAAGCGGGGACCCTCACTGTAGCCTGAACGTTGACCTTGTGGTTTTTATTTTCAGTCAAGCAAAGTGTTGCCTTGAAATCAGCCACCATGAACAGGGATGGAGAAGGGTTTGAGGAGAGCAGAGCAGAATCTCTTCTGTGGCCATAATACTTATTCTTCAACTATACACATGGTTAAAATCTCTGGAAATTTCTATTTGGAACTTTCTAGAAGTGATGGAAAGGCATCCACTCCCTCTTTTTGAAACCAAGGACTTTGCATAATGGGCCCTATGAGAACCACTTCTATGGGCTGGCCCTATGCAGAGCATCACAGGAAAGAGATAGGGAAGACGTCGACAGCAAAATAAATCTGTGCTCTTGACAAACAGGCCACGCAAGGACCTGGGATGCTTGTCTGGAAGCCAGCATTTGCCCTCCAGGGTTGCATTGTGATTTTTGTGTCTCTTGGTACTTTTGCTTTCTTGGCTTCCTTCTTTTTGTAAGGAATATTAGGAATTGTTATATTTTATAACATCATTGGTATAAAAACAAACATAGTCCAGAATGGACTCATGATTCACATTTTTATTACTCATTATTCATTGTTATTATTTTTTCTGCTGATTTTTAAATAAATCAATATTAAGACATTTTTGTGGGTCTGTAGGAATAAGGTTGTCCCTAAGCTGTGTGCCTGCCTTGCCTGCTGGAGAGTTGGCTGTTTCCCCCTTCCCTGTTCACCCCATCCTTCTGGAAATTTTCAGAGGTAAGAAAACATGCTCAGAGACAGATGCCTTCTACTACACCCCTCCAATTTCATCTCATTGTTTCAGATGCACAAATAAAAATAAACATTCCATTTTGAGCCCAGCTTTATAATTTGACTTTGGGGAAAATTAACTTAAGCAACCCAGAACTTAAAAGAAAATGGAGCCTGGAGATAGACCAAAAATTTTAAGAAAACCTAGTAATCTTGCTTTTTGGCAGTTTTGGAAAAACACGTGCCTTTTCCATCTCTGTATTTGAAAATGAATCTTACTTGTTTAAGAAGTCTGTGCTGCTGTTAAAAAAAAAATAGCATTTGCTTTATAGGAGGTTTGAAAGCTCAAGTACACAGGGAGGGATGATGTCAGACCTCAGTGGGGCAGATCTAGGGAGGACCAGGATGAGCTGAGAGTTTGGGCTGCCCTTAAAGTGGTTTCCCTACCCCTGCTGATTGCTCCCAAGCAGAAATGCAGCCGCATGTGGACAGGTCTTCAGATGATTCAAAGAGGAGAGAAAACTGGGCTTATAAATTGCATCTTCAATTTTCAAATATTGGCCACTGACCCCAAACTTTTTAAAGTACTCTACAGGCCAAGCAAAACACCCCTGCACGCCAGATCTGGGTCTCCTGTTTTCAACCTCTATTCTAAACTGTCTCACTCTGGTCTTGAATTAGCTCCGCCAGGAAGTGCCAGGAAATGTTCTTAACTCTTGCTCTTCCACCTCCCAATAAGAACCACTTCTTTTTCCAAGGTTGGGGAATTCCTGTTCTCTGGATGCTCCAGGTCGTTTCCCATCTAACACATTTTCAAACACTGCTTCATTAAATTTCCACTTTTCTCTAGACAAATACTGTATGTCACAGCAATAAATCAGCCACAACTTACTGTAAAGCCCCAAAGCTACATATAACTAACTCTACGTCATCTCTGAAAATAACGTCGTTAGAACCTCATAAACACACGCTCTGTTTGTTTAAGAACTGCCAGAGCTTTTTAAACATGGTTGCTAAGTCACAAGGGCATATTTTCCAGGACATAAATGGAAAAGAACATATCCCCCCTTAAATTGTCAGATTCTTTATAAGAAGAGAAGCCCAAATCTGTCTGTTCGGCCAGTGTATTAACTTGACCAAAAGAGTTGATTATACTAAATGTGTTAGTGTTGATAATCTTTGGAGACCATCTTCTGACCAACTTAGCTCAGTGGGCATGTTATATAAAATTTGGTTTAGGGGCTGGGGTTGTGTCTCAGTGGTAGAGCGCTCGCCTAGCACATGTGAGGTACTGGGTTCGATCCTCACCACCACATAAAAATAAATAAATAAAATAAAGGTTTCGTGTCCATCTACAACTAAAATACACACACACACACACACACACACACACACACACACACATAAAATTTTGGGCTGGGGATATAGCTCAGTTGGTAGAGTGCTTGCCTCTCATGCACAAGACCCTGAGTTCAATCCCAGCACTACACACACAAAAAATTGGTTTAATGTCTGGCTTGTGTGGGTTGACATAGATAAATCCTGGTTGTCACTTTCATCAGCATTAAAGTTCAGTTTTCTGAGCACTGTATTTAACATTTGCTGATGAAATTCTTATGCTATGGTCCTTTCAAAGGCAAATTTGGAAGTATATCTAGGCCTTCGTCCCAGATCCTGTCCCAAGCCTGGGCTAAAGCTCCATCATTGACCTTTCACTTTTTGTATGGAAACTTGGCAACTCATGCTACTGCAGCATTAGGCTCTGTTTGAAGATGGAGCCTAAAGCACAGATATTTTCAGAACCAAGAGAAAGATGGTTGTATTAAGCCCGTTTTCAGTAAATATGCCTCATTAGTCTAGATTCTGCATGGAAAATACTCAAAATATCAAGACAGTCTTAGGAAAAAACTATAGGTAGGTCAGTAGGACCTTCACAGTGTCAGAATCCAATGTGTCCTTCTTAACAAGGACACTGTACTCCATGCCCTATTCATGCCCTGGCAGAATAGGAACTCTACTTTGAGGTGCAGGTGTTCACCTACACCCCTCACCCTCACCACATACCAGAAAATGCAGAGAAGAAACCCATAACCCAGTTTGAGATGCACTGGATCTTGATGTCCTAGAGGGAGCTTCAGGGGCAGGATGTTGAGAAAGGTGAATAGAACGTGGATGCGATTAGATGACTCCACCTGGCATCTGCTCCTCCTCCAGCAGGAGGAGGGAGTGAGTAAGGAATGCCTTAAGGACTGCATCCTCTTCATAACAGCAAGAACAGGAATCATAAGGAAGGTCTATGAAGAGCAGCATTAATAATTGAGATGTGCTCCAGGCAGGTGTGCAGCCTGTCAGTGCTTTCTAGCACAATCTGTTGTCAGGCTGGCTGGGAGTAGATAAGGAGGGTGCATTTGGTGGCTGCATTCCTGTGTGCACATGTACATGTGCTTGGAGGAGGTGGGAAGGAGCAAGAGTTGGCAGTTCCAGCAAGTAAGATTATAGAAGGCAGTGGATATAGATGACCATGTGGACGGTGGTTCCTTTGTGGGTCATGCACCCCCTCTTGGGGGTTGGATTAACACTACAGAAATGTTTCCTTATCCAAGGATCTTAATGTTGGTCCATGGAATCCAAACTGTGGATTCCTTCTCTATAAGAGGGTTCATCTGCTTGCTCACCCATTCCTTCTGCCATAAAGATCCTGGGGTCCACAGAAGGCCATCTACTTATGTGGCAATCTATGGGGAATCCAGTCCTCTGGGCCTGCAGAGCACAGCTAAGTGCAAGTCTCTCTGCAGAGTGTTTTCTCTTGAGCAGGTGCTCCCCTCTCTGCCCCAGTGCATTGGAATCTTGACTATGAAGACCCAAGGCCCATGAAACCAGGGAGAGGGTCCTCGGCTTCCTAGCTTGTCCTCCATACCAAGCAGAAAGAAGGGAGGTGGAAACGGCTAAGGGCTCTTTGCTGCTTCTGCGTTTGAGTCGCCACCTGTTCTTGGAGGGAAAATTTCCTCCTTAGGCTGTGATTCAGGGGTGTGAGCAATCTCCAGCTGCTCACCAAAGACCCAGGCTGTTGTGCCAGGAGCTAGGCACCATTGGGCACAACAGACACCAACAGCTGCCAGCTGGATCTCCCACCCACCAGGGGGCAGGGAGAGGACTCTGCTGGCTCATCCACTATCTTCAGACCAGTTTGACAGCAAACAGAAGAGCAGCTTGGGTGGTGAGAGGCCTCCTCTCTCCCAAATTCCCTACTTCCTTCAGATTTCTTCCTGCCCTCACCTGTCTTCAAGTTAGCCAACTGTGACAGTTTAATTGGTGCAGGGAAGGCCAGGCAGTAGGGAAGCAGGCAGGGGTGACCAGCGTTCTGGAAGAAGGAGATTCCCCTGAGATGAGCGAGGGGAACCATGACAGATAGGCCTGAGGGCTGCCTTCAGGCAGAAGGTCAGGGGCCCCTGCTGGAACAGAGTGCCGGCTGAAAAGGAAACATTTGCCAGCTTCCTCCTCCATCAGCCACTTGGGCCAGTATTGCACATGCATATGAGCTGTCAGTGCCCCCTGCACCTAGGGGCAGAGAGAGCTGCTGAAAGGCTCTGGAAGGAATGCACATTGGCAGGAAGGTTGCCTAGTGGGTAGCAGTGGGATTTGGAGTCAGACCTTCCTGGCTTCATTCTTCTGTCTGCTTTATAGCTATGCATCCTTAATCAAAGCTAGTTAACCTTTCCAAACTGTAAGGTCTTTCCTTTGTCAAGTAAGCTGGAAGTGGTAAGGAGGGACAGTGATAATACCAACCTTATGGTAGTGTGTGGCAAAAATTAGATGCTGGCATGGAAAAACTCATAGTGCAGTACTCAGCATGGACATGTCCCTGAATTTTAGATATTATTATGTTGTCTCGTTGAGGTTTGTTTTGAAGCTTTGAATGGGGTGTTTTAGAGAGGCAAGGTGTGAACACAGAAAAACTAAGAGACAAAGCAAGATGTATTGGAGGATAGCAGTGTGATCAGTCATCAGGGTATAGGATAGCACCAGTGCTTGCCATGTGCGCAGGTGAGTGGGCATAGCAGCACTTCCAAAAGCTGAGGCTGAGCAGCCTAAGATAAAATTCAGCCAGGAAGGTCAGAATGATTTTAAGAAACTTCTGTTTCCATTATTCACTTAGAGCCATGTATGCTCTATAGGCATATGTGTGTCCTGTTTTGTGATATAAAATATATTTTGGACTGTGGGATTTGATACAAAATAATTTAAGGAACACTAGGTTTGAGTCCAGCTGAGACTGTGCTTTCTGGTCTGCAGGATTTAGGGAATCATTGGGGAGGAAGGCTGGCTTATGTTGGGTCCGAGGGCACAGGTAGAATAGGGTTATGCAGGAGCAACAGGTGAGGTGAGCAACCACCCAAGACTATACTCACTACTGACACCAAATGCAAATTCATGGGGAGGGAAGGGACTTTTCCCAAAACTAACCTCAGCCTTAATTCACAGGAAAGGGACCACGGTCATGTGAAAGCAATTGTACTCAGGATTACGATTTACTACAAGGAAGGAAGCTAGACTAAAATTGGCCAAGAGATGGCATGAACAGGATGGAGCCAAATAAAATTCCAGACATGGACCTTCCATTATCACCTTCCTGTGGAAACAGGCACAGTGTGACTTTTCCTTCATCAGTGTGTGCAAGGAGTATTGCCAGTCCTGGGAGCCCACCTGGGCTTGATCATGTAAACCTGGGGGGTGTCCTCATGGCCCCACTCTTGGTCTCCACCTCTTCTGGAGGTTGATTGGTGCCGTGTAACCCAAAACCACATTGAAAAAACTATAAATCACATTGTTAGAGTTTCTGATGTGGTCAGCCCCACCCCAAATCATACTGTTCCCATCTGGCTGGCCTGAGACCCTTGGCAAAGTCACTTTTATCAGGCACAACATTCCAAGAGCTTAGAGATGACCTCTGAGAAGCCAGGGCCAAGGCCAGAGCTCCCTTTGGCAATGTTCATATCTTTGCAGAGCAGTTGGTGAGAAGACTGTGCCAGCTAGAGGACAGGCCTCTCCTGGGAAGACGGGGAGTGTGGCCTGTGATCATGTGTGTGATTGGCGGAGGAGAGGGAAATGCTACCTCAGAAAGGGGATGCTTCCAGGTTTTTAGTGTCAGTAAAATCCATGCTGAATACAGCACGATCTGTCCAGTCCCTCAGCCCCTATGCACACCCAACTTACTGGGCGGGGCTTTAGCAGCGAACAGGAAAGGGGCTGGCCTGGTTGCACACTCCCCAGGTGGGTGAGCTACCCACATTATGGACCTTTGGTTCAACTCCAGGTAACCAGAACTTCTCCTGTGCCTTGTTCCTCTGTAGATCTGATACACCTGAGAGATGCTCTCAGCAGCTCTAGTGAGGACGTCTGTCTCTCTGCTCTAATTTAACTACCCTAGCATAGGACTGGATGAGGTCAGATCCAGAGAACACTGAGACCTTCAGCTGGAGACAGAAAGCAGATCCATATGTCATTAGGCCATACTGCCCCCTTGCAACCTGACAAATGAGGCAACCTCCAGTCGGGAGCAATTATAATTGTGCAATCAAATTAAATTGGATATCAGCTTAATGAGTGCTTAATGCCCTGAATGAAGCTGAGCCCTAATATTTAGAGAGGCAAGCTGGACCCCAGGAAAGAAATGAACAGGCTTCTGTTAATGCCTGTTATTATGAACTGCATTTGTAAAGTCAATCTTTTCTGAAATTGATTCTTTCCTATGAGGTGACTCACTAGTTGTATTTTACTCAGTTCTGCTGATTTTTTGCTAAGGGGCTTTTCTCCTGAAGCCCCTAAGCAGGATATTGAAGAAAAAAAACAATTTTATTAGAAATGTCCATTGAGCTCTGCATTCTGGAACCCTTCTCTTAACGTAACAGGATCTTCGCTTTCTCAATTAAACAATAAGGAAATTCTTATTCTTGTTCTCTGAAATTCCTGTTTTGTTTTGTTTTCTCCCTAGAAGTGTTTTATTGTAGTTAAAAACTGACACTCTGGAGGCAGGTTGGTCGGTTATAAATCCCGATTCTCATTTGCTGTGTAACCTTAGGTAAGAAATTAACTTCTCTGAGTCTTTGTTTCCTCAACTGTAATAATTTCGGCCCCTTAGTACTGAGAACAGTGAATGAGATACTGCACATAAAGCACTTAATACAGGCATAGGACACATTGGGATTTATTAAACCCAATGATGAAGAAGATGGCATAAACTTGAAATTATTTTCAGTATGAATTACATGTTACTAGTTTGGTATCAGTAATCTATTTCCATTAAACTGATGATTTAGCTCCTATTTGGAAAATGATGATTCAGTAATTAATTCAATATTTATTGAACAGCTATTAAGTGCCAGGTTCTGTTCTAAGCCCTAAGCCCTTACATTCTGGTATCAGAGACTGATAATAAACAAGTTGACAAGTAAATAAATGAGATAGCTTCAGTTGATGATAATGCTGGTAATAAAATAAAACTGGTAACAGCAAAAACAAGGTTTCTTTATTTTTGCCCTAAGAACTCCTTTTGTGATTGAATGACTTCTATGACCCCTTTCTCAGAATATTATTTATAAATGCATAACAGAAAAACATTGAATTATAAGAAAACCAATTATATTAAAATTCATTCATTATAAGAAATGAATTTGTGATATGGTATGTTTACCTCTTGATTAGAACATTTTTATTAAGATGTAGCAACAGTTTTAATACATTATCATAATTTTAAAGTAGGATTAATGTGTTTTGCGATATCCACAACAATGATCACCTTATATGTAAATATCTGAGATCTCTATGGTTAACAACATCACAGACATTATTAATGATTTCAAAGTACCTTTCAAATGTAGTCTGTTGCCTGCATTCATAATTAAAGGAAGTGAAAAATATGAATTAGAGGCTAATGAAAATAAAGATTAATTTTTCTCATCTAGGTTTATGAACCCCTAAATGCAACCCAAGGACCACTTGGGAGACAGTGACCCTAGGTTCAGAATCCTTAGAATGGAGAGCAACCTGTGCTGGGATATGAGCTGTGACTTCACAGAGGTGAATCAGGTGATTCCTGCTGTTATAAAGTCATTTGGATATACAGATCAGTGGAGTCAAGGGTCCAAAAATAAGTTGATACATCTTTAGTTGATTGATTTTTGACAAGCATGCCAAGGTCATTCAATGAAGAAAGAAGAGTCTTTGCAAAAACTAGTGCTGGGAAACTGTATAGCACATGTAAAAGAACAAATTTAGACCCTTATCTCACACCATACATGAAATTGACTCAAAAGGCATCAAAGATATACCTATAAGGACAAAATCATTACACTTTTAGGAGAAAACACAAAGGTAGTAAACCTTTGTGATATTGGATTTGGCAATGGACTCTTGAATGTAATACCAAAAGCACAAGCAACAAATGATAAAATAGATAAATTTGACGTTGTAAAATTAAAACCTTTTGGTTTCAAAACGCCTTACAAATTACAGAATAAGAGAAAATATTTGCTTTTCATATATCGGATATGGGACTGGTGTCTAGTCTATGTAAAGAACTCTTACAACTTAATAACAAAAAGATAACCCAGTTAAAAATGGGCACAGGTAATGTGTACATCTGTCTCCAAAGGGTATATACCAGTGGACAAAAAGCCCATCAACAAACACTCAACACATCAGTCTTCAGGAAAACGCAAGGTAAAGCCACAATGAGATCCCACTTCATGCTTACTACTACGATATTCACAATAAAAAGAGCAGATCATAACAAGAATTGGTAGAGATGTGGCCAAATGTTGACCTTTGAGTGTTGCTATTGGAAATGTAAGATGGTACGAAAGCTTTAGAAAATTGCAAAAGCAATTGAAAACTGGGAAATTCTCAGAAAGTGAAACACAGACTTAGCATATGATGTAACCATTCCACTCTTAGGTATTTACCCAAAAGAAAAGAAAACATGCACCTGAATGTTTATAGCAGCATTTTTCATAATAGCTAAAAAGTAGAAACTATCTAAATGCCCGTGGGTGGATGGTTGTATTAATGTGGTATGCATCCATGCAATCAATGTACTATAATTTGGCTATGAGAAGGAATGAAGTGTTCATACATAGAACAACATGGATGAACCTTGAAGACATTATACTAACTTAAAGAAGCTAATCACGAGCAATCACCTATTACATGGCTCCATTATCTGAAATGTCAAGGGTAGACAGAAAGTAGATTAGTGGTGGCTTAGGGATCGTAGGAGTGGGAAGATTGGGAGTTGACAGCTAAAGCCTCCAGGGTTTCTTTTTGAGGTGATGAAAATGTTCTACAATTGGTTTTAGGGATTACACAACTGTGTGAATATACTAAAAACAATGGAATTGTGCACTTTAAATGGGCGAATTGAATAGCATAGGAATTGTAACTCCATAAAGCTGTTTCAAAATGAAATCATTCTAACTAAGGTGTGAAATATAAGAGTATAGGGTAAATGGAGGGGTGGGGAAGCAAGAGGAATATTTGGAAGGCTGTTTCATTATTCTTAGCTCAGGGAGTAATGTCTTGGATTAGGATATTAATCATGGACAGAAAAGCTATTTAGTTTAAAATAGGAATCAAGAGTGACTCCTAGGTTGCTTAGTTCAGTGGTGACATTCACTCTGTAGAAGCCCTAAGTTGTAATTCTA
The DNA here is from genome assembly GCA_004024805.1 of Geosciurus inauris. NCBI lineage: Eukaryota > Metazoa > Chordata > Mammalia > Rodentia > Sciuridae > Geosciurus > Geosciurus inauris. The sequence continues at coordinate 352,910 of PVHX01000074.1, read as the reverse complement.
GTCTGGAGAAGTACTGGGAAGTGCTGTAGCTTGGATCTAAGATGTTCCCGTAGGCCTTTGTGTTAAAAGTTTGATCATGCCCAGCCTGTGGTCCTAGTGGGAGGTGATGGAAACTTTAGGAAGTGGAGTCAGGTGCAAGAATGCTAGGTCATTGGGGGAATGCCCTGGAAGGGGACACTGGGACACCGACTCTTTTCTCTGTTTTTGCTTCCTGGCTGCCAAGAGGTAGACTGCTAAGCACTCTTGCCATAATGTGCTGTGCTGCTACAGGCCATAAGTCACGGGGCCATGCTTCCATGGATTGAAATTTCTGAAATCCTGAATCGAAATAAGCATTTCTTTTTTTTAAATTGTTATCTCTGGTATTTTATCACAGTAATGAAAAGCTGACTATCAGCAGAGGGTTGGAGGCAGTTCAACACTACCATTCTTGGGAGTGTTGGTTTGCAAGGTGTTAGGATCATGAATTTCATTGTACCTTTTCATAGGGAAAAATGTTCACCACATACACACATGCACCCACATTCACGCATATCTGCCCATGCACATGCATGCATGCAAAACAGCAGTATAAAATCCAGAAAGCCAAGCCAGGGCAGAAAAAATGAACTCCCAGCCTCATGCTTTCTCACGTCAATGCTCAATTTGTTCAGTGGATACAGATCACTGATTAGAGTGAGTAGAAAGAATTGCCTCAAGAACTTATGTTTCTTAAATATGTCCATCAAGCATAATTTTCTCCCAGTTACAAATATAAATGGGAAAGGAGAGGAACATTTCATATCAGGGCCTTGGGTATTACAGGATTTTGATAATGTCAACAAAGTCATGGATAAAATAACCAAGATTTCTCTATCTGTTGGTTCCAAGGAAAGCCCAGGCTCAGTAGCTTGTCAGCCCAGGTGTGCTAAAATCTGAGTACTCAAAATAGTGCTGTAGAGAGATAGTAAGACTTCCATAATGAATAAGCTCTGGAAATTAAAGAAATGGTTCAATTGTTAATTGAGATTCTCTTGTTCACCTCAAATAGAGGCAGACTTCCCGGAAACCTGAGCCTGGAGCCAACAAGGCAAGAGTTGGGTGACTCTCAGACTTGAACAAGATTTATTTCCTTCAACATTGTTCTCCTTTTCTTCCAGGGCCCCACTGGGACCTTGGGTGCCAACTCTGTTAAATTAATTGACAGAGGATTGATTTCTAACCGCAACTGTACCAACAAAACTTTTGCTGGATAATTCCAGGCCAGACAGACTTACATGAGTCATTTTCCTCATCTGCAGAGGATGTACTGCAGTAGAGAACTTCTGAAATACCATTTTCTACACTTTACCACTGTTTGTCTGAATAAATGTTCTTCCTCCTCAATTGTAGACATCAGTAGAGAAGAAGAGATAGGTTTTAAGCAATCTGCTTTGAAATTGCCATTTTTATTGTTGGACTCATCATAAAATGTATACTTTGCAGTGGATTTTCTTACTAATGTTTGATTAAATTAATGTTAAATTTTTAATGTTTATTCTCTAGACCAGTCAATGGAGGTGGGGGAGATGGATCTGCATGACAATTGGGAAGATAAGCTGAACTAACTCACTGATCTTGCCATGCCTAGGTGGCAAGTAAACTTTTGTTTACTTTCCATCATGTCCATGTTTCAGGATAGAGTCCAAATGCTCATTGCTCTTCAAGTCCTTTCAAGAACATGGCCTTATTCATCCTAAAACACAAAAAAGTTCGTGGCCACAAACTACTTGAGCTTTGGAGGAGTCACCAGTATTTATATTCCTCATGATGTCCACATGCATCCCTGTAGAAGTTTCAGCTGCATCTCCCAAATAATAATACCCACTAGCAAGTCCCAGTGATGTGCTCATGGGAATTATTCTTTTCTTGGTCCCAAGCACAGTGGGTCTTCACACTGAAAATGCTGAGGACCATTCTCCTCCTGGGGTGGTCCTGATGGTAGTGAGGGGGAAGTGCCAAAGGACTGCAGGTGGCCCAGGGTGGAATTTTTGATCCCCAGATATGGCTGAATACTGGAAGAGGGTGGAAAAAGCAATGTGTGTATTGAGAACCACTGTTCAGTTAGCTCAGTGCGTGATAGACCAAGATGATTTGGGGGCAGGCTAATAATGTTGCACACCTACAAACTTGATATTCTTTCCATGTTTATTAAAAATTGACTTAGCAGAGAACAAGCTTTGTGTAGGGGAAGGGGAGGAAAAGTTCTTTAGAGGCCCAGGCCAGTCTTCATAGCAGTTCAGAGACTCTGCTGTTCTTTGAATTTGTCCTTCTGGATGGATCTTAACTCCTCCAGAGTTAATTGGAAGTGGCCCTTCCAAATAGTCTTCCCGATCACAGGTTACAAGTACTGTCTCTTGGTGCAAATCCCATTTTTCCATCTTGTTACTTTTTTAGTGATCTCTTGGGTACTTTGCAGGTTGACTGCCAGAAAACACTGACTTGTTGGCAAAAAGAGCATACCCCTAATCCATTTATGGCAGAGAGTTTTCTAATATAATTTTTAATTAAATGCTCTCTTTGTGGCAGCCACTGTACTAAAAGCCATTTATAAATCTCACCTCATTTAATTCTCATAACATCCTAAAAGATGAATATGAGTGTTATCACCATGTTACAGATGAGGAAACTAAGGCACAGAGAAGTTAAAGTGGCTTGCTGAAAGTGACTGCTAGGAAGTAACAGGATTTGAACCCAAACTTTTCATTTTAATCCCTTCATTTGGCATGGGCAAAATGACCTAATAGTTTTTTTTTTCCAAAGTCATGATTTCAGATCCCTGATAATGACAACAAAATGACAGCAATTTGAGGACAATTTCATCCTTATAATGTCACAGGTACCAAAACTGTTATTTATTCCTGGGTCAAGGTGGGTATAATAATGAAGTACAAACAGCCATAATATAAATCTTTCTGAGAACTGGTAGAGGTTCTGTCTGGTGCAGGGAGTACCCATCTCCCTAGGCAATTCTTTTTTAATTTGGTTCCCAGGAGGTTGAGCCTTTATGACATTTCTAAGTCACTGGCTGATGTGGAAACCTTAAAACAATGGACCCCAAATTCACAAACATCTGAGGCCTCATGAACCTCCAAACCAGACTTGTTTAATCAGTGACTGATAGCTTAAATTGGATACTTTTCCTATTTGTAACTAATTTTTAAAGGGAAAAAAAGCCAAAAACTTAATGGGGAAAAATTTCTCTCTTCTGCATTTCTCCATGGAGCTCCCATTGCTTAATATTCTGTTTCCAGGTTGTTGACATCAGTGGAAACAGCATGCACAGAATAATTATTAATATGCCATAAACGCCATGCTATGGTCTGGCAAAGGAAATAATGCCCCAGGCAAAGGGGAAGTTGAATTATATAAAAAGCAATGAGCCTTTTCTTAATTACTCCCTAAGAAGGAGAATTCTGGCTCTTAAGATGAACCAAAAATACTAAAAGGGCCTATTTTTTAACAAGGGAGGGACAGTCCTCTCCATGGCTTCTGCCATTCCTCTTCTGATCTTTGGTGGTTATTGAAGTGAAGTCCAGGGACAGCGTCCCCTTGCACGCTCAGGAGTGTGTGGTTTTCTGGGTGCCCCTTCTCTTTCCACCTGAAGCCCCTCAGAGCAGTTATGACTGCTTCCTCTTCTCTCCTGAAGGCGTCCAGTCCTGGACCAGGCAAGGGAAAGATAAATGACTCCCAGTGGCCACATTGTAGATTACTTAGTGCCAGTTGTCAGTTCTCTTCTCCTGGGGAAGGGTTTGAAATGAGATTGTTTTCGACAGACTGTCCATGATAAATGATTTTCCGAGTAAGAAATTGCTTTCAGTGCTGGACCTCACCAAATCACTCTGACAAATGTTTGTGGCCACAGGGAGTCTTCCCACTGCTGTCTCATGCTAGAGGCATTGGGAGGCTGGGATCTCAACCAGGATGGGTCAAATAGAATGTCTCCTGGGTGAAGACAAAAAGAGACAGGGGAGTTTTGTTTCTGGAATGTGCATTTGGTCAGTTCCTATCAGCTGTTGCTAAAAGCCAACAAGCAAGGCTCAGAATGTTCGAGATCCTGGGCTCAAGGGATGTATGCATCTCTTAGCTCTGGATTATGATGTTTCCATGCCCAACTGTTAGGAGGCAGCTCATGTCGGCTATAAATAGATGCGGGATATGTACCCACAATGAGGGCAAGAACCTCCAGGCAATGTTCTCAACCTGTCATGAGTCCGTGACCCTTTCTGAAAAATCATAAAAATAGCATGCCCTCCTTTAATATTATTTGGCAATTCAAAAGATTAAATAGCATGTCTAAAATCACCAAAGAGTCTTAGAATCTGCATTTTCCAGTTTCAGAGTCCCACTTCCTTCCTAGATCCTGGGAGAGAAGGGGCCTCCTGCAGGGACAGTCACATATCACTTGGTAACAGAGGCCCCAAGGCACTGACAGGAAGACACCACTAGACCCGGAATCTGGGGTCTCAGTTGGTGGCATCATGGGGTTGTTTTTTCAGGGCCCAGGTGACATAACCATCCTGTAGGAAGGGCCTTCAGTGTTGTCAGAATAGATCTGGCAGTTCTGGTTTCAAAGAGGTTTGCTACTTTTCTTCATTTAGACATGTGGCCTCAATGGCTCCTTAGTGTCTGCCACGTCCCATCCCCTGACTTTTGAAACTTCATGGAGAAGGCCACAAATCCCTTTCCTGTGGTGGTCACACCATGGCCAATGGCCCAGGCCAGCCTGTGAGCTGCCTTTGGTGGCTGAAGGTGTGTTATCTACTGCACAGATTCAGAGATAGGGTTCTCTCTGAAAGTCTTGGGCTGAGGAAACTCCCAGATGGAAAAGGAGGCTCACTAGAACATTCCGGAAAATTACTGGGGATGCCAGAATTGGCTTTTGCTGTGTCTTCAGAAGGAGGGCCTATTGAATGCTCCTTGATTTTTCCCAGTGGCAGAGGTCTTATGAGGTAGGAGGAAAAAGATGGGTCTTGCTCCAACTCCTCACCTTGTTATTCCTAGATGATAGACAATACCCCATCCTTATAATATGTTCAGTTTTGTTTAGATGCACAAATGGGTGGACTGGGGCCTGAGAGGAAATAGACATGCCAGGACCATCCTTTAGTCCACTTCACTGCCATCTCACTCCTCCTTGTCCATTGCTCATTTCCTCTCTGCCTGTGTGCCTGCCTGAGGACATCCTCCCCTTTCTCAGGACACCACAGAGACAGACTCTCTAAGTCAACCATCACCTAGCCAAGCTGAGTATAAATGGTCCAGCACTGCCTAGTGGTACGACTTCACTCATTCTCCCATCACACATTTACTGAGCCTTTGTTTTTTATACCATGTTCTGTGTTTGTGCTGGGGACACAGAAAGGAATAGACAAAGTTCCCTGCTTTCAAGCCTCTCGTGATCTACATGGTGGCTGGCATGTGGTAGCAGTGATCAGCTCCACAGTGATGGTGTATTGAGTGCTTACTATGTTCCGGTCCACATTCTGAGTCCTTATTAACTCATTGAGCCTCACCATAAGCCTGTGAGGTTGGTGCTGTTGTCACTGACATTTTATAGGAGGAAAAGGGCTAAGTGGCTCCCCCAGAGTCACAAATCAGATGAGTCACACCTCCAAGGTCTGCCTCCCAACAACTCGGACTTCAGTGCCACTTAGTTGGCATTGTCTTGCGAATGATCCTGGAGTGGGGTGGTCAGTACTTCAGAGGGGCAGGATTGGCCGTGGAGGAAGCTGGAGCATGTGCTGGCCCTGAGTCTCCCAAGATGTTCTGGTGTTTAGTGTTGTTGGGAAGCAGCTTGGCTTTCCTGATCTCTATTTCTTGTGTGCTAGAATTTCTCCACAGCCCTCTTCTTGTTGCATAAGAACCTTCACAAAGAGGCAGATTCACCAGTGGTCTCCATTTGGATCCAGAAACTTGAAAGTACATGGCAAAGAGGAGAAGATGTATGAATTTATACCCCCAGCCCCATTCTCCAGAACTTCTTTGAAAGGTAGTCATGTGAGACTGAAAGTCCCTGAGGAACTATTCAGAAAGAATGTGACTCCTCTCCCAGTCTAGGGCTCAGAACCATGTTTCCAGGCCTGGTATGGTGTGGATGTGAGGTATCCCCCAAAACCTCATGTGTGAGAAAGTACAAGAAGGTTCAGACGAGAAATGATTGGGTTGTAAAAGTCTTAATCAGTGATTTAATCCCCTGATAGGGATTAACTGAGTGGTAACTGAAGTGGTAGGGTGTGGCTGGAGGAGGTGGTCATTGGGTGTGACTTCGGGTATATTTTTGTATCTGGAGGGTGGAGACCTCTCTCTCTGCTTACTGATCACAATGAGAGCTGCTTCCCTCTGCCACACTCTTCTGCCATGATGCTTAGCCTCACCTCGAGCCTAGACCAATGAAGCCGGCCGTCTATGGACTAAGACCTCTGAAACCATGAGCCCTCAGATAAACTCTTCTTCCTCTACAGTTGTTCTGGTTGGATCTTTAGGTCACAGCCGCAAAAAAATTCACTAAAACAAGGGCATACCTTGGTGATCGGAATAGAAAATGGAACAATGATATTTCCACATTGGGAGCAGATACACTAAAAGCTAATTAGATCTTCTGTATCATGTTTCTGGGTCCTTGGAAATGTAATATCCTATATATTCAGTAAGTATGGCAAAATGAAGAAAGAGACTGACAGAGGTAAACAGAGGCTGAGGTTGACTCAGGTAGACTCATGGGCAGTGTCCTGGTGCCCCACTGTGTTCCAGTGTCAGCCTAGGCAGACACAGAGCCACAGCAGGCAGAGTCCAGAGCTTTCTGCTGTGGCATGCAGCTTGTTCCAGGACTGCTCTCTTCTGGAGCTTTCCTCATGATGGGCAGATATTCTGGGTCATGATAACTCCCACACTCTTACCTGACAGATGTCCAGCTCATTGGGCTATTTGGTTTAGCAAGTGAACCAACACCATCCAGACTTCCCACCTCCCTCTTCACTTTGCCCAGGACCTCTGCCATATCTCAGTGCCTCCTCCTTGAAACTGTGCTTTCTGAAACTGTGCTGGCCAGAGAAGCTGTTCTTGGTCAGAGAACTGTCTCCCAAGTTGAGGAAGAAAAGAAGGTGGGGCATCCAGTCAGTGCGAGGAGAGAGGACAAAACACCTGCCTTTGAGAATGAACTTTTTTCCCTGGCGGTGCCTCTCTGAGCCTTGGTCCTGGCCCTCTTGGCCTGAGTTTTCAGCTTCTATATCTTCATGGAACAAGGTATCTCAATGGGCCACCATTGTTCTGAGGGTCTCACTTTTGATTGATTCTAGACATTTTTTCACACTTCTGCTTTCTTTTCATCTTTTTGGAACAGACAGCCTCTCTAGCTGGGGAGCAGGGCTGACTGATCATAAGGGCTTTAAAGATAAAAACGCAGATGGTCAGAGGTCATCTGGGCAGCACAAAGATAAAGCAAGTGACTAGGCCAGTGTCATCCAAATAGACGACACATTCTGTGTCACAACTTGGTCTTGAGGAAAAACTGCAACCACTATAAATGGTTGCCTAGTTACAGTTCTTTATAGAGCAAGAGAAATGATGTAATTATTTCAAACAGATAAGTGCTGTGGAAGCACATCTCACTATCCAAGTCATAATGTAAAACTTTACAGATAGGTAAAGAATGACAGTCAGCTCCAGTCCCTTACCTAGTCTCAGCTAATAAAACTGAAGTTCCTTTTTTTCTGAAAATGCAGACAAATTTACTTCGAGAAATAGAAACGAGGAGAAGGGGTCTTCTTTTCCCCAGTGTTCTCCTGGCCCAGTCTCTCTGGAATCTGGCCAATAAAACAGGAGCCAACTAATCAGGATGTTCCTGGAATCATTGCAGCTGTCCTGGAAGTCTCAGCAGCCAAAGGATCTAGAATCATTCCATTGATATTAACCCCAGCATAGCCAACATGGCCCATGTAGAGCCAGGCTGCTGCTGGGGTGGGAAGGTTTGGATCTTGCAGCAGGTCTCCTGACAGCAGACTCTCTTGGGCCATTTCAGTCTTATGGTGATATAGCTTCACATTTTACATGATTGGAATGCTTAGACTTTGCATATCATGTTATGTTGGGATTAAGGGGTGGGAAGCTGTGGGAAGAGAGGGTTGGAGATTTATTTTAATTCAGGTTGGGCATTTCACTATAAGAACTATAAAAAGATTTATAGTTGAAGATGATGCCCCAAAAAAGATGCCTATCTGATTCCCACAGATTTTCCAGTGGCTTCCTCAATCTGATTGTCATTGTAGCACAGTGATCTGCATCTTCAACAAAGCATAAGATCACTTCTCAAGGACATGAGAGCAGCTTCTGTGCTGCGGAGCCTAGATCCACTCTTTTTTATCTCCTACAGAGACAATTTTCATTTTCCCCCTTCTGTATGCAAAAGTAATGTCCTTTATTAAATTGTTTTGTGTAATTACCCAATAATCCTGTGATAGGGTAGTCTTTATGATCATCATTATACTTATGACAAAACTGTGGTTCAGAGAAGTTAAGATACTTGTGTCAATTTACACAGCCCTACGTGACAGAGCTAGAATTTGAACCTTGGTCTGTCTAGCTCCAAAGCCCAGACCCTGCCATTGTGCATCATAAATGTCCCTTTGATACAGTGTTTAGGTGGACATAATGTCCTTTAATGCATAATGCTCTTTTGGGGGACATGGATTAGGGGTGAGGAGAATACAGAGAATTTGATGAAAACTAGGTCTCTGGGTGGGCAGGGAGATGGGACTCACCCTACCATAGAATTTTGCACACCCTTTCAGGGAGTTCACGGGGACCCTGAAGCCCATCAGGCTGAGGGGCATCCCTGGATTGCAAGTTAGGCTAATTATATTCTTGAGACAATTCATCAAAATATTTTAAAGCAAAAGTGAGTGACTTGAAGGCCACTTCCAGAAATTTGCTTCTGGCTTTTCAGGAATAAAGACCCAAGCAGGGATGAAGGGAGAGGAGGATGTTAAGCGGAAGAGGAAGCAAGTTATCCTGCAAGCAGTAAAAGCTGTTTGCACTGTGAGTAAGGTGGTTCCGATGCCACAGACCTGGAGGAAGCCCTTGCTTTTCAAGTTTGCATTAATGGGAGTGTTGGTTTACTTATCTTCTCCCTTAGTGAGCCCGATGACTCATCCCAACTTATAAGTCTTCCCTGTCCACTCTCTATTAGAGGGGTAGTGACGTGATTTCCTTGAGTTCTATGGGGCCCTTGTTGGTAGGACCCACTTGCCATCAGTGACCACTGGAGACATTGCAGAGCCCTAGATCCTCTTGTTTCTATGAATAAAACAGGTGGCCTCACCTGTTTGTGTGTCATTTATGTCTGGAGGCAGAGTTTTTAGCAGAAGCTGGTATTATATAGTTAAGGGGGTAAGGGAGATCAGATCCAAGAGTGTGGGGATTTTTAGATTTTAAAACTTTTCCATTCACCAGGAAGGGAAGAGAAGGCTATTAACAGGCTACTGCTGTATCTGGAAAAAGACCCTGAGACCACTTTTAGAGTGACCCATTTAGATGCACAAAAATGACCCAAATTTCTATCGTATCACTTATCTCTTCTGCTAAAGTCTTCTCTTTAATCTCCCGATGTTTCAGAAATTCATAAAACAAGGAAACATTTTTTTCCTCACCTACTTCTGGAAGAAGGCAGTACCTCCATCTCACACCCTGCTGGATGGTCCTCAGAGACCTTGCCCAGGAGTCCTTCCCCCATAGTGATGCAGGAGGCTGCAGAGAGAATGGTTTCCTCTGAGCCTCTAGATTCTGACCACCTGGTGTAGCCTCTCAGTTCTAGCCTTGACCTTGGTATGACTGAGCAAGTCAGCCTAGCATCAGAAACACAACTTTGGTGTCAAACTTCCTGAGTTCAAATTCTTTGTAATCACTCACCAGCTGTGTCCACTTGGGCATGTTGGTTAACTTCCTTCCTGTAACATGAAGATAACGTACATGTGACAAAGTGCAACAAATGAGGTTGTTCCGAGGATTAATTGGACTAACATATGAAGGCACTTGGAACAGTGCCTGACAGAGAAGCAGGATAAAACAGTACTGTCCTTAGATTTTAGTTACTGGTTATACTCTCATTTTCAAATGGCTATTTGTCCCCCTTTGGCTGCCGAAGATGACCAAGGAGCTAGAGACTTTGGACTTGTAAGGAGACGACTGGGGTCACTTGGGAATGGGGTGCTAGACTTCTTCCACCTCAAGCAGCCCCTCCATTGTCCAGGGAGAAAGGCTCAGGGCTTTGGGGGACACAAAGGATGTGCTCTTCTCCTCCAAGCTTCCCTTGCACCCTCATATAACCTCTGCAGTGAGGGTCCTGGAATTCATACCAAGGCTCTCACTTCTTTATTCTTTTCCAAGAAGCAGCAGCCCCTCAACACTATCCGTGGGTGTGTGTGTATATGTATGTATATGGATGTGTGTATAGATATACTGTTATGGAAATGGCTGTTCAAAATAGGGGAGGCAGGCAGAATTGTTAAGCCTTCTGGGGTCATGACATTCCTACACATCAGTGTACCTGGTGGCTATAGAATGTGTAGGCATAGGTGAGCCCATTTGAAATGAAAAACAGAGATGTAAGTCCAAACAGACTGCAAGTTGATTATCGCAGCAAAAATCAACTTATGTACATTTCTTTCTCGTTTCTTTTCTCTTTTTCCCCACTGTGGTACTGGGGGTTGAACTCCAGTACACTCTACCAGTAAGCTATATTTTCAGCCCTTTTTATTATTTATTTATTTATTTATTTACATCTCTAAGTTGCCCAGGCTGGCCTCCACCTTCTGATCCTTCTGCCTCCCCATTTCCTGAGACTACACACATGCTCCACCACACCTAGCTATAAATGAAGCTTTTTCATTTCAAAAGTTTTCATCACAAGGTTTCAACACAGTATTCATGTGGAATTTATGATAGAGGTTAGTCTGCAAATCATTTGGTCTACACCTAATTTCCAGGAAAACACCTACGCCAATTGAGGTGCACCTGCACTTCATTCCACTTTCGTTCTTATTTTAATTTGCGTGTTCCTCTTTGTTCTCTCTGTTTCCTCATTTAGTATTTCCATGTTTTTACTCTTTCAGCTCTTGGAAAGCAAAACCTACATTCTGAAGGTAGGGATTTCAAAGATGGCCCCAAATATTCTTATAATAAATAATAAATAAAGATATTTTTAAAACCGGAGGCAGTGGCACACACCTGTAGTCCCAGCTACTCAGGAGGTTGAGGCAGGAGATTCACATAAACCTGAGAGTTCCAGGCCAGTCTGGGCAGCATAGCAAGGCCCACCTCAAATAAATAAATAAGTAAAACTCATATAATTGATGACTTCTTGCAGCTTTACTTGGCAAAGTTTCTTTCTATTGGTACATGAAAATAGTGATTTTTCTTTTTATTGATGGCAACTTAGATCAGTGAAATTAAATATTACCTTTTTTTATTTATTTATTTTTGGTACTGCGGGCACCCAGGGGCACTTAACCACTGAGCCACATCCCCAGCTCTTTTTATATTTAGAGATAGTGTCTTGCTGAGTTGCTTAGGGCTTCCCTAAGTTGCTGAGGCTAGCCTTGAACTTGCCATCCTCCTGTCTCAGACTCTCAAGTCACTGGGATTACAGGCACGTGCCACCATATCCGGCTGAATATTTCCCTTTTAAACATGAGCAGTTTTGAACATGAGTTATGTATGATATGAATAAGAGTCTTCCTGCATCTCCAAACCCTTGACTTGAAGCCATCTCATGTAGGAAACAAAAGGATGGGCATTGTTTTTTTTGTCACTTTGTGATGTTACCACTGGACCTCCCAGTAGGAAACTGCTGTTTCGCAGCTATAAAACTTGGTAATAATGGCTTTCTCCTAGGGTGGCACCGTGCTTTGAAGATTGCCTGAATGGTCATTTGGTTCTGCACTCTCATCTTCATCTCCTGCTTAACAATTCTCTTCCTTTTCTGTCCACCGAGGCAGGCTGGTCTGCATTCTGATCATGACTGAGGGCTGCAAACCAGGGAGTGTTCAGTAAACTAATCCCTGGGGCAGGTACCTGTAGCCGTAGCTCTTTTCATCCTCCTCCCTCTCCCTCCTCTTCATCCCTCTTTCTCCTGCTCCTCCTCTCCTTCTTCATTGCTTTGTTGAGATATATTTCATATGCCATCAAATTTACCTATTTAAAGTGGTTTAGGGTGTGTGTGTATTCAGAGTTATTGCAATCATCACCACTATCCAATTTCAGAACATTTTTAACATCTCCAAAAGAAAACCTATATCCATTAGCAGTCACTCCCCGTTCTTCCCTCCCCAGAATCTTCCCAGCCCTAGGCGAAGATTAGTCTACTCACCATCTCTATAGATTTGCCCCTTCTGGACATTTCACATGAATGGAATCTTGTGGATGTGGCCATTTGCAACTTTCTTCTTTCATTTAGCATAAAGCATTCAAGGTTCTTGGTGTTGAAACATGAATCAGTACTTCATTCATTCATAACATTCCAGGGTACGGATGTACCACATTGTTTATCCAGTCATCAGTTGATTGACACTCAGATTAATTCCACTTTTACCTATTATGAATAATGCTTCTGTGAACATTTTTAAACTAGTTTCTGCATGGATTTTTTATTATTCATTTCTCTTGAGTATATATCTAGGAGTAGAATTGCTGGGTTACATGATGCCCTAGTTTCCTCAGGCTGCCATAACAAAATGTCATAGACTGGGTGATTCCCCACAGTTTTGGAGGCCAAAAAATTCAAGATCAAGGTAACAGCATGGTGTGTTTCTGGTAAGGGTTCTCTTCCTGGCTTGATAATAGCTGCCTTCTTGCTGTGTCCTCACATGGTGGAGATGGGTAGAGAGCTCTCTTGTGTCTGTTCTCATGTGAGCAGCAATCCCATCTTGAGGCCCTACCCTTATGCCCTCATTTAAACCTAATCACCCCAAAGGCCCATCTCCAAATATGATGATACTGGGGCTTAGGGCTTCAACAGATGAATTTTGGAAGGTCACAATTCAGTTCACAGCATATGGTATCTCTGTTTAACTTTTAGAACAACTTTGAACTTCTCTTTTTGTTCTCTCTTTTCTGGCCCCAGCTTCTGTGATGGCCCTTATACATTCATCAGGAAGCTCAGACTCTGGCAGCTTCTAGAAGTCAAAACCATGGTCATTTCTTTATTCATTCAACAGAAAGTTAATTACCTGATCCGTGTTGGGTCCTGTCAACAGCTGAACCAGTAAACATAGTCAGGGGATTGTTGTGAACTCGTGGGGGAGCAAAGCAAACCAGTGACAAAGCAAAAGGAAAAGCAGATCAAAAGTACAATAAATGAATTCCAATTTGTGATTGTACTCTGAAGATAAATGAGGAGGCCATTTCAACAGAAGATGATGCGCTGGCCTGGCCCAAGGCGGTGGTAAGGTAGAGAAATTAAAGAGCACATTTGGACAGGACTCACTGATGGATCAGACACAGAGTGAATAAGAGCTCATCCAAGTTTGCCTTGGATGATGGGTGATGGTGGTGCCACCTGCCAATCATGGAAGAGCTGTGCTGGGGGTAAGTTGTTCAGAGAGTCATCGGGATTTCCATCTTAGATATGAGATGTCTGTGAGACCTGAGACAGGTGATGTCAAGTAGAAAGGTAGACCAGCAAGTCTAGAAGTCCTAAGAATCATATTTAAATTACATTTGGGAATTCTAAAGATGATTTTGAAGTCCTCTTGGGAGAAGGGATCATTTGGAGAAAGAGTGTAGAAGGAGGAGAGATGGTGACCATGAGTGGAAGCAGGCAGATCCCCAACATGTACACATCGAATTCCTGCATGGGGAATGGGCAAGAATATGACCAAGGAGGGTGGGATGATGAGAGTAAGGCCGAGAGAGAACTTCAGGCAGGAGGAAATGACCACCTGCCAAACATGGGGAGACATCGGGGAAGACGGGGCTGGGAATCATCTGTCGTGTTTGCAGTGTGGACATTGTTGGTGGATGGTTGAGAGGAGGGCCACGGCGCGACAGGCTCAGGATGAGCCTGCCACTGTCTTTGGAAGTGTGGCTGGTCATGGAACAGAGGTAAGCCCGTGCCTATGCTGGCACCAGAGCTCCAGTCGCAAGGGTGAGATCGCTAGAGTAACCTTGACAGAGAAGGCTGAAAGAGCAGCTGTGAAGGGCTCGGCCTCTGATCAGAGAAGAGAAATCCCCACTAAATGAGGAGATGAAAAGGAAGCAGTGGGTGCATGGAACTCAGGGTGGGAGCGCAGCTAGGAGGGAGTGAAACTTGGTGTGATTTTTTGGTATGGCTTTGATGGACATTGTGATCTGAAGCCATTCGTTGAAGGTGATGGTACAGAAAAGGACACCTGCGATTAGAAAGTGCCATGGTTTGGCCCAGTGGATGAAGAGTTCAAAGCCAGCCTCAGCAACTTAGTGAGACCCTGTATCTAATTAAAAAGGGCTGGGGATGTATCTCAGTGGTTAAGCACCCCTGAGTTCAATTCCTATCTTCCTCTAAAAAAAGAAAGAAAAGTGCCATGGTAGCCTGGTGCAGTGGCTCACGCCTGTTATCCCAGCACTTTGGGAGGCTGAGACAGGAGAATCGCCAGTTCAAAGCTAGCCTCAGCAACGGCGAGTTGCTAAGCAACTCAGTGAGACCCTGTCTCTACATAAAACACAAAATAGGGCTGGGGATGTGGCTCAGTGGTCGAGTGCCCCTGAGTTCAATCCCCAGTATCAAAAAAAAAAAAAAAAAGTGCCATGGTTGGGATGTGTTTTACCTCCCAAGGGTTCCTGTGTTGGGAGCTTGGTCCTCAGTGTGATACTGTTGAGAGGTGGTAGGACCTTTACGAGGTAGGGCTGAGTAGGAGGTCACAAGAATGACCCTTCCCCCATGCTCTGGATTCTTGTCCCACTGAGTGACCTCTCCCCATAGAACAGGCTTCCACCATTGTGTTGCCATCTTCCTCAAGGACCTCACCAGAGGCAAACAGGTGCCCTTAAACCTTCAGATCTGTGAGCTAAACAAACCTCTTTTCTTTATAGGGTACCCAGCCTCAGATATTTCATTATAGTAACTGATGGACTAATACAAGGAAAGAAGAAAAACTGTGAAATAGCGGCCTTGAAAAATTGGAAAGCAAGTCATTTTAAGAAAAATAACAGTTTGTCTGTTAGTATTGAGTGTCAATTTGCAGTGTGAGATCATGAATTGAAGGTGATACCAGTCATTTTATTTTGTGCGGTTTTATCCAGGAACTTTTAGCTTCCCAGGAGCTATGTGGAACAGGGTGAATGACTTCTGCTAGGAATCATGAGGTGATGGTCATTGTGCTTTCTGGAAATTAAGCTGGATAAGAGGGGGTCTAAGGTGGCTGGGGGGTTGGAGGTTGAATCAGTGGGGGAATACTTGAGCAGGTGAGCATGGAGGGCCAGAGAGTGCTTTTGAAAAATCACCATTTGAGGCCGAGGCATCATGAATACTGTTGTTCCTGCTGCCCCTCTTGTCCAGAGTGTGACTGTATAAGTGGGCAGATGGCCTGGGTTAAAGGAAAGGTCACACTGCCAATCAGAAGAGCAAGGAACTGAGAGGCCAGCGTTCTGGTGTTCTGTCCGTGTCCTAATGATTAAGAAGGCACTGAGCATCAGAGTGGACGAGGAAGACTGAGCCTGGACCTCAGAGTTCCCACTCATTATCCTTAGGGTCATTTGTCATTGCATATGTCATCACGAGGCATTTTAGTACTTTCTCTTATTTCTTGATTACAATTGCACACTTAAAAGATACATGCAGGAATGACAATTCCAGAAACTTAAGTCCCCTTCCTTGCAGCTCTCGCTTTGTATTTCAGTCATGGTTGGTAATTTAGTGCTTGGAGATGTAGCTGCTCGTGCCCTCACAAGTACCTTCCTGACACCTCCACTTGCACAGGGTCTAAACATCCAGGGTTAGATCAGCAAGTTAGAGGTGAACAGGGAGTCCAAGTTCAAAGGCTGACAGCAGACGTCAGATCTCCAGCCCTTGCTGAGTTCTATGCAAATAGGACAAGCGCTTGCTTTCTTTTTTGGGTCCCCTATGGACGCTACCACATTGTTCCACATCATAATCGTATCATGATGCGTCATAACAATGGGATTTCAACAGTTATTATTGCACATTCTAATTATGTGATTACTCAGTCTTTCACCAATTATGTAATTAGATTTAATTACACCAATTGCACAAATAAACGATAGTCAACTATGAATTACTTAAAATAAAATCCAGAACTGTGCATATGTCGGCAATTGCCCCAAAACAAGAACAGAAAACAAGAAAAGGAAGAAGGCTTATGAAACCAATTAGGAGTGAAAGGAGTTATGTGATCTGGGTAGATCTTTCTGGATAATGGTGGGAAATCATCTTATCTAGAAGTTTTCTATTTATTTATTTTTTCCTTCAAGAAAGCATGTTGCCAGGGCTGGAGTTGTGGCTCAGTTGAAGAGCACTTGCCTAGCGTGTGTGAAGCACTGGGTTCAATTCTCAGCACTGCACATAAACAAAGTCCATTGACAACTAAAACTATATATATATAAATTTTTTTTTAAAAAAGCACAGTGTTAAGAACTGAGGATGTCAAGTCAAAGATGCTGATTGTCTATTGCCACGACTTCTCTCTATAACCATACAGTTTAAGGAGAAAAGTGAAAAGAAAACAGCAAGAAGACA
Organism: Geosciurus inauris; assembly: GCA_004024805.1. Taxonomy (NCBI): domain Eukaryota; kingdom Metazoa; phylum Chordata; class Mammalia; order Rodentia; family Sciuridae; genus Geosciurus; species Geosciurus inauris. The sequence continues at coordinate 336,166 of PVHX01000074.1, read as the reverse complement.
GCAAGAGGGAGAAGGAGGGAATTAGAAGGAGGAAAGCAGACAGAGAAAGAGAAGGAAGAAGGAATACAGAGGGAGAGGAGGGAGGAGGAGATGGACCATCATTAAAAACCCTACAATCAGCCGGGCGCGGTGGCTCATGCCTGTAATCCCAGCACTTAGGGAGGCTGAGACAGGAGAATCGCCAGTTCAAAGCCAGCCTCAGCAACAGCAAGGTGCTAAGCAACTCAGTGAGACCCTGTCTCTACATAAAACACAAAATAGAGCTGGGGATGTGGCTCAGTGGTCAAGTGCCCCTGAGTTCAATCCCCAGTACCAAATAAAAAATAACAAAAAAAACCCCTACAATGTATTTTAATTTGGAGCACTGAATCAGTGCTAAGACAATTCATATTTATTATTTGACCTTTATCCCTCATCTAACTGCTATTTATTTTTTCTTTCATCTATCCTTGATTTAGTTCCTTAAATCCCTGATGAGATTATTTTCTGAAGCTAGAACTTTAGGGCCAATATCATAGCCCTATTCTTCTCAAGTATAATGTATGAGTCAAAATTTAGCAAGCAAAAGACTAAAATATATGAATGTATTTTAGTTGTTGATGAACATAATATCTTTATTTTATTTATTTATTCATGTTTATGTGGTGCTGAGGATCGAACCCAGTGCCTCACATGTGCTAGCCAAGCACTCCACCACTGAGCCACAATTCCAAACCCAGACTCAGTCTTTTCTAGAGGATTAAATGTCATATTCATTATCATTTTTCTTTGGCATTATCTTGAGTTATTGGGTAGTTTGAACTGGGGTGCCTAGAAAAATATTCAAAGTTGGGGCTGTATCACAGGAGACTCCCGTTTTTTCCTATGGAGACATCCTAGAGGGGTGATCTTTTCTGGAGAATGGGTTTTCTGTGGCTGAATTCTCAGAGCATGAATAGAAAGCAGTGGAGTATATATACAGAATGGAATATTATTCAGCCATAAAAAAGAATGAGATTCTGTCATTTGTAGCAACATGGATGGAACTGGAAAATGTAATGCTAAGTGAAATAAGCCAGACACCGAAAGACAAGTACCACATGCTCCCTCTCATATGTGGAAAGCCAAAAAAAAAAAAAAAAAAAGTTGATCTGAATGTAGAATAGTGATTACTAGAGTCTAGGGAAGTGAGATGAGGGAGGGGATAAAGGGAAGATGGACAATGGGTTAGGTAGGAGGAATAAATTCTGGTATAAATTGCATAGTGCAGTGGGGTAGTTAGAGTTCACAATGACATATTGTAAATTTTTTTGAAGAATGAGAAGGGAGCAGCCCCAGAGGCTCCAAACATAAAGAAATAAGGAAGAGGAAATGCTAGTTACTCTGATCTGATCCACGCATGCCGTATGCATGTGTTGAAATATCATACCATGTCCCATCAATATGCACAATTTGTACATGTTGATTACAAAAGTAAAACACAGAGAACAGTGACAACTGTACTAGGTGTGGAGTCCTTCCAGCTGGAGGAGAAAGGACAGCCCCGGAAGGGGAGAGGCAGAGATCTCTGTGAAGGCAGGAGCTTGTACACATCTGGGAGAGTGGGCACGCGTACTCACACTCCTCCAAAGAGATATAATTGTTAGGTGCTGTTTAAGCACATATATACTTAGGGAAAATTACCAGCTGAAGTTGGCCCAGTACTGATAACCGCCGAGCAGCGCTCAGCATCTGCCTTGGGATCTTACAATGGTTGACAAGATGAGGATTACTCAAAGTACATATAATGCCTGGTGTGTGTACTTTACACTGCTGTAAAAATAAGTTTTGGTGCCTTGAAGGTCACATTGGGGCTTTCTTGCCTTTGATAGCTCTTGCCTGTACGTGAAAATTAACAAACTGTAGTAATGCAAATGAAGAGCCCACGTGTACGTATTGATGGAGTGTGGCGTGATATTTCAACACATGCGTTTTCCATCTAAACTATCAGCATTTTAAATTCATTCTTGTTTGTTTCTGTTTGTCTGTGGAGACCCCTGAAGTAAGCAGTGGATGCTAAGGGATCTTACTCTAGATATTTCCATTTGCCCGTTGGTTTCTGTAAAGCTCCAGGATGGGACTTCGCTTTTTTGCTCTTCTGTGACAGGCCTTCATTCCTGCACACAGGCTGGAGAGTTGGACCCCAGCTATGGAAGGTGGCACCTAGCATAGGGAAATTTGACCAGACAAACCCTGGGAAGATGCACCTAAGAGAGGCCCATTGGGCCAGAACTTGGCACCCCAAATATCTCTCCTCATCTCCTCCAATCCACTGCAACAAATAAGGTCAAGCCAGAAGTTATCAACAGGTTTGCAAGGACATGGCGTTCCACTGTCCTCTTTTCTTGTCAGAAACTAGGAGTGTGTAAAACAGAAAATGCACCAATAGGAAGCAGCCAAAGCTGTTTCCTATAGGGGAGGCTGAGCAGCACAAGTAGTTTACACCAAGGTGAACTTGCTGAGCGGTACAGTCTGCATTCCAGATTCTCAGCTCAGAGCTGGTCATTCCTTGTTTGCTTTTCTCAGCCGAAATGCCAATGCTGAGATTCAAGTGGTATGCATGGACTTGGAGGTGGGAACTAGCATCTGCATCTGGCACAGGCACTTCCCTCATTAAGCACTTGCGATATGCTGCAGTTCTGGCTATCAGACACTCACGGGAGGAGATCTACACAATGTTCATGTCATCGCAGGAATCAGCACACCCTGATAGACTTCAGCAAAAAAAGGGAGTGAGGACTGACTGCCACGTGGGCGGTCACAAGGAGGTGGCCTTTCACTGAGCAGGGGTTCATCAGATGCTCACTAGGTAAAGCACAGGCTTAGCTGTGACTTTACCTTCTTTGGTCCTCATTAATGTGGGTGCTCAAGTGCACGGAGTGCACCACTCTCATTGAAGATTCTGAACTTACTTCTAGGCCCACACGCAGTTTCTGTGTTTACCAAGAACTTATTATGTGCAGAGTGTCATGATAAGCCCTTATTCCATTCAGCACAGTAATTGTCCTCACTTGATGAAGAAAGGAAACTTAAAAGGAGTTTTAAATAAGTTGCCAAAGTCACACAGTTAGCAATTGAGACTAGCATCTGAATCTGAATCCAAATTCCTTTTTCTTAACCCCTGAATTATACATTCTGTTATATTCCAATATCTCTGGAACCCAGGATTATTTCATTACCCTAAGGACATATTAAATGTGGGACTAAAATCCATGTAGAGACACTCCTCAATTAAATCTGCTCAATAAGCAGAGTTTGGGATTAACATGGGGCAGGCTTTCAATTTCTTCTCCATCTAACCTAGAAAAGCAATTGGCAAGGAGATGTTCTGCCTTCAAGTAAAAATGGATGTGGTTAAGCCTAAGTTAAAAATTAGATGTCAGACACCTTCCCAGGTGCATGTATTATAGACTATTAAATTACCATGTGACTCCTCATGTTGGCATAAGAAAAATGAAAATCCTTTCATGTGGGTACAGTCATATATACATAGAAACTGAAGTAGGAGCGACTTCATGCTGGGAATGACAAGATCGGAAAAGGGGAAAACAACAAATTAGCATTGATCAGACATAATCTTAGTGAGGCTGGACGAGAACTATAATGTTCCTTTCCTCCCTCTTTCCTTCTTTTCTTTTTTCCTTCTTTGATCCTCATTGATGTATGTAATAAAGTTCTTGGAGTACTAACTGGTTACCTAGTATCCCTGTGGGCTTTGGTGAAATGAAGACCAATAATTTTCCTGCTTTTCATGGAACTTATATTCTGTGGTGATGGACAAAACCTTGGGGATTTGGAGAAGTATAAAGAGACCTTGGAGCTTTAGTGTGGTTGGAGCTGAGTGGGAAAAGGGGAGATTGGTATGGAGATGTACATAGAAGCAACAGAGGTCTGCTGTGTAGCTAGACCTTCCTGAGAGCAGGTAGAAACTGTACATTTAACAATGGGAGTAGGTAAGTTAGGAGCCCTTAGCAGGTGCCACTGACTGTCTAAACACTTGTCATATTTTAACTCGTTTAAACTTCACAACTCCACTGAGTGGATTTTAAAACATCTCTTACTAAGTTGAAAAACAATGAATCTCATGTCACATTGATAATTTTAAGAACTCTTTTACTGAGTTAACAGTGAATCAGGACACAATGAGATTAAAATGCTTTATTTTCAACTTCAAACAGCAATGATGCTCTTTTTATTTGATTGTCTTAGCACTGATAGATAGCTCTTTAAACTGAGCAGAAGGATTTCATATCTGATGCAAGTGTTCTTAGGTTTTAAATTAGTGTCCTCCCTCCTTATGGTGAGATTAGCTCTTTCGCAAACGGGGCGCCCACGGAGTGGCTTTGTCTTGTTCTCTTCACACCATGATGTCATGTTGTCCTTAGGTTCATTTGAGCAAAAGTGGTGTATTGATTCATATGATCCTGTTGTCGCTAGAAATGAACAAATATTATTACCTCTCTGCTTCTCTACTAACAGTTTGGCCATCATTACAAATAGTCCTTTTAGAATTGCCTACAGAGAGCATGGGGTAAGAGAAGCTAGTGACCCCTTTAAAACTTTTTATGATAATTTTAGAAGATAATGGCAATTCGTTTTACCTGTTTAATATTTGGAAAGAGTGACGGTGAGAGGGAACTGCCCAGCAAAATCTATGCGGATATGAGGGGACAAATTAAAAGGAAAGTTGGTGTCAAGTGACTGATGTTGGTTGGACTCCCTGGAGGTACTTTGATCGTGTGTGCAGCGTGGAGTAAACCTGTAAAGGGAACCCTCATCTGTGTCAGGCCACATTAAAAATTACTATATTTTCATAGGTCAGAAAATGTCATATGCATCCTTACTTGAAGAATTAGAGCATGTTGGTTTATGTCCAGTGAGACCAGTCTCTTTCCAAGGACACCCTTTAGATTCAAATCCTCACCCAAACTCCTCTACATTTTCTTTTGTCTCTTTCTATTGTTACCTGGACACCTGTTTCTTTGGGTTGGATTCCTGAAGCAGCAGATAAGGAAGAGGTACCTGAGGTGACTTCCTAACATTTGATGAACATGCATCTTCATATTTTTAGCTTATGCTGCTAGTATGCTTAATGTGAAGTTTGGATTAAGCTTCCTAAGCTAGAGTACAGGGAAAAAAAAGAGAGAAGAATTGGGGCTCCTACCTTTTCTGTTGTTTCTATCCTGGCCTCCCATTTACAGAAGATAACCTTTATATAAAGGGAAAAATATAATAAATGAATTTTAATTTAGTTTTATGATGCCTCATGACATGAAGAAACCAAATGCCCTGAAAGAGATCCTCCTAGAGTAGGATTCAAAATCTCCTATGAGGCCACTAGGGTCAGGTGGCTTTGCTGAATGGTGGGTGTTGCTGCTCCACCCACTGTCCTCCTTAGATTTGCCAGAACCCTCCTAGAACACAGAGGAGTCCATCAATCAGTCTTTTGAAGGCATCACACCCTCTAGGGATTGTAGTAACATTATGGCTTATGTAATTATCATGTGCTTTAGGTTCTGAACCTGGTCCAGAATCCTGGGGCCCTTTGAAGCCAGAATGGAAGGTGGATTCCCCTATTAGGTTGTGCACCTCATCTTGGTTCTGTGGGTTATAGTCACTTTCTCCAGGATCCTTCCACTTCTTTCCTCCATCCTTTTGTTGATGTCTTCTTCCTTAAACATTTATAGAGAGCCTACTGTGCAGGACCATGTTTGTGGGACCGAAGACTCACATCATGGCAGGAAAGGCAGACAGATACACAACAAATATGTTACTTCTGCCTGAATGATGAGTGCCAGAGTCGAAGTATCCAGAAGGAAAGGGAAAGCCCAGAAAAGGGCTCCATTACCTCTGGATGAGGGAAGGGTCAGGGGAGGCTGCCCAGAGGAGGTAACCACTGAGCTGGGTGTAGGGATGTCATGGTATGAAGCACAGAGAAGCAGAATGCAGAAACCCATTCATTGTTGGAGCTGCTAGATCTTTCTAGAAGCCTTCGGTCTTCTGCTCTTTAAGAAATTCCCAATAAATATATTTATTATAATGATGATAGGCCCCTTCTTCGCAGTAGGAGTTTTTCATTCTTCTAGAAAATGCTTTGAATAACTCCTTTGTTCCCAGGCCAAGCTGTTCTAGTTATTCATCTTTTAAACAGTGACAGGAGGGAGTTCCAGACTCCTAATAATCCCAAGTTACCTGTAGGTGAAACCAGTGTCCAGTGGACAACAGTGACCCATCTTCTATTTCAGGAAAGATTGAACTTGCTCTTGCTAGATGCTCATGTGCTGAGGCTTGAGTTCTAGGAGATTTTATTCTTTTCACATTTCTCCTTTTTTTTTTTTCTTCCTAGTAGAGGAAGCTTCTCAGAAAGATAAAAACCATTGCCACATTCCTAGAAAAGTCTTGGAGAGTCTTAGGATTTATCCTACTCATTTTGGCCTTATTTTACTTCCAGTAGAACAACCTAGAACAAGCATTATTTTAGTATATAGAGCGGATGGCCCCCATGGGTAATTTAGGAGTGGGTGTTCTAGAGAATTCCTGTACTCCAGTACATGTTCCCTGCTGCCTTGCAGTTTACCTGAAATTCCATAATCAGACATTCATTTTAGATAGATACCTTTTCAGTTGATTCTTAGCATTTAAGTGGTTCTTTGTACCATCTTGCACCTTAATTAAGCAGGCAGTTACTGGCTGTCTAGTGGGGTCAACACCAGGCTATGGAAATAGAGAGATCCCCAAACACACACAAAAAAGTAGCTCAGGGGCTGGGATGTGGCTCAGTAGTAGAGCACTTGCCTAGCATGCGTGAGGCACTGGGTTCGATTCTCAGCACCACATATAAATAAAAGAATAAAATAAAGGTCCATTGACAACTAAAAAATATTTAAAAAAAAAAAAAAAAAAAGTAGCTCAGTCCAGGGCCAGCTTTATGTGAAGTAAGGGAGTCATTATATCATCAGTAGCACTGTTCAACTCAGCTGGCTACCTGGTGTCTGCCTACTTGAAGAGATTACTAGGATTTTATTCTAGGAGCTTCCTTATCACATTACATTAATGACATATTTATTGACAGCCAATTCTGTATATAGAGATTGTCTCTGAGAATTTCTGTAGTAGGCAAAAGATGTCTTTGCTTCAATTTATGTCCCTTTGAGAAAGAGAATTAGGTTGATATTGATCTGCATCTCTATTGTTGCTTATACCTCTGTTGTATCTTTTGGAATTGAATACAGTACTACGTGTATAACAGGTGCCAAATACATGTTTTTTAAAGAAATCAGTCTACAGATTTTTGAGGATCCTATCACCATACATAGACCACTACCCTGACTTCTGGCCATGGTGAAACTAAACAGATGAATGACCGATGTTTTAATCATAAGTTTATTTGCAATAATTTAAGATTCACAAGAATTTGCACACAGTCAGTGTGTTTGGGGGTGCCCTTGCCCCTAACTCCTACAATGATAATACTGTGTTACGTTGCTATAGTATGTTGTCGAAGCAGGACATTGATGTTGACATGTGCTGTTAACTCAGATACAGACATTTTTTAGGTTTTGCCAGTTTTGTGAGTATTTTTTTTAGTCGTATAGTGACATTTTATGCTTTGTTGATTTGTTTTATTACCTTCTCAATCAGCATGTAGAATTCTTCTAGTAGCACAAAGTACCTGTGGTGAGAAACTGAATTTTAAAAACAGAAAAAACAACTTAAAAAAAAAACATTTTATAAAGTCACATTAATGAATTTTAAAATGCTATTAATTTCAAAATGACAGATTGAGGTTTAAAACCTACTAGAAAACAGTTATATTCAGCTGCCTACTTTTAAAAATAGGACTTTGAATTAAAAAAAAAAATCACCTGTTTTCTTTATTCCCCTTGCCAAAGACAGTATCCTGAACCTTGGTCTTTTCTGTTAATCCTATACAAACCTGGTTTCTACTGAAAGGTTATCCCCAACTTTGATCTTGCATTCATCTAAAATCCCTCAGGAATGCACAGGTATGGAGGTACAGAAGTCCTTTCTGTTTCTTAGTAAGAGAGGGTGGTGGGGCCACCTGCTTATATGGATGCATTGCTGGAAAAGATGCTGGGCCATCTGGAGGAGCTGTTAGTCCTTGCTGTTTCCCAGCTGGTTTCCATGGCATGAGTTCCAGGAGGATAACCTGGGGAAGGTGATGAGGTGCTGGTGCTACTTGGTACCTTTACCTGTTCAGTGCTCTCCATGTGTTCACATAGGGGATAGCAGTAAGGAGAAAGCTGCCTTTGTTGGTTCTTCATCTTTATATCCTATTGAGAGAGAAAGGGAGAGGTATCAGGTAGCTAATAGTAATTCACACTCTTCCATACCCAGACAGACTTACTCTCTTCCTCCATTTTTCAGAGGTGACAGCACCTTGAGTGGATCTTTTCTTTTCAGCTTTAGTTAAGTCCTTTTACACTGTCCTCAGAAAACTGGCCATGTTTCAGTGACATCCCTTCTTGCTGAGTAGTCCCTGCCCTGAGCATTTCCCCCAAGTGTCTGCTGAACAGCAAGGTGGTCCTTGCTCAGGGAATCTCATCTGTGTTCCTACTGTGAGTTAAGAGCATCATGCTTTCTTCTTCTCCCTTCACTCGTGTGCAGAGTTCCTGCTCCCTCTGATAGCATTTGTACTCTTGTCCTGGCTTCATGGAAACTGCAAAGTAGAATGAATGTGGAATAAAGGAAATCCACCAAACAACTGTGATCACGTGGTCACTGCGAGAAATGAACAGCACTTTTCTGTCTCTGCTTCCTGTCCTGAGGGTGATGAGATCCCACTGCGCTTACACTTGCAAGTTGAGACAAGTGGGCGTCCAGCATACCTGGTCACGCTTTAAAGGGAAATAACATCCTCAGAAAATGGCATCTTTCTTCTTGTTCCTTTGACTCCAACCAAAAGAAAGCCCCTCTTTCCCCCAGAATTTTTACTTCAGGCAGCCCTCTGAGAACTGAGATATCTAAACCCTAAAGGACAGAATTCCATGAAGAAAATTGAACCCATCTGCTCATCAATCTTCACTGTGCAACAGGGTTGGAGGAACTTTGAAATTTAAAAACATTTAAAATTAAATGAATCTGATGGCTTCGTGGTATCACTAAGTTCTCTAGGAATTGAGCCCGGAGGTGGAGAAAGAGCTAGCAAGAGCTCTTCTATGTGCATAAGTGTGACCACACATAGTTTATAATCATTGGCATGTGCCTAGTATGCATAGGTGCTCATGTTCAAGGTGCTGAAACATATCCACTTTATAGTTTTTAGTGTCATCAGAGACTACTACTTGAAAAGTAGTAGCAATATGGTAGGTACCTTTAAAAGAGCCATGTGCTCTAATTTCTTTGTGATGTAAAGACCCCTACACAAGACACAGAAGGCCATTCCTGGCTTTCAAGTAGCTACTTCAGTGATATTGTGGGCTTCATCTCCTGTCCCTAATGAACTTCTGATAGCGTCAGGCTCTGAAGGACATTTTCCAGGATATTAGGAAACTTTAATTGTACTTTGATAACAAGAAATTTTACCTTAGTATTTGCATGGGTGACTTTTCTCCACCTTGAGGACTTAATTTGATTGATCGCTTGGCCTCTGCATTCTCCTGCCCCCAGTTCCTTCTCCACTTTGTCCCCAGAGTTAACTATTGTTAACAAGGATAATGGCATTATTTCCCTGCCTTTAAACTTCTCTCATCTCCCTGCTTCCTGTTGGATAAAGACCAGGCATGCTGCCGAGGCTCACAGATGCTTCACAGATCTCTGGTCTGGCCTCATTTCTTGCCAAGCCTGCAGTCTCTTAGGCTGAAGTCCTATGGGGCATTCCTCCATTCCCAGAATGCACTGTGTCCTCTTGTGCTTCCCTGTGTCTGCCCACGCTTGCCCCTCTGCTTTAGTTCCTTACCCTACCTTCATTTCCTGATCAGTGTCTACTCATCACTCAAGACCACCTCAGAAATTAGGCGAAGGCTATCGTCTGCTTCCAGAGCCCTCTGTTTGTCACTTGGATTTGAGTATTCACCATCATTGTGGCTGTCATTGGCATACCATTTACCTTGTGCTGACCACTAACAAAGCAGCTAACACTTACTAACTCATTTAGTTCTCTAGACAACTGTGGATGTGGGTATTATTTGCATTAGGTAGGTGAGAAGATTGAAGTCCAAAGAGATTGAGGAAATTGCCCAAGGTCACACATGTAGTCAGTTGAACTTTGAAGAAACCACTCTTGCATATATGCTGCCAGACATTAATCTGGGTAGATTCCTCTGCTAAATGATAAACTGCTCGAGAGCAGGAACGATGTTTTATTGAATTTTATGTCCCCCAAATTAATATAGTACCTGTCACTGACGTTAGAACCTTGGAGATATTTGTTGAACGAATAATAGTACAGCTTATTTGTAATTTTTTTTTCCTTCTCTCTCTCTTCTTTTTTCGGGGGAGGGGATTGGATGTTGCTGGGGATTGCACCTAGGACCTCACGCATGCTAGGCAAGTGCTCTACCCTCAGCCCGGTATAGCCTATTTGCATTGTATAACAGTGTATTTATATTCAGATACATAATTCTTATGAAAATATGTCACTCAACTTAAGTCTGAGTTTTAATCTGTAAGAGAGAAGAAATGGATCGAGTGGGCACAGCTGCATGTCGAGGAGTGGGGGGAGTGGAGCCGGGAGGAGCCCTGTCTCATGTCAACCAGTGTCATGTGCATGTCTTGTGGTGCTCATGTCCTAGTAGGAGTTAGGGTCTCACTGAGCGTAAAAGGTTGAGATGGTGCATTGCTCATTCAAGTTCCCTATTGAGGCTGCCATTGTTCGTACGGGAACTGGGAAGGCTGAACTCCAGGAGGACATTTTCGGAGTATGTGATCAGCACAAGGCTTGCTTTGCCCCAACTATTTACAGTCAGAACCAGAAAGGAGGTGTTGAAGGTTAGAGTTAGACCACACTGTTCCGAGTTCCATTCAAGGTGTCTGAAATCACACAAGGGACAAGGTGCAGGAAAAAAAAGAGAACGTGGGCATTGTAGATGGCAGGCAGTTCATAGGAAAGCACTTCACTGATATCTAAGGGATCCTTGACGTCAGAGGGGAGTTTGAAGGCCCTGCTGCATCAGTGGTATTATTCTTTTAAGAAGAACCTTTATTTTTTTATTTTTATTTTTTTTGGTTGATCAATCAATTTTGTTGAAAAAGAAACACCTTCGGGAATCTCACTTGTATCTAAGGTTCCAGTGAATGATCAATGTGTATGAGGTGAACTTGCTGTTTGACCTGTTATGAACGCTGAGATGAAAAGAAGATGGCTTCACATGAGAGTGGGTTTAAATTCAGGGTCAGAAGTGGCTTCTGGGAGGGACGCTGCCTAGATAGAGTACCTACCTTGCATCACCTGGGCTTCTGTGATCGTTGGGTTCCTTCAACACCACGCCACCCCCAAGAGTCCTCATGAGCTCTATAACCAAAGCGTTAAGGATGTTGGTGCTTAACTTTCTCTTATTTATCTGACCAGCCTCAGAACTGCTTCTGTAATGACTGTCGCTACAGGAAACCATGGTGTGTATCTTTATGTAACTGATGCTTTCCTCCTCCTGAATTTTCAAAAACATCTTAACTATTATGGTTGATGTGAAAAACTCTCATGAGGTTATTTGTTGAAGCAGAATACACTATAAATATAAAAGTACACGCATATGAAAGAAGGGTCAGGGAAAACATCTCATCAAGAGTAACAACCAGTTCTATCCACCTTGCCCCTCCCTGTCTCTCCCTTCCTCCTCCCCAAAGCTGCCTCTTTCGTGCCCACATGTAATGCCAGCGCTCTGTACAGTGTTCTGTTTATAGTGGTTTGAACATGTTTCTGCCCGTGTCTTTCATTGCTGAAGTAACTCACCTCTCTCATATCGACTCTTACCCAGGAGCCGCACCGCAGACTCTTTGATGTAGGTCTTCTCTGCATGGCAGCTAAGGCCAAGCTGTGATTTCATTGCATGATGCAACCTCACCCTTTGGGTTATCGCCTCCAGGTTAACCAGAGCCTTTCCCTGCACCGCCTGTGCATGTGACCTGCTCCCCTCTCTTCCCCTTGGCCCTGAATGTAGCGAGCACTGGACGCATGCGTGGAATCAAAGCGGCGAGCATTCCAATACACTGAAGCACTGAATCATAGGGTTCTCCTTGGACATCCTTGTGGACCCATTTGCTGATCTTCCTCAAAAGCCACTCTGTCCCTTGAAAATTCAAGCCTAGAACATTGGGAAAGAAAGAAGGAAATCTATTGTCAGGCTTGTGCTTAGGAATGGCTAAGGACAAGGAATTTAGAAGCTAGGGTAGTTTTCCAAGTAGCGACTTCCCTAGCGACAATCTTGTGCATTCCCAACTCCATGTGGATGTGCCGGCAGTGACCAGCATCCCAATCCCTTTTTATATCTTTCTGAACAATGTTGCCTAGTTTGGTTTTGCTTAGATATAATAAACATGCAGACTTTAAAAAAAAAAAAAAACACCTCTTACTAAATGCTCTGTGAAATACAATCATTTGCCTTGCTCATCATTTATTGTGTTTAGGAATGCCATTAATTCAACTTTACCAACCTACAATGGTAGTACTGTAAAGGAATATTCTATTCATTGAAGCATGTTGTAATGCCCTCACCATTGTTGATTAGTTAATTGTGATCATTTTCTCTACTTGGTGAAATACATGTATATACTTTTTTTTTTGTACTTTTCATGATTAATGACTTTCTTTAAAAGTACTTTCCTTTCTTTTTTAACACATGAATGTTCTTTCTTCCTCCCTTATGTTCTCATAATGGACCTTTATAATAGTAATTGTCAGGTTCTGTTTTCTCACTGGATTTTTTCATTATTTCCAGTAGATATTTTACATTTTAGACACACCTGAACTGGAAATTGAGAAAAAATGGAAGACGGGGCATTATCTAGCTCTAATAATCCTAGAGTGGGAATGAGAATTCCTGATGGTACTACTTTGTCAGAGCCCCTTAGACTGAAAGTTTGCACTTAAGCAGTCAGAATAAAACAAAGCAGAGGCTGCCTTATTTTTTCTACATGAATTGTGATTTCCTCATATCTGGGGGGCTTGGTAACTTTGAACTCTTCCTACTCTCTTTGTTCCCCCCATTCCATTAAAGTGGGATTTGCTTAGAATTTCCTAACATTTTTTTTCAGTGATCAGTAAAGAGGTCTTTGAGTGGGAGCATTTCTGTCAGACCTCTGCAGGAGGGTGATTCTGACCTGCATGGTGAAATACTCTTGCTCTAGCAGAGAGCTTTTACCGGGAGCTTGGTGAAGGAAACTTCTGATTCTCTTCGTAAGGTCTTCAGAAAAGAGACCCATTCCTCTTTCTCAGAAAATCACAGTGCTTGCTCACACAGTGAAAGGATTGCTAACGCCCAACAGAGAGTGAGAATAAGTGGATCCATTCACAGAGACCAAGGAAAAAAATCCTAAGAAATCAGCTTCCTAGGGGTGTCCTAGGTCCCTCACAGAGATGTTTTTACAGTGAAAGGGAAAACAACCCTGGAGAAGAATCAAAGATATAGCAATAGAATTAAAGAGGAACTGCAGGAGGAAGCAAGGAAAAGGAAACTTCGCCCCAGTGAGCATGTAATTCACAATATTATTCTTTTCTAAATTTGTATCCAAGAGTCAACAGATACCATTAGACACCATTGATATGGTGGAAAGAGTTGTTATTTTTGTGGCATGAGCAGGACACAATTATATGTGATAAATAAATGGTTTCCATGCTAACCAGAAACAAGAGGAAAAGAAACACACACACACCCACACACACACCCAAAAAAAATTTTTTTAAAGAAATAAAGGAAGGAAAAGAAGTTTTCCAGGAGTTAAAAGTTATTTTTATGAAGTAGGTAAGAAAGAAATTAGAAGAATGTACATTTGAACATATGATTGTCTAATCTTATGGCTTAATGAACTTTTGTCATTTTCCCCATTAATGAGGGCAGTTCGTTTTAGGTTACTTGCTATGTCTGATTCCCGTGGTGGGGCTGGTCTCTGATGTCCAGGTTGCTTTATGACATTCCTAAGAAATGACTCCTGCCTCATCCTCAGCAGATTCATGACTAGCAATCAGCAGCATCTCAGACTCTGCTTTTTGGCTGTGAGGCTGCTGCTCTCTCCAAAAAACTCCTAAATAGGAATACTTACAAAATATTCATGCCTTAGCTGTCAGCCAAAGACGGAGCTAAGACACAGCTATTTTGTTTCCTTATGCAATGGAGGTATAATTGTTTTCTATGTTGGATTTCAGAACTGTGCCATATCTTTCCCTTGTGTCTTCTTTTACAAAGTTCTCAAAAACAACAATCCACCCAACAAACCAAACTAAGGATGTCAGAAATAAAGCAAGCACAATTTCTATCAACATCACATATGAATTTACATGTGACTTTGAACAAACTGGTGTCCTTGTGCTGAATATACATGTGGCATTGTTTTGTATTCTTCAAAGCAAAGCAGCAGATAAATGGAACAATTCTTTCTTTACACAACTATTTTCTTCCCTAGATGCTCTCAAGCTTCCTAACATCAGTACCAAACAGGTCTCCACCATCGGGACAGTTAGTATAGACCTTGAACAGACTTCTTGAGTGTAGATGTGATGGGGATGAATTAGGTTGCAACTGCTGTAGGTCTTGTAGGCTGGTAGCTGAATGTTAGAGTCCATAGAGGAGAATGGAAAGGAACCTGTCTCATGCAGCCCCCAGCCCCCGTCTGTTTAGACTTGACAGTCTGGGACCCAGAACTTGCTGGATCTGCCTGTTCAGCTGGTAATTTTCACTTCCCCACTCTGAGTCCTTGCACTAGACCAGGAGCAAGGTGCTAAAGCCAAGGTTAGGCTGTCTAGATGTGTCAGGATTATGTCCAGGGCAGGGAGGAGGACAAGGGCAGGGGGCAGAAAACATAGCTAATGAAGTGACCAGGAAATGCTCAGAGTCAGAGACAAACAGTTGGAGACAAAGGCTCAGACAGAAGAATTTTTATATCTGTATCCAAAAACAGCTTGAAGAAAATCCCTCAGGGTCTTGAAAGCCTTTATATGGTGAGAACTGCACCCACCTGCTCAGCCTTGCCCTGACAGCCAGCCTCTGGCAAATAGAGGGCTCATGCATTTCTTTAGGAGCCTCTGCCATTCTCTAAGACACTATGACAAATTACTTGAGAAGCCTGAATGCCCAGGTGCTTCGAAACTGTGCCTAGGCTGTACCCTTCACAAAGGGTGACACTGAGCCATTGGTCCCCAATGTCTAGGTGCTCACTATTGGTTATTGCTGGTTAGAGATAATTGTCTATGAGCCTCTTAACACATATGTGACAATGTTTAGTATCCAGAAAAAAAGCCCCCAGAGGCAGATCTGCTTTGGCCCATGTCTAAGCTTTTGCGGGCTAAAGGAGTATAGCTCCCAATGTCAGGGTAACCCCTCACCATATTCCAGGCTTTGTGCCTGGGTCCACAGATCTTGGGACCTCTTCTCTGTCCTCTCTTTTCCCCATCTCTAGTCATCTCACCCAGGCTGTCCCATTTGGTGGATGGACCCAGGATGGGATTGGATTGGATGAAGAGTGTACCCTTGTGCTGCAGGACCATGGGTGTGTGTGATCATGTGTGTGTACCTACCCACATGTACCACCCCATACCTATACGTGGCTCCCTTACCCCATCCTTGAAGAAATTTTCATCTGTTTCTGAGTGCATATGCATTTAGTACTATTTGAATCATCTACTCTATCCCTTCTTCCTACTAGATAAAAGAGTTTACTAAAGAAGAAATGGCGAGGGCTGGGATTGTAGCTCAGTGGTAGAGTGCTTGCCTTACATGTGTGAGGCACTGGGTTCGATCCTCAGAACCAATGAAAATAAGTAAATAAAGATATTGTGTCCATCTACAACTAAAAAAGAATATATGTAAAAAAGGGAGAAATGGTGAGAATCAGTGGAGGTAAGGAAATGGGTAAGGAAAATTGATTATGATTCCTCCAGCAATTTAGTGAAAACTAAGTCGAGCAGCACTTGTTTGGCAAGACTCTATTTTATGTAATAGCTTAACTGATTTATTACATAAAAGTTGCTGGCAAAAATGAACACTAATTCTACACTGGTAACAACTGTGATTGAAATAATTGTAGTCTGTAGACAAGCTAGAGAAAATAAGCATTAGTGGGTAGGTTGTCTTGGACATCATTCCAAGATTCCAACAGTGAAGAAATACAAATTATGGAAGTAGAATTGGAAGGGATATTTAGAAGATGTATGACTGGTTCATCCCTTTGCCTCTCCTCCAGATCCACATTAAGCCAGTGAGGCAGATGAAGCTCTTTCCTTCCTAAAGACCTGGGAGAAAAATGCTCTAGCTCCTGTGGCCACTCATTAAAGTGACTCATGGTTTTCTCTGTCAAGAAATCTTGGTTAATTATTTAGCATTTATGACACCGTGTGGCTGCCTTCAATGGAAATATAATTTTCCTTGTGTTTCTTGTTTAATATTATCCAAAACTAATACTCTAGTATATAGAATCATACCGATGTTGGTCAAATCTCCAATCAAGAGCTCATCCTGTGGGGCATTTGCATTACAGTGAGATACCTGTAAGAATACAATAAGGCAGATGTAAATGGAAAAAAAAGTATGGAAATAATTGATTCTATCAATTTCAATTCATTTGGATCATAGCCTTTTGGGGACATTTTCTACAAACTGTTATCTCTGTTGTTACCACCTTAGTTTTAAACCCAGCTATAGTTTATTAAGTGCTCAGTCTTCTGATCTCATTCTTATAGCAGTCTTTTAAATTTATATCCTTATCCCCAGTTTACAGATGAGAAAACCAATGCTTGCCGAGGTCAAATTATTTGCCCAAGATAATGTAGTGAGCAACAGAGCTGAGATATTTAATTCATCCATCGAACTCCAAAACTCTCCAGCTGCTGACTGTTGAGGCTGACTCGTCATGCTCACATTTTGCTTTTCATTTAGGTGCATTAACTGGGTAAAAAAAGATATAGAATGAAGACAAGAAAGGAGATCAAACTACAGATAAGACATTGAAATCTTCTTGAAAGAAGATTTGGAAAAGCTCCATAAGAAAGTGACAGGGATCTTACCACCTTAGTTTTGTGAAAACAAATCATCTGTGTGCTTCATTGAGAAACCCAATGTGTGAGGAACTGACATGTTTTGTTCTCTCCATCAGCAATCTCTGTCATTTTCTTTGTCTCCTAGAAGAATGCTTCATTGTTAGGACTTACTACTCAGGTAGACAACCCGGACCATATAACTCTTCTGAAGTCTATTGCTATCAGTATTCTAGGGTTCTCCATATTACACAGAGCTCAAGATTACAGAGCACACAAAAATTCCAAAGAGTTGTGAGGATTTCTATGCCATCTCTCCATATGCCCCAGGTTGTTTCAAAAATGGTTCTAATGATGCATATGTGTATGACTGTTGGATCACATACCATCATTTGAGCATGGGCATAATCAGAAGCTGCTGTGAGAAATATTAATAGACTTATTGATAAAAACTATAAATGAGGACTTCCCAACAAAACCATTTAAACAGTAGGCTCAGGATTGTGATAGATCAATATGGTAGAGTAACAAAAAAAAATAGTTTTCTATTCAGTTAGAACCATTTCAGTTGTCTAAAAAAATGTTTTAAGATTAAACAATAAGCCCATTTTGATGTGATTATCATTAGTATTGATTAATCATTGAACAATCCTACCTAATCACTATCCTACCTATCATGGATAGTGGCTTAGAGGGCAATATCTCAAGACAGCCAGTGACAAAGTCTTAATGTTAGTCAACAGAAAAGTCTTGATTCTGTTTGATAAAACTGATAAAAACTTCACAACTTAGTGAATATATGCCTCACTCAGTATAAACACTAAAAGAACCAGCATTGGAAAGATAAACTCTTAAGCATACAACTCTGACAGGGTAATTAAAATTCAAGTATTGAGAAAAGATTGAAAACTTTCAACTCCATCTAGGAGCTGAGCAGTCCTGGGGTGCCGTCCAGGGTAGGAGACAATGTTCTATGTAAAGATTCTTGCTCAATGATTAATTGGTATTTTGTCACTCACACTAAATCCATTATCGTAATTAGCTTGTAAGACATTTTCCTGAGACCTAAAATTATATAAGTAATAACACTGATTTATAATTTGGGGTGCATTGCAAAGACTTGTCTCCCTTTTAAAACCAGCCTCATAATATTCAGGATAGCTAGATACTGTCAGTTCTACTCAAAGTAGGCAAGAAAACTGAGGCACTTATTTTGCCTAGTATATCCAGACGTTTCTAGAAAGACTTCAGATCACTTAGATGTACTCCCTCTTGGCTGTAGTTAACTTCCACAGAATCCATGTCCGTATGATGTCATCTTTTCTCTTTATTTTGATTGGATGGAATGGGATGCAAAGTTTACTGTCTAATCCATAATTCAGAGTGTTCAAAGGATTTAAATATTCTCAGCTGTCACAATGGTCATTCTTATTCTAGAATAAGAGAGAGTGAGGGAAAATTGGAACCCTTGAAGGGTCATCCATCTTAAAGCTGATGGATAACTAGGAATTATTCCTATATAAGCAGAGAACATTCTTCAGCATATGGGATCAGTCTTCATGATGCCACCACCACACAGGGTTCCAGCAAGGACTTATAAGGCTTATTCATGTCCCACATGATTGTCTTCACAAAGGTTAGATACAGATTGCATAGCATAGGTCAGCTTCCTCTGAATTTTCCCAGACTGCCCCACAAATGCATGGAATTTTTCTAGGGCTATTTGACCTCCTCTATAAATCTTTCCACCCCCCATTTTTGCATGAGCTTCATGTGAGGCTCTGTACATAACTGCTACCATGTCTTATGTTTCTTATTCCTCTCCAAGGATGCTGCAGTCCATCTGGAAAGCATGCCCAGCATGGCAGTAGGCCTGCTGGGTCTCTACCCAAGCTCTACCATTTAACTGCCTGATCTTGAGTGGGTATCTAAGCCTCTGCTTTTCTGTCTGTTAAATGAGGATTTTTAACAAAATATGTTTTATTTTGCCATTTATGAGGATGAAATGCAATTGTATGTGTAAATGCTGTACAATTGCCGGGTAGCATTTATATCGAACTGAGGAAGACTTGACTATGAATGGAACCAGGCAGTTTAGAATTCTGTACTAGAGAAATTCAGAGACCAGAGAGATCAGTAAGGGCACCAATCATTTGCTGAGTGGAGCCTTTGGGTTGGCCTTGAAGGCTGCCTGAGGTTTGAACACAAAGAAGAGTATTTGAAGAGGCCATAGCAAAAGCATAGATTTAGAATTGGGAATACGTGGGTCACATTTCATAAAGGAACAAAGGCATCAGCTCGTGGTAGCAAAGGATTTGGAAAGAAGCACAGCAGAAAATAAAAGGGGAGATGTAGGATGTGGGAGGCTTTTGGAGGTTCTTCACAGCCAGACTTACACTTGATGTATGAGACAGGAGGGCGCCGTGATGCTGGATAAATGACATCTTTTAATTAAATTAATCTGGCAACATTGCAGAGGTGAGACGAGAAGAAGAGTCTGGCATCATTAAACTTATTGAATTGATTCATGTCTGCAGTGGTGCCTGGGCCTGAATTCTGGTGGTCCATAATCCTGGTGGGAATTGAAAGGGCCCCGTTCAATTAAAAAAGGGACTAGCCACAAGAGTGAGGAGAATTTAAATGTTGGAAATTATTTCACAAAGTGCTCTTTTGTTCCTCAGCCAGGCCCTTCCCTAGTAAATCATCTCGAATGTCTGTTGTCCTTGTGTTCCTAAGCTGCTTATCATTTCTTTATCCCTTATAAACCACACTCCCCATAACCCCTCCCCATCTATACTTCACCATTTTTCCTTTTAATGTGCCAAGTGAAAATGTGCTCAGCAGGTTCTCTCTGATTGTTAATTGGAACGTCCACTGGTGAAGCTTTCTCGGTGGCGTTGTAATTACTTCCCTGTATCTCTTTAATTTTTTTTCCCCTTGTTCACATCTGAAACTGAAAATATCTGTTCAACCCCTTGATCTCAGCAATTAGTTAAGTGGTATGCAGCTGGTTATCTGGGGGCGGGCTTAGACTCTTAATCATCTCCATTCAGGTCTAAATGGGGATCTTCTTGAGCAGTGACACCTGTAATCAGTGGGAAGTTGCAAGAAAATACTTTGGGAGCAGTGGTTCTCAAAGTGGGGTCCCCAGATAAACAGCATTGACAGCATCTGGGAAACTGTTAGAAAAACAAATCCCTAGGCCCCTATTTCAAACCTATTAAATCAGAAACTCTGGTGGGGGTGTGCCGTGCAAGTTGTAACAAGTCCCTCAAGTGCATGGCAGAGCTGGAGAACCACTTATGCTAGAGAAATAGCTTTTCAGGGTTGGGCAACCAGACCTTAGGAGCACCCGGGAAGGACTTGTAAAGGCTGAGAAAGGCCAGCAGCGGTGCCTTCTTGGAGGTGGCGCAAGTATCCAAGGAACTACTGTTAGCCGTGAGATTTTGTACTTGGTCTTTTCGGCTTTTTCAAAGAAAACCTGTCAGCCCTTGCTTGCTTTGTGCTTTGGAAAAATGAATTCTGAAATCAGTTTTCAGGAAGATCTGTCTGTTGGATCTTCCTGCTCAAAGATCTTCACTGGGAATTGTATTATTAATTAGATGAAGAGAGAATCATTTCCCATGTTGGGTAAGTCTCATCTTCTTCTGTGGAGACTTTTACATACTAAGGGTAGACTTACTTAATGCCCAAGAGGAAATGGAAGCTTGGATTTTAGCCTCTCTCTTACATTGCACACACACCCAATATGAAGCAGCTCTTGAGTAAGATTCTTTTGAAGGTCTCAGTCCTAGAGTCTTGGTCAAAACACTAAATTTGCTTCAGGTTGTATTGTCACATTAGCTCTATGGATAATGGAAGCCTAGGAATCAGCTACCAAGTATCTTGGATCCTCTAATTATCAAGTCATTCGTTAACCAAGGATGAATTAGGGTAACCTTGTTTTCTACTACCAGAGTTAGAACTGGTGTCTTTCTTTCTGTTCTAAAAACTCCACTTTTTTTTTTCCTACTGGTAGCATAAGCCCACCCAAAACCTTTTCTGATGTGGGTATGCATCATCAGAATGTCAGTATAAATTTAACGGTGTGACCCAAAATCTTTCTTTTGTAGTTTTAAGTAAAAACACAATGTCTTGCTAGCTCTTGAAATTTCTGTATATCTAGCAAGGAAACTCTCTTACACAAGGAGAAAGAGGAGATTGAATTTCATTCTCCATCTACAATGAACATTGATTATGACGATAAAGTCTCCTGGGGAGAAAAATAAATCCCGGCTGGCCACCCCTTTGGTTGGTAGATTATGTATTCCTTTTACAAAATATCCGTGAACTTCTCCATGAGTTGTTTCCATTCGGGGAATGAAATAATGGGGCTTTGGAATCTCCAGTTTGTGATAACTGCTTGTGTGAGTCCATGAGCTATAAGCACTTGGAAGATTTATCTCAGAGGGGACCCTGATGAACAGTTCTGTTGCCACTTGAAAAACTAGTCAGGGTACTTCTCCTGGGGCTCTCATGGTAAGCAGGAAATAGCTAAAAAGCGATATAAAATACACTCCCTGATCACTGTAGCCCCATGGGGTCCCATGACCTGTCTGTTTTGTCCAAGAATTTCCCACTTCTTGCCAGCCCCTGTTTATTTTTCAAGGTATGTTCCTATTACCTGTGAGCTTCACCCAGAGGAACAGCCACTCATATGAGCTGCAAAATTTACTTCTTTCATTTGTTTCAGCTCAAAGTCTAGGACCCATAGAATGATAAGGAGATGGTGATAAAATCAGTTCTAAATTTTTTGAAAGAAGGACTAAAGTTCTATTATGGTTTTTACATTGTTTTCTGCAAATCAAGGGTACTGTTGAAGTATGTTTTCCAATATGGTGTCCTCTAGCTTTAAATCCTTTCTTTATTGCTTTTGGGTAAGGGCAATACAGAAGGAAACAACAGAAATGGCCAGGAAGGCAAGGAGCAATGGAAAGAAGTTGCTACAGTCTGATTGCTCATGCTTTTTCTGAATATCTATTTCTCCTTATGTTCGACCAGAATACCCTCTATGACACTGAGCTGGCATGTCCCCACTCACTGTTCCACTCTCCACCACAGCCTACCAAATATTTTTCCAACCAGATGTACTTCAAAGATACCATCAAATTAACCATAGAGGCATGGAATTAATAGGAGCTAAGGAACTCATGAGATTCCCCTAGGATGCCACCAATAACTCTTGTGAGGGCAACAGTAAGATTATTGTTTGGCTTTGGTGACATGACAGTGAGTTAATCCATGATAGACTTGGGAATGAAAGCTTTCGCTCTGCCCCCTTGACTGTGGAGACATTAGTTTGGATGAATACAAATTTTTAATGTGTGAGCCAAGTCTCTGCTAGCACAGGAGAAAACATGAGTCCAATATAGTACAGATTTCCCTATACCTGCTCACTTGCTTCACACACACACCATTTATTCTTCAGTAGCACATTGTTTTTTTTTTAATTTTTTTTTAGTTGTAGATGGACACAATATCTTTATTTTATTTTTATGTGGTGCTGAGGATCGAACCTAGTGCCTCCCACATGGAAGGCAAGCACTCTACCACTTAGCCACAATCCCAGCCCCTTCAGTAGCACATTCTGCCAGTGGCCCCCAAAGCACAGAAAAACACTGTCTTATCAATCCTTGGAATCTGTAGTGGATTTTTGATCAACTTTCATGTATTTCTTCTCATTGCAACTACAGTGTCTGGGAACTCTAATACTTGTACACCTTATGGGTTTTGTTCTTAAAACAAAACTAAGTACCACTATGGCCCCAGAAAAGCAGAAGTGTCCCTTATTCACTCTGGGCCTGGATTTTCCTTTTGTCATCTAAACTGGGACCTGTGTAGAAGAGCAGGCAAAGAGCAGTGGCAGGTGCGGCATGATGCTGACCTTTCTGTGCTCTTCCCTCCTTCCAAACTCAACTAACCAAAGTCCTCACTGTCTTTCCTCCCTCTTCCTCACCTTAATGAAAACCTAGCAGTTGTCATTTCCTTTGTGAAAGAACTGTTGTTCAGTGTTGTTTTTGTTCAGTCCGCTCAGTTTGTAAATGCACATGTAGGTTACTCTGATGCTTGTCTGGAAGTTGTACCACATATTTGTGGTTTGGGAGATGGCAAAGGGCATGTCTGACTTGTAATCGAGATGAGGAATGGAGAAATCTAGTGCATGTCACATGATCGGTGATTCCTATAGACTGACATCCCACGGATCTAAGGGGGTCCGCATTCCCAACTGCACAGACTCCCGCCTGTTGAACAGCCCAGCATTGTCTTCACAAACGGGCAACTATACTAACTGGTATTGCGTACAAGGATTTCCAAATGCTGATCCTCGGAAATCCTTCATCTTTTCAAGCTAGCTCTCTTCTGGAGCAAGAGGTCCGTGTGGCTTCCCCTCTGGGGAAATTATTTCTTTTCACCTTATACTCCTTCCCCTTTCTCTCACCTCACCCTCTTTGTGTTCCTGGCCTGGGTGTTACCATTTGCTTACTGATAATAGCGTACTATGGATTTTCATTCACAGCTTTGAGATGTTTATGAGGCTTTCCTGCTTCCCACCCAGCCCAGACCTTGGGACTGTTCACACACTGATCCTCTGACCAGTTTAATGCTGGAAAGCACACGGAAGCCATGTACCAGTTTGTATAGTAGTACCCTTTTGAACTGCCTACTCTTGAGCCAAGTAGAGTGTGCTGGGGTGTGCATTGACTGCTTGACACACACACAAAGCCAATTAACCTGCATGCCAAAATAAATTAATTAATTAATTAACCCTTAGAGTACTGCTTCAATGATTGGGTTTAATGGTCTTGACTATTTCCGGTTGGGCAATACTTCCTTCCCCAGATCGGAGTGCTGCACAGAAAGTCCATACTTAGTTTCACCAGAAAGTCCACCAGGATCCTCTCCACCAAAGCGTTCTTGAGATGCTCCTGGGTTCTTTATCTATCAATCCACAAATGGCTTTTACAAGATCCAAAACACAGCCACCATGTTTAATGGAAAATGGACTCTACTTGCATTGTGTTAGAGGGTGTGAGGGTCTGATTTTTAGCCTTAATATCTGTCCTCTAAAATAAGGAAGTCAGTTCTTTAAGGGTTAATATGAAATCAAGGAATTTGGTGGTCACTCCTGCTTGTCCTTCCTCCAAGATGTCTGCATGATCCTCTTTAGATACATAGTTCAACTGTTGAATGATGATAAAAAAAAATGTATACATAGATTTACCAAAAATTCCCAAAAGCAAATAAAAATGAAACACTGAATGGTTGAATGGAAGCCCCTCGGCAATGCTTGCTTGATTATCACGAGGGGCAGAAAGACCAAATGTCTTATTTAATCAACGTTCATTTCGTCCTCTACCCCGTTCACCACCACTTCTCAGGGTTGTGGAAAATATGATAATATTTTTCATTTACTTCTTGCTTTTTTTTTCTTCCTATCTAATAGCCCAATTGAATCCTGCCAGAATTTCTACAAAGATTTCACATTACAGATCGACATGGCTTTCAACGTGTTCTTCCTTCTCTACTTTGGCTTGCGGGTAAGTTTAGCAACATGGCTGTTATCCTGTGGGGCATGGGAGTCTTATACCCGGGGATCATCCCTCCTTGGTATCTGCTTTCACAGGGAAGGGAAAGCCCAAGGTTTCCATGATAAACACCATACGTGCGTTCTCATTTTCAGATTGTGAGAGAGCTCTTTCCTTAGCTGGGCATTTTCTGGAATACATGTTAATTTTGTTTCAAGGGGATAATGGAGATTGGAAGAACAATGGTACCTCCACTGACTCATGGTTTCTCATCCCTCTGTTCAAACATGAATGCATTGTCCTCTCAAAAATTAAATAGAGAAAAACCACCTTTGGCTCTTAGAATTATGTTTAGCATGCTACTACTGATGAAGGGTTCTATACAAATCTGAATTACAGAAATGTGTAAGTGTGTGCATGTTCAGGAACTTTATTTATAATTATATTTACAATAGAGAGTCTAATGAAGATGAGATTATTCAACTTTCCCTATGAAGCTGTTGGAAACCATACAAAAACATATTGCTTGATCTCTCTCCAAGGCTAGCACAGTACATTGTCCTACAGAAAAGACAGTGTATCTGACAAAATAAGCATGTGATTGGTACAGAAGATAAGAGAAGAATACATCTCCCTCCAGACCCCCATAGGAAACCCCAAATTTATCCTTTAGTCAAAGAATAGAGATTGAATGCCAGGATTATGCTTCTCATTTTTTTTCCCTCTCATTTCTTCTCTCCCCCCCGCCCTCAGTTTATTGCAGCCAATGATAAGCTGTGGTTCTGGCTGGAAGTGAACTCTGTGGTAGATTTCTTCACAGTCCCTCCCGTGTTTGTGTCTGTGTACTTAAACAGAAGTTGGCTGGGTAAGTCAATCTTTTCTGCCTTCTCCTTACTGGTTCCTGAGTCGTGACAAAAACACAGAACCAAGGGCGCGGATCAGGGGACTGAACTGTCCCTATACAAAGGAAGTTCTGTGTGTCAATGTGGACAGTTCTCTTGGAGTTTTAAAGTCAATAGTGACAGTTCTTTGAGAATGCTAGCCCAGAAGGATTTGTCCAGTTAGTGCTCCAGGCAATGCAGTTTTAACACTATTGAAGCCCAGTGGTCATCACTGTCACAGCTAAGACTTCTGCTTTCTTGGTTCTGTCACTTTTCATTCAGGATCTTGGAGCCAGGGTCTAGTGGGAACAAGACCAACTTTCCAAGTGACTGGTTCAGGTGCCCCAGAAGGCCTACCTGCCAGATTTAGCTTCTGTCTACTTACTTTCATGAGCAGTGGGCCCTGCACTATTTATAGTTTACAGATTCCTCTGGAGACAGGACACTACAGGAGACTGAGCTCCCTTCCTGTGTAAGGGAGAATTTTTGCTTTTGCTGTGCTCAGTAGGTCACTTCTTACATCTGCTCAAGAGGTCACTTCCTGTATGTGCTGAGCAGGTCACTTCCTGTATCTGCTCAAGAGGTCACTTCCTGTATCTGCTCAGGTTCTGTGTCAGGACTAAGACAATTAGGTGGGAAAAGTCATTCGTTTAAGGGATGACCATGGCTTATAGTAACAGCTTCAAAATTCTCTTTGCAGCATTAATTTTCCCCCACTGAGGTCAGAGCATTTCTACTGCCATGGGGGCTATTAGGGAAGAAGGGAGGCTAAAACAGGAATTGGTAAATAGGTAATGCTAAATAGTTTTAGCATTTTTTGGCCAAATTTTTTCTCAGAGTAACACGTATGTGTTGTAATCAGTGAAAACATTAAAAGATGTACAAAGAAAATATCAATCATATCTTCTTCTTTCTTTCATCACAGACATCTCCCTGAGATGCCCAGTGTTAATAGGCCTTTATACCTTTATTTCATGCTCTTTCTACCACCAACATGGATGTGCATATTTAACAGTGCCATAGAGGTGGTAGTGATTGTGTAAGAAATTATATTGAATCATTACTTTGCAATGCAATTTGTCATTTCTTACTAATACATGATAGACATTTATTCAGCTCTGTAATAATTCATCTTATAAAAGTTTATAGCAGCCAGGCGTGGTGGTGTATGCCTGTAATGCCAGCATTACAGCCTTGGGAGGCTGAGGCAAGGAGGATTGTGAGTTCAAAGCCAGCCTTGGCAAAAGTGAGGTGCTAAGCAACTCAGTGAGACCCTGTCTCTAAATAAAATACAAAATAGGACTGGAAGTGTGGCTCAGTGGTTGAGTGCTGCTGAGTTCAATTCCCAGTACCAAAAAAAAAAAGTTTATAGCAAAAATAATTCATTTTGTAAAATTTGTAGGTTTTTCTTTGTAAAATTCCATTATTTGTTTATCACCATATGCACAGCCATAACCCTGATGATGAACTTCCTGGACATTCACTTTTTTTTTAATCCTACTATAAGCAAGGTTTTAATAAATGTTATCCATATATTCATATATTTGTCCAATTCTTTCTATAGAAACTTCTGCATTCCTAGAAGAGGAATTGCTGAGTCAAAGAAATATGTGTATTTTATCTTGTAGATAGTGGTGGATAGATAGCATTCTAAAAATGTTGTGTCAAGATATACTTCCACTAGTAATATATTTTGATATTCTTGTTAGCACTGTGAATTTACTACATACCTACTGTCAAGTTTTTTAAAAATGAGCCTCTGTAGTGTATATGTGTTCATCATATACACAACATGCATGTATGTGTGTCCATACATGTGTGTGCCCATATCCTTATAAGGATCCCATTTTCTATTTCTTTTCTCATTAGAATTGTATTCACTTGCTCATGAGGAAAATTTTCATCTTTGGTTGGAGATGTGCTTGCTTCGATTTTGTTTTCTAGCCAGTGTGATGATCAGAGACGTGTCCTGAGTGGACCCTCTGTATGCCTGTGTGCCTAGGGCCCCAAATGCCTCCCCTTAGCAGTTATCTGGCTTTTTAACTTGGGGAGCTGACTTTTCTTCACTGAGCCTGTGTTTTTTTTCTCTGTTAAAAGAAAATTGGCTTGATGATCTCAAGGTTATTACAGCTCAGAAAGTCTTTAAGACTCTTGAATCATTAATGAGAAGTTTGTATTCTAGGTTACTGGGGAGAAGTGGGAAGTTAATGAATTCAAATTTCCAAATTGTGGATGAGCTTTTAACTTTTTTTTTTGCATGTGTGTGTACATGTGTGTGTGATGCTAGAGAATGAACTCAGGGATCTGTACATGCTAAGCAAGCACTGCTACTAAGCCACATCCCCGGCCCTGTTTTTAAAACAAACTGTTGCTCAGAGTTCAAACACATACCCATTCACACATACATACACACACACACATACACACACACACACACACACACACACACACACACACACACCCCTCCCTAAATTTCTCAAATGGACAGAACAGCAAAGGAAAATTTATTACATACTACTGTCAGATATTTTAACAGTAAGCATCTTTAGGGTGTGTTAATCATACACACCATGCATGTATGTGTGTGTATGGATCTTCTTTCTTTTCCTGTCTGTGCTGTAATTACACTGTGCACTTGAACAACCGCTTAGCTTTTCTGGACTCTTGGTTTTCTCATCTGAAAAATGTGGGTTTTAGACTAAATCACCTTCTATTCTTACCTCATGAATTTGAATTTTATGGTGCGTGTCCATCCTTTCTTGTTCCTTTGTGCCCTGATGCTCAAGGAGGTCCCTTCATAACTGGGGTGTCAATGTCCTCTGCAGTAGGCAGATTCTGTCCCAGGTAAAGGTGTGCAAGCCAGTTTCCTTGATGGGAGTGAAATGTTCCTTAAAGCAGCTTGGTGTCAGGATTCCTGGGATGCTTTTGAGCCCATGGCCTTGAGTGGGTGATTCAATCTTAATTTTTGGAGGTGTGTTCCAATCTAGTGAAAAATCTACTAGAGCAAAAAGAAGAGGGGGAAGAAGAATAGAAAAGGAAATATATCAGGTTTAACTGCATTTCTGATGAGACACACCCTTGCATCAACTGTGGTTGCTCTTCAAAAGAAAGATGCTCTAAAGTGGGTCTCATTATGTTCATTGGTTGACCAGTACCTACTGTGTGCCATACACTATTCTGTATGATGAAGAAACAACAATGAAGATGAAGAGTTCCACATTCCTACACTGCAGTGTGACAAGGGGGTGTGCGGGGGGAGGGGGGCAGGAAACAATAGACCTGATACGTCACTGAATGATGTGTCAGGAAGCATTGGTGCTATTAAAACCAAAAACAGACCAGTGACCTTCTGGGCCATGAAATAATAGCAACAGCCACAACAGCAATATAAATAAAAATAACCTCTCTCCTTTGTAGAAGAAAATACTTTTAATGGAACACTTTTGGTTCTTTGGTAACTTATCTTCTTGGGTGAGATCCCAAATGGATCTGCCTCTTCTGGAAGATAATTCAGTATAATCATATTTCAAGTTTCCTCCATCTGACTTAATACAGGGGTTATTATACTGTGAAACAATTATCGTACCAAAGAGCTGCTGGAGAAAAAAAAAAAAAAGCATTCCTGTGAAGTATTCTCACAAAGAGAATAGATGATCCCACAAAATGGGAGCATTCCAGGTTTCAGGAAGCATTGCTGTCCTGGAAGATGGAAAGGTGCTACTTTTGCTGACTGAGGTCTGAAGCAAGATAAAAGAAATAGAAGTCTATTCCATTCTACAGGAACTTTTGAGGGTGGAGAGTTGGGATTGAGCTCGCACCATGGGGAATAAAATCCAGAATGAAAGCCATAGCCCTGTCCCTTACCTTCCCCAGGTCACAGTCTATACCACATTTGTCGTCTTATTAATTTAGGATAGCATATTATAGAGTGCAGTATATGTGTACTTCGTTGCATGTATTATCTTAACAACACTCACATGGGTTCAGATGTTTCTTCTCTGTGCGAGGCGCTCGGTTGAGCCCCTCACCCACCTCAGCCCAAACTTGAGAGCAGACCTATGGGGGTAGAAGAAATCTCCTCTGTTAGGTCATGAAGTAACAGAGGTTCAGCAAGGTCACTTCTCTTTTCCAAAGGTCATATAGCCTGTGATGGGTGGAAAGGGTGATTTATCCCAGGTTTGGACACTTGATATCTATACCCTCATTTTTCTCTTCTGCCTTGGTCCTTACCCTTGAAAGGTTTGGAGTTTGGGGGACAAAGCTGGGAATGATAAAGCTGAATCTTCTGCTTTTTGTTGGCATCCGCCATCCCCCATACAGGGCTTCATGTGAGGCAGGAAAGGAGGGAGAGATCTTCAAAAACGAGCATTCTCGTGTCTTCTCTTTCCACTCCTCCTTGCCCCCCTTTGCTGTTTAGGAACACTACAAGGACCAGGAAACCACATAGAGTTACCGTGGTGTCCCCAAGTCCCAGTGTACATTACCAACCTGGGCTGCTCCCTCTGGGAGAGAGACCAGGGGCTTCCACACAACCCCAGATTCATACAGAAGAATGATCAGAGCCACGTTTTGGGCTGGACCAACACAGTTCACATCTGGCCTCAGCTACCCACCAACGGTTACTTTGAGAAAGATCCTTTTGTGTGCCTCAGGCTCAGTTTTCTCAGTCTTACCCCCTGTAAAATGGGGATAATCATAGCAGCTACCTCATTAGGTCACCATGAAGACATAATGAGACACGGAGAGCAGGACACTGTGTCCACCATACAAGCTTAGTGAGAAGCCATGAGTATCCCTAGCCTCTCTTTCTAAATTGCCTGTCATATTTTAAAACACCAGAAGAGAAAATAAACCAGAATAGAACCAAAAACAAGGCGGCAGGACATGCGGGCACCACGTGGGCAGGTGGCAAGTCACTGCTTGCTTTACTTCCTGTTCCCACACACCCACTTACTCATCTTTGTCTCCTCCACAAAATCCTTATCCTACCCCACTAAAACAAATACACCTTGAAATGAGAAACACGTCTTATTTTGAGACTCTGAATAACGCGCTCTAAAGAGAACTCATAGGGTCCGCCTTGTTCTTTTAGGAGCCGAATCCCCAAAGGAGGGCAAAAGACTTGCTTCCTTTGTATGTTTTTGTTGAGGGTCATCTTGGGTCGCTACAGCAATAGAGTAGAGAAAACCATCGCCCACTGGCCAGTTGGCTTACTCATTTTTTATTTTATTTTTTGATGCTAGAGATTGAATCCAGGACTTTGCTAGGCAAATGCTCTACCAGTAAACTATACTGCCAGCTCTGTCTAACCCATTTTTATTGAGCTCCTACAGTGCGCTCAGCACTGGGATAGAACAACACAGACCCGATTGCCCTCTTTCCTAGTTATTTATGATTTCCAACATCTTTTAGATGGATGCATTTGGGATCTGGTCAGGAGCCAGTCATTGGAACCATGTTTGGAAAACTGTAAGCCTGGGCTCCCTTATCCAGGTCAGATCTAGCCTTAGACCTCAAAGCCATCAACACACTGCCAGAAAATAGAAGTATCTGCTAAAAAAAAACCCAGAAAAGTGAGTCAGGACAATTAAAATGATTTAGGCATCTGCTTATAAATATGCCTGAGCGTTCTTTTATATGTCACAAGGTGATAAAAACAGGATTATAAAAAAAAAGTACAGGTCCTCAAAAAACAACAACAGCAGAAGGACAAAACATAGTTCCTGTTTGAGAGCAAGGTTTCAATCTTGTTTTGGAACCAAAATAAACACACATGCGGCAACAGCAGGTAACACCGCCTGCTATATAATTAAGTCCGAATTGTGAGGTACAGGCGGAAAGGCCTTGGGAGTTCAGAGAAAGTGGGTGGAGGAGTTCAGGAGGCTTCTGGAGAAGGTTGGGGCTCAGCTGAGACTTGCCACACATGGCTGATTTGGGCACAGGGGAGGAAGTGGATATTTGTTCTTGAAAGGGAGAAACCCACCAGGCATGCTGGGTGGCAGGTGTCCATGGAGGACAATATCATCATAGATAAGGAGGTGTCCTTTTCTGGCACCAAAGTGTCAGCTTCACCACATCATACAGAAAGGTTTATGAGGTTTCTATTGCTGCAGTAACAGATAAGCATACACTCTACCTTCAGACAACACCATGTATCATCTCATAGTTTTGTAGGTTACCAGTCCAATGTGGGCCTCTCTAGGCTAAAAGGGAGAGCTCATCAGGGCCTGGCTGCTGCTGCTGCTGCTGCTTTTTTTTTTTTTTGGTACTGGAGATTGAACCCAGGGGTGATTAACCACTGAGCAACATCTTCCCAGCCCCTTTTATATTTTATTTAGAGACAGGGTCTTGCTTAGTTGCTTAGGGCCTTATTAAGTTTCTGAGGATGGCTTTGAACTCACAATTCTCCTGCCTCAGCTGCTGGGATTATAGGCTTGTGCCACCATGCCTGGCATGACCCAGCTTCTTTCTGAAGGCTCTGGGAAGATGGCATTCCCCTGTCTTGCAGTCTTCAGAGACCACCACAGTCCTTGACTCATGGTCCCCTCCCCCATCATCAAAGCCAGCAAGCAATAAGCCGGGCGCGGTGGCGCACGCCTGTAATCCCAGCACTTTGGGAGGCTTAGACAGGAGAATCATGAGTTCAAAGCCAGCCTCAGCAATGGCGAGGCGCTGAACAACTCAGTGAGACCCTGTCTCTACATAAAACACAAAATAGGGCTGGGGATGTGGCTCAGTGGTCGAGTGCCCCTGAGTTCAATCCCCAGTACCAAAAAAAAAAGCCAGCAATAGTAGGAGAGTTCTGCCTGTATCATTCCAGTCCTGCTTTCTGTCATGTCCTCTCCCTGCCTCTCCTTTTCTGCCTTCCTTTTTCATTTTTAAGGACCCTCGGGATTACATTGCTCTCCATACCAGGACAATTTTTTCATCTCAAGGTCAGCTGATTGACAGCCTGAGATTTGTCGGCTGCCTTAGTTACCTCTTGCTGTGTAAAGTTCCAGAGATTAACATGGACATTTTTGGGGTCCATCATTCCACCTACCAATAAAGTATTATTATTTCCATTTTGTTAAAGGGTAAACTGAGACTCAAAGAAATGAAGTCTCTTTCCCAAAGTCATAGATCCAAGAAGAGTTAGAGCTGTGGTTTGTGTCTCTGTTCAAATTTGCTGGTGGCTCTGTAGGGCCCTTTGGAGTCCAAGGCTCTTAGAGGCACTGGGGTCCTCCGAGGTCTTCCCTCACTGTACTCATCCAGCTTGTTAGAAGAGGAGACCCTGGGGGAGACCCCCCATTGGAGCCTGAGACCTCTTCCTCCCCACATGTAGGGATTTTCTTATCCCCATGGGAATGGGTAACTTCCTAGACAGGTTTGCTCCCTGCTGTCTGTTCCTTAGCAGCTCGCTTCCTGTGGGAATACAGCACTGAGGGGAACGTGATAGATCCGCATGTCCCCCTGCACAGAGCCCTCTTTCCTTAGGAATCATGTTTTCTTGTTTCTTTGGAGTTTACTGAAGAATTTACGAGTGTCAGAAGGGGGCAAAAGGGTCATGGAGGTCTGCGATTGTCCCGAGGCAAATGAAGAATAGAGTGGAAACACCTCTTTCCCCTTTTACTAGAGGCCCTCCCAGGGCCTCTACTGAAGTCTCAGGCATTTTCTTGTTGTTCACCCACTTTAGTAGAGTGTCTGACCCCAGGGCCACTTGCTAGGTTGAGGAGCTTCACCTTGAGAGAGGTCTGGATGGTTCAGTTAGTGTCTGGACCTTGCATTGACCAGCTTCTGCATCTGGTAAGAATAATCAAGATTGAAAGCTGTGCACTGGTTTCTGTTTCCCAGTGTCAGTAATTTTCAGCATATTGAGATCTAAATAAAACAAATCAAAAACAAAAACCAAGTGTAGCAAGGCACAGTGGTACACATCTATAATCCCAGGGGCTCAGGAGGCTGAGGCAGGAGGATCAGGAGTTCAAAGCCAGCTTCAGCAACTTTAGTGAGGCCGTTAGCAACTTAGTGATGTTAAATCCAACCTGCACCTCTCCCCAAGAAGTGCAGCCCAGACGACTCTGCAGAAGCAGCAAAATTTATTGAGGAAATAGGCACACAGGCCAATCAATTGGGTCAGCTTTCCTTTCCTTCAGAGAGTGACCCCGAAGTGAGGGTTTCAGAGGTTATTATAGGGGGGGCTAGCTACATGACTCAGGAAAACATGATTTGGCAGATATTCAATCTATAGTTATTTACAGTTCAACTGTGACAGAGCCTCCTATGTCCCTTTTCAATTCTTGGAACTTTAGGTAACTGGCCAGGGTGTCTGGCAGCCTGTAGTTTTGCCCCCCTATCCGTGAGAAGCAAGCATAACAAAGCATTAATCACAGAAGCACAAAGAGCAGGTTAGCAGATATGTGCAGGCCTGAGCCAGAGTGACTCCATTTTGAGTTTGGATTTTACAAGTGAGACCCTGTCTCTAAACAAAATATAAAAAAGGCCTGGAGATGTGGCTCAGTGGTTAGGCACCCCTGGATTTAAGTCCTAGTACCAAAAAACAAAAACAAGAACAAAAAACAAAAGTGTGGTTTGTCCAGAAAAGAGTAGACGCTTTCTCTCCTGGCATCCCAAGTGCACAGCCCTGACTCCCAGCCTCTTTTCCCTTTCTTCCTGCCCCAGTGCCTCCAGGCTGCTAACTGGTACCTGCCCTTTGCTGGCTCTCTGCCTCTCCATGAGAAAGCTTCTGCCCCCCGCCCCTCGGGTGTAATCCTTCTCCCTATCAAGGCACTACTCCGTCTCCATCTCCTATGTGGGGCTTTCCCATTGTCCCTGTTGGAATGAATTCCCTCTGACCTTTTCCTCTTATGATTAGTACTATAAGTACAGCATAAACTATCTGCTTTGAACTATCCAAATGGAATGCCAGTTCCGTGACAGCAGTGTGACAGGGACCTTGGCTGCCTGCATTTTTGGCTGTGTCCCTAGTACCTGGCACAGTGCCTGGCCCATAGTTCTTGCTTATTGAATGAATGAATGAATGAGTCAGTCTTCTTAAAATAATGATACTAACAATTATCAATTGCTTATTTAGAACAGGTACTGCACAACTTACAGGCATTCTTTGAGCTCATATCCATGGCAATGCAATGATTTAAGATTCTTATCCCAGTTGTATAATTGAGGAAGTTGAGGTCTGAGGCTAAGTCACTTTCCCAGGTAGCAAGCTGTGACTCCAGGACTCACCCCAAGGTCATTCTGATTCTGGAGCCCATGCTTTTAAAATGACTAGGCCAATGATTCTCAAGCTATGGGTTCCCAGATCAGGAGAATCAGCAGAATTTGTTAGACATGAAGACTCAGACTCCAACTCAGACCCATGCACCAGAAAATGTGTGAGCTTGATCCTGCAATCTGTTTAGACCAGCACTCCTGGAAATCTTGATGCTCACTCAGCTTGAGGGCCACCTTCTTAGGCTCTGCTAGGATAGCTCTCAAATTTGACTGACCATTAGAATCCCCCAGAGAGGTTTGCAGACTTGATGCTCAGGCCATGCTTCCTACCAGTTACATCAGAATCTCTGGGTTGGGCTAGGGTGACTTGGACTAGTATATTTTATGTTTTCCTATTGCCTCTGAAGTGCAGAAAGGATGAGAACCTTTAGTACATGACTTCTGCCTATGGATTTTGAGTTAACCCCTTGTAGAAGAGTATTCTCTAGACTTCAACATGCATATCAAGCACAGGAGCTGTTAGGAGATTATGGTTTCTAATTCAAGAGTTCTGGGGTGAGACCCAAGATCTGCATTTTTATAAGCTCCCCGGTATAGCTAATGCTTCTGTTCTGGGAACCACACTTTTAAGTAGCTAGGTTTTGCATTCTAGACTGTGTTGTCCAATACAGTAGCTATAAGCCACATTTGACTATTTAAATGTAAGTAAATTAAAGTTAAATAAAATTAAAAACTCAGTTCCTCAGTCATACTGCTTGTACTTCAAGTATTCAATAGCCTCATGTGGGTAGTGGTTATGGTGTTGGGGAGTATGATTGTAGAATATTCTGTTATTCTAGAAAGTTCTCTCTGACCTTGCTGCTATAGAATGGGAGTCTGTGATAGTAAGCACCATGACTTCACTTTTTATATTCCACTCTTACATATGCTAGAATCCAAATGGAAGTTTTTTGCAGTAGTTTTTAGTGAAAGAACTGTGAATAAAATGTCTATATCAAAAAGAATTAAATAATTTTCTTAAATGTATGCTAGAAAAATCATTAGTTAAAAATCATTGTTCAAAAGGAATCCCCCAATTAAATTAAATATACTCAAGGCCTCCATAGGCAAAAAAAAAAAAAAAATACAGAAGAGGCACTGGACTAGCTCCAGCCCCACCTTTTCCCCCAGGATACTCTACTTTCTGCTGCTGCGAAATGGCCTTTTGGTTTGAAAGGAATGGTCTCTGGTTCCCCCTACAGGATGCTCCTGGAATTTGTTGGGTTAGTTTGCGCTTAAGCTCCAGGGAGGGGAGAGGAACACACTGGCTCTTATACAAATGGGTCCTTTGTGGTTAGCCATGGTGGAAACAGGCTCGGTTTTAACTCCCACAAACTTAGCCACCATGACCATCATTCTGCTTCTCCCTCCTCCAAGAAGGTTCCTAGTGACCACCATCTAGCCTGGATGATAAGACCTACAGAAGCACCCAGAGGTCACCTGCTCCGAATCACTAAGTGGCTTAAACTCCAGCTTTTACATCTAGATTCTCTAAGCCCAGAACTTTCCAAATAAACCCGCTGCCTATAGTCATTAGTTTTGTTTAAATACTAATAATAAAATAAAGGAAAGGAAAAGTGTGACTTAACTTCTTGGGGCTAGGTGTCTTGGGGATGGGGGACGGAGAAAGAGAGAGAGGGCAATCCTAAAGAAAAGTGCTTCTATAACCAGAATAAAGTCAGATATGTTCATATTATACATATGTGTGTATGTGTGTACATGGATGTACATGCATACATATTCATCATATAAAATTGGCTCATGTATTCTGCCAAATAGCACTATAAACTAGGTGTCATTTTAGGCCCATTTTACAGATGTGGAGCCTGAGGCTTAGAGATGTCAAATAACTTGCTGAGAGTCAGGTTGGGAGTAAGTGGTGGATCCAGTCTTTGATCCCAGGCAGTCTACTCCAAGGTCCATGTTCCTCAATTTGATACGATGCTGACTCTCAAAGGGTAAACTTACCTAGCTATTATATTAATACTTACAAAATGAGTCTAATAGTCCCATACAATCAGATCAAATACTGAATGTAGCTTCCTCATAATTCTAGTCCCATGGCCAAAAACAGACTCCTTGACAGGATTTCACTGGCACTCCCAAGTGAGAAAAGAAATTAAGAAGTAACCCAATCCAGTCTTTAAAAATCAAGTTAATACAATTTATATAACTTCCCATCTGCTCTCCCACACCCCTTCTTCAACAGATTCCTTTTCTGAGCTTCTTGGCCTATTGTGTACAAATAGCCAAATAACTAAAAATAATTTGTGTGATTCCTGTTAGTCCATCTTGAAGTAGTATCATTTTGTAGATTATGGGGTGCTGTGATCTACATGTTTATGTTTCCCAAAATTTGTATGTTGAAGCTTAACCCCAAAGCAGTGGTGTCAGAGGGTGAGGCATCTGGGCAGTGATTGGTCATGAGGATGGAGCCCTCGTGTACACACATACTTGTATGTGTGTACATGTATGTACATGCATACATATTCATTATATAAATGGTATTAGCAGCTTTATAAGAAAATCCCGAGAGAGTTCATTAGCCCTCCCTCATTATGTGAGGACATAAGAAAGTGTCATCTGTAAAGCAGAGAATAAGCCCTTACCAGATATGGTATCTGCTGGCAGCTTGACCTTGAACATCCCAGCCTCTAGAACTATGAGCAATAAATTTCTGTTGCTTATAAATTACCCAGCCTAAGGCATTTTGTTATAGCATCCAAATGGACTAAGATATGGAGCTCTCCTCTTTGTCTGAGCTTTTTGTTTTTTTAAGGGGGAGGATTTCATAGCCATTCATCTTGGGAGTAGCATTGAGAATGAATTGCTATAACAGAGCAAAAGAAATGAACTTGTCATTAAGTTCTGTCCCTATGATTAGGCCCTGAAGAAGGCAGGCCCAGCAAAGTAGAAGGCCAAAAGTTGGGATATATTTCAGAAAGCTGACTGCTGTTCCCATAGCTGGTATAGTAGCTAAAACTGCTTCTAGAGAAATTACGCTTCTGTAAGAGATTTCCAATTGTGTTCCCTTGATATTGCTTTCTCAGGGACAGGCTTTAAATAAGATGCCCTCCGTAGGTAGCAGAGATGCTAAATCCTCATTGACTTGCATGGCTGTTACATGCCAAATTGGAAATAACTTCCTAAAATGAACGTCTTCAAGGAATGAATTCAGCAGTAGGTTTTCATAGATGCCAAAACCTCTCCAGATGGCTGTACTTCATCTGGGCTGTTTTTGGAATGGCCTCCTCGAGCAACCTAAATCTCTAGGACTGAACGTACAATTACCTTTGCAGCATCTTCAAAAACTAGATGCCTTGATTCTCTTTCACAAGATCAGGGCCTTGAAGAATTGAACTGGTTAGCAAATCAGGTAGGGAGAAATGAACACTAAGAAGCAGCTTGGAGGCGCAAGGGCACTTAATCAATTGAACTCCTATATGCAAGTGATACAAGATGGATAAAACAGAGATCTTGCCTTTATGAGATGCAAGCAGTTTAATTGAGTAGGTACTATATGAGGAAGAACAGCAAGATTATAGGAATTTGGAGGAAGAATACATGGAGGAAAGATGACCATCCTAGCCCAAACTAGATTTCAGGTATTTGAAAAGTAGACATATTTCTTCTAGAGCATTTTTCCACATGAGGTATGATCCACCTACAGCAGATGACCTGAAAACTTACTAGAAATGAAGGTTTTTCCACCCAACACCAAACCCACACAATCCGACTCTCTGAGGGGCGAGGTTGAGGAATCTGTCTTAGGAAACCTTCCAGTTGATTCTTAGGATAAGCTGACCTTGGCAATGTATTAGAAACACCTAGGAAGCTAGGCCATCTCTTCCTGTCCAGGCTAGATGGTACTTCAGGCCAAGTACATCAGAATCTCTGGGGTAGAACTCAGCCAGCAGAATGATTCCAGTTCCCAGAATCATTTTCAACACATAGCCAGGGTGGAGAAACCCTGCAAGGTGGTGGTCTTTACACCAAAGGATCACACCTGAATACCAGAGAAGAATTTTAAACCCACAAAGAATTTTAAGCTCCTTCTAAAATCTATTGAGTTAGATACTCTGGTTAAGGACAGTTGTTGAGAAGCATGGACACCACAGAGTCTGGGTGCATGTGAGAATCCTGCGGAAGTTTGGTTTTGAAATAGATTTCTGGGTTCCATCTGTAGAGTTTAGGATTCAGTACATCTGGGTGAGGCCTGGGGATTTGCTGATGCTGCTGGTCTGGGATGCCATGCTCTGAAGTC
This sequence comes from Geosciurus inauris, assembly GCA_004024805.1. Classification (NCBI taxonomy): domain Eukaryota; kingdom Metazoa; phylum Chordata; class Mammalia; order Rodentia; family Sciuridae; genus Geosciurus; species Geosciurus inauris. Next base: position 297,043 of record PVHX01000074.1, on the reverse strand, counting down.
TACTGGTCCAGCCTAGTGTGAGGCTGAAATTGAATTCTAGTAGTGGCTGCTATGACAGTTTCCAAGATTCTGTATTCCAGTAAACTTTGCTATTTTTATGTTCCAAACTATCAGTATTTTTACTGATGCAACCCCTTATTTCAAGATGTTTTAGAAATTAGCCTCTGAATCATTTACATCTTGAGATAGAACCAGCATATTGTATTCCACACTATGATTTCAACTTGAGCAGAGGAGCCCTCTTTAGAAAGCCTTCTGGTCTCCCCTGTAATTTCCCATGCAGGGTCATCAAGTCCTGGGTTATTAGTGAGAGGGAACCCTCTTTGCTTGTGTTGATTGCTTCCTAATATCTCCTCCAGAGCCAGTTTGGTTGATATGTCTTTATCACCTCCTGAAATTGTGATAGGGTCCGCTCATTAAGGAAAAGGGTGTGTTGGAGATTAGGGGCAAGGAAGCAGAGGAGAAAGTTCTCTTTCCTGGAGCCTGACTCTATTTCCCTAGGAACATAGCCTTTCAACTTGCTTCTCCTGGGGAGGATTCTCGAAGGGCCTAATCCCTCTCCAAACACAGGACAACTAATTTTAACAAACATTTTGTACATATCATCTTACCTGGGCTGCTTAGGCCTGGACTAACCTGTGTACAAGGGTAAGAGTGGATGATGGATGATGACCATCTCCATTTTTTGTAAAACACAGTGCCTAATTTGAACTAGATATCAAATACCAATATGATGCCACTTTGCTCCCGTATCACAATCATTAAATTCAAGTTCTCCTTTAAAGGCCAGATAGGAATTTAGTAGACCACCACTCATCTATTTTTTAAAGATGATGCATCAACTTGTTATTCCTGGGTGGATTGCAAAACCTGCCCCTCCTCAGATGGGGGGCACAGCAAACTCCTGCCCTCCCCCATACAAACTCAGTTTCACAGTCCTTGTCCTATATTATCCAGCCTCTCTTTTCACCTTAATTATTTGCTTGTCTGTGAATTTCTTCTCTTTTAACTCTGGCCAACTGGTAAGTAGTTACCAGCCACTCTCACCTCTAAATTGCAGATATATTCCATCTCCATGGCTTTGGATTTCCCTATATGGCAGGTGTTCACCCCTCCTGTCCCATTACTAGAACTCAATCAGTTATAATCTTGCCTCTTCCAAAACCATTATCATCCAAACCAGTCTTGTGATTCCAGGTGGTGTTCTGATATAGTTTTCTTTTTGTTATTGTTTTTGCAGTACTGGGGATTGAACGCAGGGCCTTGTGCATGCTAGGCAAGAGCTTTGGCTATATTTTTACAAGTAAACATGTCTTGGCTCATCAACTGCATTTGGTCTGACCAATCCATCCCACTGTCTATTTTTTTTAAATAAAGTTTTATTAGAACACAGCCACGCCCATTCATTTACATATTGGCTGTGACAGTGCCATGGATACTTCGTGACACAAATCCTAAAATATTTACTCCCGCTATTTACAGAAAGTCTGTTGATATTTTTCACATTCCTCTAAATTTCTAGCCAGTGTTTTGCACATTATATCTCTAGTCAATTTTGATAAACAGGGCATAAACTCTCTTCTAAGATCATTAGAAATGCAATAGTAATAAACACTTATTTTGGTTGAAGTTATTATAGCTGCCATGTATCGTGTAGAGGTCTCAGACTAAGCTCTTCGCATGTCTGTTTCATTTAATCCTCTTCAGTCAGGTAGCAGAACCTGGAACATAGAGGGGTGGATGGTCTGATCAGCTAGGTGGCTTTAGCAAGCAACGCAGCAAGTACTTAAACTCAGGTCCTTTGTAATCTCATAGCCTGAGCTTTTAATTACTTCTAGTTACTCATGTTTAGTTCTAATTCATTATATGTGATAAGAGACAGAAATCTTCAAAAACCAGATAAGCACATAAACCAAACTGACACGTGCCACAGAAGGGCTGAGAGAGGATAAAGCACGTGACCCTGAAAATGGGGGCCTCCTGAAATTCCATTCCTTGGGTTCCTGGCTCCCTCTTGCTTATGTGGCAATAACTCTCTATACATACACCATCATCATCACCATTGTCTCCATATATTCATTCACTCAGCAAACCTGGGGACAAGTGGAAATGTAAGGTGTTGGTGGCTGTGTTCGCCTTTAAGTTCAAGCCATGCACAAGATCTCTTCCCCTGCTGTGGGAAAGATGAATCTGTCACCTCCAGGTTACAAAAATAAATATTTACAGGAAATGAAGATAACCCATGGGCAAAGCACAGCAAGTGAAGGCTCTAGAAGGAGAGTGAATACCTCTCTTAAAAGGGAGGCTGCTGATCACCGTGGGCTGATTCCTGTCATATGGTCCAGAAGCTCCTCCTCCTCTTCTTCCTCTTCATAGCCACACCCCTCAACAGTCACTTGCGCTTGGAAACTGGTACAGGTTAAAGAATTGGTTTTCTGCTTGAGACACATGGAATTCTGGTGTCTTCTCTCTAGGAAATGGTGTCTTAGGCTTTTTTCCTTTTACCACATCTCTTGTCCAGCATCCATTACAAGCCTGTAATTTGCTACCTGCTGACAACATGAAACAGCTTGCGTCAGATGAATAAACCATCAAGGTTCCTACTAGGGTAGGTGGATTTTCTTTTTTAGCAAATTTTAAAAACTACAACTTGAATTTGAAAGCTGGGTCAGAATTTTTTTTTATTTTTTATTTTTTTAGTTGTCAATGGACCTTTATTATATTTATTTATATGTGGTGTTGAGAATTGAACCCAGTGCCTCACACATGCTAGGCATGTGCTCTACCACAGAGCCACAACCCCAGCCCAGAAATCTCTTTTTTTATGTTATAAGTTTAGTGTTCATTGTCTGAGGACATCTTATTTCTATTTAATTTTTTTTTTTTTGCTTTTATTCATTTTATGCAACAGTGCTTGTCATCTGGTGGAGAAGGAGCCAGACCCCACTGAGACCTAGGGGCACAGGCTTTCCCATGAACTGATGGCCCAGGTGTGTGTCCTCCTGTGGCAGCCCCAGTGGCTATCCCCAGTCCCACACTTGAGCTCTACTGCATTTTCCAGGCTGCTCTTCTAAAAGATTTCTTGTGTGGTTCTGCCACCTAGTGAGAGAAAGTAGGAATGGACAAACGTAGTTGCCATCAGAATTCTGTCTTCTGGCTAATTAACCTTAGCTGAAATAAGTTCCTAAGCTTTTCACTCTTAGAAAGTAAAACATCCCTCAAAGGGTCCCCAGCCTAAGTGGAGAAACCTGAAACAGACAGATGTCAGGCAAGTAGCTAGATTGTGCAATTAATATCTGTGTTCAGGCTAAGCATGAATTCAAACCAGCTTCCCATACAAAACCAGCTGACGTGGATGTCCAAGGCAGGCCAAGGGCAAGAATTTTAGCCTGATTCTAAAGTAAAGATGTCAAACATTTTCACTAGGATAAAGGTCTATCTTCTATGGTTTGTCCAATCTTTTAAAACCCCGCAGGATATATTCCTTCTGTCTTCTGACTGAATCAGCTTGGAATTTGAAAGAAATATTGAAGTGATCTGTCACTCCTTTCTACATATCAGACTGTCAGCTTCAAATAATGAAAGAAGGCCCAGATTCTGAGTAGATATGTTTTTCAAGGCTAAATAGAAATAGGAACTTTATTAATAAACTCGAGTCTAGTCATAATCTGTACACCCCAATGCAGGGGAACTGATTTATGAACCAGAGCTACAGTATTTCAATGAGAACTCGCTGTGTTAGTATGATAAGTGCCATTATTTCATTCTTGCTCCCTGGGAGTCAAGTTAGTATGATCTTCCCATTGACTACCATCGAGCAGTTCCCAAAGGTCATTTCTGTGGAAGATAATAAGGCTTTTCATACGATACACATTCAGTTGCCTAGAAAATGCTATATAATATGAAGCAAAAAAAAAAAAGAATGCATATTTTTATTCTGAGTTGTTATTGCTTATATCAACTCATATATAGGGAAGAAAGCTTTTCTTCCTATCACGGCATCTCTGTCTTTTTATTTTTTTTAAATTCCTGGCTGGTGCAAAGTAGAAACATATTTTTTAGAAAAAAATGGGAAGAAACTGAATGAGGAGTAAGAGCCACAACACCAAGAGAAGCAGAACTCTGGGTTTCCTGTTGCTGTATGGAAAGTTTAGGATTTTTAATGAGGAATCATACAAGAGAAGTTGGTTGAGTGATTTCAGGACTAGCAGGAATCTAGGACTCAGCTGTGGTTGGTCAAAGCACATTGATGATGTGCTAGGGCTGCAGTAGGGTTACCAGAGCAGGAAAACACTCGTGACCTGTGGGTGCAAATACACTTGTCAAAGCTACTTCCATAGGATCTACATAGTAAAGGAAAACAAGTGCTTTGAGAGGGTCAGGAGCTATGAAATAATCCTGGAACCAGGTTTTTAGGGCTCCTTATGTTCCAGAATCTTTAAAAAGTGATCAGTAGCGTGTGCAGGGGTGGGAGACAGGGAGATTTATGCATATGTGAGTGTGTTTTAAAATAGCCATCCATCTTGAAATAGCAATATAGAATTATGTGTGGAAAGAAACTCTTCATGAGTCTTAGTTCTAAAGGGCCAATTTATGAAGTCACTGTCATCTCTGTTCCCTATTGCTGTATGTTCAGGGTGGCCACCCTTTATGCCAAAGACCTTAAGCAGACCTTGGCTAAAACCCCAAGATATACTCCCTGGTCATTGTCAGCAGTGGAATGGATTGAGCAGGATGCCTTGCCTTGGGCAGGGTTCAAGTGTCACTCAGGAAAACATGCATCAGACTGCCAAATCAGAGGGAGGCTGTATTATGTCCATGGAGATGAATGAATCAGAAAGCCAGATGGAGGCCAGCTCTCCAGACACGAGGAATTACAGAGCACTAAACTGAAAGGCTTTGGAAACATCATGCTCCCCTTATTTTACTTATGAGAAAACTGGAGCTCAGGAATGCAAAGGAATTCGTCAAAGTTTTGACCACCAATGAGTCAATTCTTTCTTTAACAATGATGTCCTGAATGTTGCCCACGTCTCAGGCTTTGTTCTGGGTGCTGGGGTTATATAAGGGTTGAAGAAGCATGTCAAAAGTCAATCTACAAGTGAAACCTGACTGAGAATGAGAAGAGTCTCAGGACCGAAAAAGAGAGGAGAGGTAAAAAATCCACCTTAGCCTTCTACAGTTTTGGTACTGATTGAACGATCGTTTGTAATGGCAGTGACTACCAGTGTACCAGGCTCCCTGGAGGTCATTGCTTAGCACTCAGCACAGTTGCGCTCACTGCAAAGGTACTTGGGAGAATATCTGCTCAGTCTTCTTCTCTGCTCTAGACCTAGACTGTGCATTCCATCGGCAGGTACCTTTTCAGCTCTCGTTTTTTTTCCCCTAGAACTGAGCAGAGCACCAGACCAATGGAAGACATCCAGAGAGTATCCACAGAGTGAGCAATGGACCAAATAACAAAATGATCAGGGTTCCTAAGTTCCATTCTATAGCAGAGGAATTAGCAAAAATCTTCTGTAACTTGCCAGGTAGTAAATATTTTGGGCTTTAGGGGCCCTTCAGTCCCTGTCCCCAATATTCAACTCTGCTATTATAGCATGAAATGAACTACAGACAATATGTAAAAGAATGGATATAATGTATACCAATAAAACTTTATTCATGGATACCAAAATTTGAATTTCATATCACTTTCATGTTCTGTAGATATTCTAATATTTTTCAACTATTTAAAAATGTCAAAAAACACATTCTTAGTTTGTGTGTTGTACAAAAACTGGTGGTGGCCCAGGTTCATCTCACAGGGTGTAGCTTACCAACTGTGCTCTAGGAGGCAGATAAATGGTTAGGATAGAGATTTTATGAGGCTTTTAATTGATTGATTTATTCATGTTTTTAAACATTTATTGAGTCCTTGCTCTGTACTAGGCATGCTGTGTACTAACATGGGATATATCAAAGGAACTATGATTAGTCATCAGTATAAAGACAAGATCATTATCCTGGACAGGTTAGGTCCTTGAAAGATGAGTCATGACTGTGTAGTAAATAAAAACCCCATGGTCTATTCAACTAATGTCTAGGAAACCCTCTAAAACTAATCGAGGATTTCTAGTAACACCATCCACATGTCACAAGTATCTTTTGAACATTCTGTATTTATAGATCAGAAAACCAATGGAGGTGGATGATTCTCCCAGCATCTCTCAGTAGATTTGCCTGTTAAGTGCTTAACAACTTCCTGCTACTTCTAGCTTATCCTTTGCCTATTGGAGTGTTCCAGTTAAGTTTCAGATAACTTTCCCGGAGGCCAGAGAGAAAGGTTTAGAAAAAAAAAATTTTTTTCCTCCTCTGATTTGGCTTGGGTCTTCCCAGTCTTCAGCTGATCAAAACTAGAGGTGGAGATGTTATCTCTGAATTTTATCTAGAAACAATAACAATCCCTTGTCTACTTTACATCCTGAGGATGCAAGTGGTTGTGGAAAATATTAATAAAAATAGAATTAAAGTAAGATAGGAAACTTAAAAAGTTTTACTTTTCCTGTTCATCAGATTCTAGCCTGTCTAATTCAACAGTTTGTTCTATTCCAGCTCGTAATTTCTTTCTCCATCAACAACAATTTTGCAATCCTCCAGAATCCTTTTGGGTATTCCAGGGCAAATGGCCTTAAACAAAAACTTAATTGTCTGAAAGATTTTATTTCCTTATTAGAATGGTTTGGTACACAGTATTATCTGCACCGGGGAATAATTTCCTCAGCTGCTGTCTATGTTACAATTCCTTGTTCCTCAGATTACAGTTCTTCTTAGGTAGAAGGATGCTTAGAATGGGGTCACCTGGGGTGCCAATGGTGGGTGACTTTAACTGGGCTCAAAGTAATAGCAACGTAAGTAGAATCAGGTGGGTCTGAAAACAGGCAGAGTAAGGAAAGAGCAGAATTTTAGGATGTCATTTGGATTGACAAATTACTCATTCAACAGATATGTAATGATGAGAGCCCTGCAGTTGGCATGCATGGGATACGGGGAAATGTAAGACCCAAGTTCAGCCTAGTGCAGCTGATTCTATATATGGATGTGAGAATACAAAATACCTTCTCTAATGGGAATTTAAGGTATTTGATGAATAAATATGACAGAAGAATGAATAACAAGTTATATAACAACACTGAAGAGGAAACATGAAAAGATATTTGAATGTATGTATACAAATGTATTTTACTTTGGATATAGTGTATGTGTTGATTAGACGATGCATTTACATGTGTGTGCACATGCATGATTGAGGTCAGCTTAATAAGATAGTAATTGAATGATGGAATCTCATGGGTCTGTTTTAGATCAGGTATCCAGTTGGGCCAGTGCACTAGCTAATAATGAAACCAGTTGGATATACCAGTGAGTCCAAATGGGAAATCTTTCCTGTCCTGCTCACCTGTCCTGAATGAATTAATATAGGCATCAGTAAAACAGAGGTTATTTATTTCCTTAATCCACATTTGTTCCTGAAAGCCATCATGTGGGCAAAGGCCATGGAGTGGGCAATGTTTCTATCAACAGGCCAACAAACTGGGTCTGCAGCTGACTGTATTGAGTGGATGAGAGAGCCGTGGGGAACGGGGCCTCACAGAAAACTAAACTCATAAGTCAAGAGCAGGGTGTCAGCAACCTGTGTGTTTCTTGGCAAGTGTAAAAGCAGACCTAATTTATGAGTTGTTGAGTCTCCTGCTTGGATCTTTTCAATTCTTAATTTGAAAGGAAGCTTGGTACCAAGGGAACATAGCATAGGAAAGGAGTGGTCTCGATGACTAAGAGAAATTGAGGTCTATCAGGACTGCTTGAGTTGACACAGGTACATTTATAAGACTCAACAGCTGTTGGATCATGTGCAACCAATTTGCAAAGCCTATTGTATTTGATCAGCTTTTTCAAGTGAGTGTTATTGTTATCCCCAATCACAGACCTCTCAGAACATCGTGTTTGTATCACATAACTACTAAGAGGCTTAGTCATGCCTAGAATTAGGGATCTGTTGACACATTGGACATTCCCAATGTGATATGAGAGCTACAGCATGCCCTTGCCCTCTCAGGGCCGACCGACTGGTCTAGGGAATTCAGAGGAGCTGAGTCATGATCTGACTTGGAACCACATGTATCATGTGTTGTAAGTTGGAAGCAGGGGGATATGTCCATGGCCATGGGGACTTGCTAGAAGAGTTGGACTTGAGCTGAGCCTCTGAGCATGAATAGGGTCTCATAGACGGAGTAGAGGGTCCCACTAGATAGAGTGGAGAGACAAGGGCATTCCAGACAGGAAAAGGTAAGCAGAAGGAGGAATTTTCATGATGCTTTGGGGGAATGAATAAGTAACCTAGTCTGGATATTTCAGAGTGTGTAGGGAGGTAGCTGAGGTATCCACAGTTGGTGCTGATGGTGGTTTACTCTGGGGCAGGTTGGCCCGCTGAAACCCTTGAGGAAGATTGGGAAAACTGGAGGTGAGCCTGTTATATCTTTCTCTTGGAAACTTCCACCCTGTTATATCTTTCTCTTGGACTCCCTCTGGCAGATGCATAGTGGATGGACGTCATCCACCTCTCCAAGCCACCCAATCTTTCATTCATGTCATTTTGATTCATTCAACAGTGTCCCAGGCACTGTGTTAAGCCTTAGTGAAGTTACTAACAGGAAAGTTTCATTCATGTTTGGGGAATTCATCAATGAATGAATGAACAAATATAAAGGAGAGACCCAGGCTGGTGGCTCACTCCTGGGGGAGGGGGAATTAAGGGATGCACGTGTAGTCTCTAAGTCTCTATTACTAGGGAGCAAACAGAAGAGACAAACTGCAGTCCCAGGGAAGGTTTTACAAAAAGAGGTGGTATTGGTGGGTTCGTGGATTCGGAAGTGGCACTTTGCCAGCAAGAGAAGGGGAAATAGGTCTAACTCAGGGTTAGTGTTTATAAACGAATCAATGCCTTAAAAAAATGGGATAAAAGCAAGAAAATAGGTGCAAATCAGGTTGAACTGAGGAGGAAGGTATGGGTAGAAGAAGCAGGAAAAATGTTCTGATCTCAGATGGAACAGGGCCATCTGGTTCAAGGTCATTTCTGCATCCCCTTAGGCAAGCCCTGGGCAAAAATGGTGTTGCTCTGGGAAGTTTTCCAACTCAGAGCCCAAGACAAAACCCATCTTTTTCATAAGAACATCTAAGACTAGAGGCCTAATAATTTAAGAAGAAAGAAAAGGCAGTGATAGAAGAAAAGAAGGAAGAGCGGATAGTGTTCCTGGACTATTATTTTCCTAAAACAAAAGTAAGAAATGAACTATCTTTTAATAGCTGGCCTAGAATGCCATCCTGGGGGCTTAGAAAAAGAAATTGTAATGTATTAGAGCTCTCTCAGACCCTGGATGCTTTATGGCAGCATCTAAAATTGCTGGTAAAATTATGACCTTGTAATTCACAGCTGTGTCATATATTCTCTAGTCCACAGTGCAATTTATGCACCTAGCCAGGAGCTTTGAAAAAGAATAGAGGTAAAGCTCACACAACACAAAGTGTTGCTTTTAATGTCTAATGTCTTTAGTCTGTGTTGTTAGGAGCGGGGTGTGCTGTTTGTCAAGGTTATTATCCCAGTTCTTGCAGGATACGCTGTGGGTGTGAGCAGGACCTGTTACATATTTAGCCAGGCTACCATGTCCAAAATATACAGTCCTCTCCCCTTCCTCTCCTTCCTCTACCAAACAGAGCTGTGCTGTAACCCCCTTCTTCCTTGAAAAAAAAAACCTTGGTAGCTACCTAAGCTGCTTCTTTACTTAGGAAGCTTTAGCTCCCCCTTAGAAATCTTTTCCCCCAGACAAAAAAGAGACTGCATAGGACAACCTGCTCAGCAACCATAAATGGAATTTCCACCCAGCTTCTCAGGTCAACATGGCATTGACCCCCAGCCATGGAACTCGAGAGGAAAAAAGCTAGGAGCGGCCTAAGATCCATGGGGGAGGAACTGAGGGCAATATCAGACTCATACAAGTGTCACTATTAAGACAAGGTGCAGGGGGCAAGAGGAGAGACCCTGAAGCAGAGTGATCTGAAGAGAAAGCTCTAGGCCTGAGGCCACAGACCTCCTTGAAGTCTAGGCTACCCCTCTGCCCATCTGGTTGACCGAGTATAGTCTCTGGATGCTGCAGCCCTCACCTGTAATAAAGAGCTGGGCTCTGGCCTGCACTAAGGAAGATCAAGTATTACATCTTTTAATCCTGAACCAGTAAGCAGAGTTCATGTTCTTCTCTTACTCAGGCTGTTTTAGTTTTCTCTTCTTGCTCCGTAGCCCTTTTACCACAAAGATTTTTAAGAACAATGATCTGATTCAGACTTTCTTCTCCCTGAACATGTTTTCCTTCATCTGGTCTCATTTCTGTCTTTCCAATCATTCCCCATTATTTCTCTGAGCCTCTTAGAAATCAGATCCCTTCTCTGTTTGCATGCCTTCTGTGATATGGCCACGTGCTTCTGTAGCTCTAACTCCCGATTCTTTTGGCTTACTCCCTGCCTGTCCCCGGCAACGTGCACCAGAAGCCATGAGAAGGCTGACAACTCAACTAGGAGCAGGAGGAGGAGGAGCTTGTGGGGAGGTTGTGATGCAGAAGACCAGAAACCAGAGCTCACTGCCATGGCCTTGGAGACAATGCCAGGACACTGTTCCTATTAAAGGCAGTGGAGCTTGGAGATACTGCAGCCTCGTGTTCCGGGAGCTCAAGGAAGGACAAGGGCCTGGGGTGCTTTCCTCTATACACTGTACCCCAGAAACTGGAAAAATACTTCTAATCTTCCAGGATAAGGAAGTTCTTATTTTGTTCTAAGATGGTTTTATTTTATAGGATTGGGTTTTTTAAAAAAATGTCTGGATGTCTTTATTTTGTATTTTCAAAATATTTTTAAAAAATTTTTTTCTTTAAAAAAAAAACCAGCTCATTTAAAGAACATGGAAGCAACACAGAAAATATGAAGAATCAACCACACAGAAACAAACACCATAAAAATCTCGATCCTATTTGGTGAAAATCATTCTACATGTTGTTGTGTTGTTAGATAAGTAAGTTAGAGAAGCAAGAATTTATAGAAAAATGTGTTTTTACTATACCTTTTTTAAAAAGTAAAATGGTAAATTTACATTTACTTGAATTTAGAAAAACTTGGAAAAATAGGAAGGAATTGCTAGACTTCCTCCCACATCTTCTCTCCTATACTGGTTATGTTACTCTTTCCACTTAGTCAAGGTTTTATAACATTCTCTTCTGGAGCTATGGTTCCCAGAAGAAAACATTCCCATCTTTGTTCAGTCTCAGTAAGTATTTTCAAGGGTTCCTCATTAATCCAGGTCTGCTTTTGCATAGCATCTTCTTAATGCTTCAGCAGAGATCCTACTCATGGAGAATCTGTCTCCAGGAGGCTGGGAAGGAGATGAGTTGAGGTTCAGGGTCATGGAGGCTGAAGTCTCTGGGCAGATGGGAGAGACATCCTGAGCCATGACTGGGCATGCTCAAAACAGGGCCGAGGTGGATGAAGGGCCTTTACAGCCCCGTTGGCTGGCCTTGAACCCTTGCTAAATCCCCTGATGGTTGGGTGATTGTGACCAAGCTGTTTAACCTCCTGTGTCTCAACTGTCATATCTGTAGAGTGGGGAAACCCACCGCCACCTCCTGTAAGATATTGTGGGAATTGAATGAATCATTTTAAAATGATTGAAAAGTATCCAGCCCACTGTAAGCGTTGGTTCTTATTATGGAATCATCCTTTTTGGAGTTCAGTAGCGGGTAGGGGAGAACATTCCGAGAATCTTGTACTCACCTCCTTTCTCTGATCCTTTACAGGATTTTTTTAAAATGTCAACTCCTTTTTAATCTGGTTATGTCGTTCACCTCTTTAAACTCATTAGTGGTATTTCTTGTTCTTAGATTAAAACCTAGTCCTCTGCGGGCTGACTCCGCCTTCAAGGCCATCCTCACCCCGGCGGTCCCTGCCCCAGGTATCCAGGGCAGCCCCTGCTACTTTCCTGGCCCCAGAGCTTTGGGGCAGGACTTGCTCCTCTGTTGGATGGAGCTTACCCCCTGCTTCCTGCAAGGACAGGCCACAGTCACCCAACAGTCCTTAGCCTGTCTGTTACCTCCTTAGAAAGAGCTAGTCTGACCACCCATACCAGTGTGTCTCCTGCCAAAGTTTGTTTGCTTTGCCATCACTTGTAGCAACTTGTGATTATTTATGTGTCTGTTGAGCTGTTTGTGTGATCAGTGTGCCCCACTAGATTATACCTCCCTTGAGGGATGGGGTCCCGGTTGTCTTATTCAGTGCTATGTTCCACTATAGCACAAAGACTGGCATAGGGATGCCCAATAAATACTTATTGAATGAAATATCTCCATATATCAACATTTATATCTTGATCTGTCTGTGAAGGTGTGGATGGACCTATAGGTAAGTTAGGGCTCTCTCTTCAGATGTAGACATTGATATTCACCAAATGGCCTAAATTATTCAGGCGACATTCCTAACCTTTTCTCATTCAGTTTTCTCTTCACATGACAATGATCTAAGTTGTTAGAATTTCAATCAGGGCTGGGGGTGGGGTCACATAGAGGAAGAAATTTAAAAAGCAGGTGACTGTTCACTGAGTGTCCTTTGGTAGCTGAACTGTGCTGGATGCTTTGTGCTGTGTTTCACTCTATCTTTACAGCAACCTGTGAACTGGTCATTTTCTCATTTCACAAATGACACTGGGAAAATTTATCAAGCAGCAGAGCTTGGACTGGAAACTCCCATCCATTAGATAATGTTGCCTATCAAAGAAGTATGGCATGTTCACCATGAGCCAGCACGGGGCAGAGGAAGCCCTTTCTTTAGAGATGAGTTGCACATGCAGGTCTCAAAAAGAGTAGTTTCAAATGTCAGGCTAACACCAGCATGAACCTTAAAAGTAGAATCATCAGGGTGGGTTTGGGTCATCAAAAAAGAGGCAAAATTGACATATTTGTCAGCAGAATTTGGGAAATGAGATGGAAATGATGGAATGCTTTTCTGGACAAAAGTCACCACACTAAGGCCTTGTCTTTTCAAAATGTATTTCATAGAATGTTGCATTACTCTAAAAGTTGGAAGGCATTTTCTGAATTTTGTGGACAGAACTCTCTGGTCAAGTATATTTGGAAAAATCTTTCTTTAATCAAAGAGCTTCTTAACTGTAAGAATTCTCAGGGCCATTAGTATGCTGGATGCACTGTCAACTTCTGAGGCCAAGAGGTGTCATCTCTCTGGACCTACTATGTCTTCAGATGCCCTTGGGATCCTGTACTTCCTGACAGGTGGCCTTTAGGAACATTAGGAAAGGAGCTTCACCCTTCCCATATTCTCTCATAGCGGCAGGAAGCTCTCAGCAAATGGGTGGCTCATTGTAGAGAGCAATAGGAATAAGTCCTTTCCACGCACCATTTCCTGTAACTGTCACCCCCTTAGAGGTAGTTTTTATTATTCCCAGGAGGCAGGCCCTGTTGGTACCCACCCAGCACCCATTGCCTTTAGCTATAGCAGGTGTCTGGGTTTTGAGTTGTTGGTATTAGTATTTCTTTGCAGGAAAGCTTTCTGCAGTCACTGAAGCTTCAGGCTGCTTTTGTGGGCCTACCATAGGTCATAGGGCTAGTGAGTTAATGCTCCATTCAAGCAGTGACCCACTGGAGGTAACAGGTCAATGCCCTGTCTTCCTCACCCCTCAGTGGGAAAGTTCTGCCTTGGATGCATGGAACCATGTGTAGACATGGCAGCCAGAGTTCCCCAGGAGTACTTGCTTGATAACAAACTCTTTATTGCTGCTTTCTCATCCCTTTCTCATTTTCCCCCTGACTTGTGTTTCCTGAGATAGCATTTCAAATAACTATCCACAATCAAATTCATTTCTTAGGTTCTGCTTTGGAGGAAACCTAAACTGAGATATCATGTTTGATAAAAACAACCACCACCAAAGCCATACACAAAAGGCATTCTCCAAGAGATTACAGAATGTGCCCCAGGTCACAACATATAAGTGGTAGAACCATGATATAAATTTAATTGGTACATTTATTGAACACCTATTATGTGCCTCTTACTGTCCTAGGTGCTGAAATGGTAAGATGAAGAAGGTAGACTTGAAACACCTGTCTTGAACAATAGATAGGCATAAACTAGTCTAGACCTGTCTTCGAAGTCTCTCCCCAGTCACAGTATTTCATTAATTCTCTCAGATGGAAATTTGACCCCCTTTTCACTGGGAGACCTTTCTGTGCCAGACCCATGATAACCTCTGAATCAGAAGTTATGGTATTCAGCTCCTATATTGCCCTCTAGTCATAAAAGCCAACAAACAAAAAAACAATGTACCAGATTAAGGCTCCTGGTCCATGAAACATACTGGATAAAATTGCAAGATTTGCTAATTAAAAAAATTCGAGGGGCTGGGGTTATGGCTCAGTGGTAGAATGCTTGCCTAGCACGCATGAGGCACTGGGTTCGATCCTCAGCACCACATAAAAATAAAATAAAGATATTCTGTCCACCTACAACTAAAAAATAAATGTTTAAAAAAATTGGCTGCTCCATATGATAACATCTCTCTTAATTATTGAGTACAATTAACATTTCTAAAAAGAACTCATTCCACAAGGTTAGTCCGATGAGATGTATCATCTTATTCCAGGTGCTATCCTGGTGTGAGTGGGATCATTCAGAAATTAGGCATCCTAATAAATCTCATGCTCCAGCATCCAAATGCATCTGGTCCAGCTGGTGGGCAGAGTCTGTGACAGCCACAGGAAGTTTTCAGGAGGGACTCGGTGCTCCGTAGATAGGCATCATAGTTGCAAAGGAGCTCTAAAAACTGCAGACTTATGAAAATTCTGTTATTTTGCCCACTCTGGCTATTTCTAATATATAATATTCCTTTATTGGTGATTGACTTCCAGAAACAGAAAGCCACATAATTATGGAAATTTGACCTTGTATTAGTCAGCATTCTGTTGTGATGACAAAATACTTAAGGTAAACAACTTAAAGGGAGTAAAGTTTACTTTGGTCCAAGATTTCAGAGATTTCAGTCCATGGTCCACCGACTCCATTGCTTTGGGGCCTGTGGTGAGGCAGAACATCAAGGTGGGAGCATGGGGGGAGCCAAGTTGCTCACCTCATGGCAGCTGGGAAGCCAACGTGAGACAGGGAGGAATCAGGATCCCGATATTTTCTTCAAGGGCATGCCCCTAATGACCTAGCATCCTTCTACTATTTTCCACCTCCCTGTAGTGCCACAGGCTGTTGACCAAGCCATCATACCTGGGCTTTTGGGGGACATTCCAGACCCAAACTATGGCACATCTGCAAGGGACATTTGAGATTATCTGCTGCTAACACTCTCAGTTTCTTCCTTCCTCCTTCCCTCTTTCAATCCTATTAGAAGCCTATTCACAAAGAGAGAACATGACTTGCCTAAGGTGACATGGTGAGTTGAAACACTCCTGAGGGAAGAGCCCATCCTGTTCTTAAAATTGGAGTGTGATTCTTTCAGAGCTACCAGAAACCTGCAGTTTCTTTTTTGCCTTCTCTATCTCTCTCAGCACTCCTGGGATAAAAATTATCATGAAAAGAAGTTGAAATTGTCAACCAATGCCAGGTCTTGCATTGTCTAGTTTCTCAGCTCCCTTAAAATAGCCATAGTCTGTTCTAATAAATGATTATTTATTTGCTGTTTTTTCATTTTTGCTCATTTTGTTTTGTTATTTTTTTATGCTTCTTTAGAGGAGGGGCCATGTCTTACAGTGTTTCTGGCTCAAATAATTTCCAGAAAAGAGCTTAATGTGTCATAGGGATCCTGCAGCTTACTGCTGATTGGTTCATTTCTTGTATCCATATTCTTCCCCTTTGCTCATATGGGTTTGAAATTTATGTTCATTTATTTCCTCTTTGGCCCTTCATGCAGTTGGTGCAGTGACTACAAGAAGGCATGTGATAGAAAAAGAAAGGGCTGGCCTGTTTCATCCCCTAATTGGATTATGAGTCCAGAATAATGGTAGTTTGATTTGATTTGCCAACCTACACCTCAGGCACTTGGTAAAGAGAAACAGTGTAAGCCACAGCGTGAGAAAGTGTTCATTTACATCCTCAGTTTGACTGTGGCATGGAGAATCCACTTATTGCTAATGATAAAGTAGTAGACTCATCTTATTTATTTTGACATAAATCATGTCTTGCAGACATTTTCATAGTCCAAGATCAATTTGCTGGAGTTTTTCTTATCTGGGAGATTGTTCCTGATGTGTATGAGCTGTTTCATAGGGATCAAGAGTCACAGTTTAAGTGTGATCCATCTTCATCAGGGAAGTGATATGCTGTGAGGATTTCCAAGACAGTATCTGCTGCCACGTGACCATGAAGTTGATGTTTTGTGTCTCCCCAGCTGGTTCTATAAAAGAATGCAGATTTCAGTTCCCATCCTCTATCACTCACTGAGTCATGTGCAGAAATGGTTGAGGCTAACAGAATTGGTTAGGTCAGTGGAGCTTGCCATTCAAATTCAGATCAGTGACCTCCCTACACTCAGGGACAAATGAGGGCTAGGGATGCAGGCTGCAATCAAAGATGCTTTATTTTACCAGGCAGTGCTAAATGTGAGTTTGGATCAAACAGCCCAATAGTGCCAGGTCTTGCTTAACAATAGTATAATTGCCTGAACCAGTTGGTAGGACCTTGAGCATAACAAAAGGCTGATGAGCTAAGCCCAAATACATTCATCTCCTCATTCTTTCAACACATATTTATTGAATGCTACCATAAGCTGGGCATTGGGGACATGAACACAAAAAAAGGAGACAGAATTATGCATCCTCCTTGTTCCTATTCATAGGGGAAAAGAGCTGAAATAAGCAGATGAGCCAGAGACTTTGGAATTAGCAAATAGGACTTCTAACTTGGTTTTGGTTGGAACAAATTAGAGTGTTATGCTTTTAACATAGTTCCTTTCAAGATAATTGGAATCACAGTGCACATGAGGAGAAGGGTGACAACCCATCCTTATAGAGTCTCTTCTGTAGAGACGACGACTCCTGACAGATCTTCAAGTCCTCACATGTCCAAATTGGAAACGTGAATCCCCCTAGTTTCACAAGGCTACAAGTCGTTTTAAGCAAATACAAAGTTGCTGGCCATGCAAAGATCTAGAGATCATACACAAAGAACAGGGACAGAGACCCAGATCTCAGAGTTTATAGTCTACCTGAACAGAATGATTTATGTGTACCTGAATTAAGCTAGGAAAACACAACTAGCAGGATATTAGTGCCATAGTGAGTGTTGCAGGGAACAGAAGGAAGTGCCAAGTGTCACCAGTCACTGACATCTACCTTAGGTAAGGTAGACACATCTGTTGACAAACTCACTACTCTGAAATGTCAGCTAGGTCAGATTGGCCAAATCATATGCACCAGATATTTTTGGAAATAGTTTTATTGGAATGTTACCAAGCTGTTCACTCAATGGCCAGTTTTTGCACTACGATGGCCAAGCCCAGTGGGTGCCCTCATGATCATGGGTTCACAGAGTCTGAACTATTTACTATCCGCCACTTTACAGAGAAAACGTGCCATTCCCTCATCTAATTATCCAGGTTGATCCTGGTGTTAATGCAGGCCATCAGAACAAAACAGCTGAGCTGTGTCAGGTGGCAAATTAACTCCCCCCCAGCCAACAAACCCTCCGGTTGCATTTTCCAAGTTAACCTTAATTTTGAGGATCAAAATTAAACACTGCTAAGTCTCGTGATACCTGAGGCCCTTGTGGAAATGGTTTTCCTGACCTAAGATTCAGTGTTATGCTTTCTGCCTTTATAGAGAGCTAAATCAAGAGCACCCGTTTGGAAGGAGTGCCTCTGTTCTTTGCAAACTGTAATTGAAGATATAATTCACTGTGTTCCTTGGTCTTTATTCAAAGCCACTGGCACAAAAATTCTGCTCGAATTTAATTTTAGGATAAAGTTGATTGTTGAATTGGCTTTATAGGTTTTCCCAGTTCACAATCATAAAAACCTGGTATGTTCGTCTCTTGCCACAGGTGATAGAAAGTACAGAACCAATTTCAGAGATGAACTTCCTAGTGGACTCATTGCAGGAAACAGGACTTAGATAGGGTAAGGCAAGAAGCCCAGGGTGCAAATTTTAAGGAGACATTGACTAACAGGGCTATACAAAGGCCAGATTGGCCCCCAGAAGGGGTACCTTCTTAAATGTTGTGCCTGAAGTGCCTCTTAATCTTTTCCTGGTGCTGGCGTGCCTGGTAACATCCATCTCTTCTTTTAAAAGGTAGGGGCTCTGTCCTGGTCTATCCCCAACCCTGGGATTTTCTCTTTTTTTGTTGTTAAAATATATAAATGGAGTCAGGTCACCCTTGAAGCTGATGAGAGAGGGGTGAAAATCTCAAAAATCAGACCTGTGGGTACTTTAGCTATGGGGGATGGCCATATGTCGAGTATGGGTCCAAATGCCAGGCAGGAGGGCCAGGTGTCAGCTGCCCAGTGGAGGCTCACCATAGGAAGTGGGATTTGAGAGGATTATGCCAGTGCCCTTCTTTGAGCTCAGGTTTCCATCTTGCAGAAGAGAAGGGGAGATTGGATGAGTTTGGATTCATTTGTTCCCAACAGCACATAGGGTGTGCCAGGACAGACAGCCTCTCAGAGGCCGTTTCCTTGGAAAAAGAGGAAACTATAGGGAACAAGAAATTGGTGAGCTCAGTGCCAGCTGGTGACAAGGAGAGGATGGAGAAGGAAGAATTGGATGAATTAGGGACTCCCTTACCCCTGGTTGCTTAGTTTCAGGAGGAAGGGAGAAAGGAGATGAGGGAGTGAGGGAGGCTGGTTGGGTAGAAGAAGCCAGTTTACTGAAGACTGGGAAAGAGTCTCTTGAAGAGTCCAGCCAGAGACCAAAGGAAAGCATCTTTTCCCTTTGTACCCTGGGGGATGTGCAGATGTCACATGCTTCTGGTTCCCAACTTTAGGAAGAGTGGGGGAGATGACAGTCTGAGATTCTGAGAATAAATTATAGTACCAGTAACATGCACCTGCTCATAGATCCACCTTGACACTTGTATTATCCATCTTGAGTCACAGACATCGGATGATGCTCTAATTGGCAAAAAAATAGGGCCAACACTGGACAGCAAGTTCATTTAGATGTTAGTTCACTATCTGCTTCACAGTGGACCCATTTCTGCTCCTTCCTCATGCCTGCCCCTCCCCTCATGCCCAGGTGATTTCATAGTTTTCCTCCCCCATCCACATTTCTCTCTAATTGAGGGGTGAATCATCCCCCAAGTAATGTGCATTTTAATAGGGACTAAAGAACCGGTACCAGAGAGCAGGTGCTTTGGAGGAGAATGAGTGTTTATATAGCACATTGTGATTGAAAAGTGTTTAAAAGCACATGTTAGGGGCTGGGATTGTGGCTCAGTGGTAGAGTGCTTGCCTCGCACGAGTGAGGCACTGGGTTCTTTCCTCAGCACCACATACAAAATACATAAATAAATAAAATAAAGGTTTTAAAAAAACATGTTAGATTGATTAACGGTCACAGCCTTATCCTAAAGGTTTAATATTATAATCTTTGGTTTTTGCATGCAGTAACAGCCCTATAGGTTTATGTAGCCAGCCCACAGGCCTGGTGAGTAAAGAACAGAGCCAAGATTTAAACTCTCAACTATCTGATGCTAAAAGCCCAAGTCTTTCTCAGCACGTAACGCTGCCTCTTATGGGGGAACGCCAGGCATCAGTGGAAAAGTGAGGAAAGAGGGATAAAGTGAGGAGGGTGTCTTCCCCTAAAACAAAATTATACAGGTAGTCATCTTTCCTATCTGCATTTGTCAGTTTTCCATCACTATAACAAAAAGAGTTATTTTGGCTCATGGTTTTGGAGGTTCCAGTCCATAATCAGGAGGACCTATTACTTTTAGCAGTGGTAGTACATCATGGCAGGAGCATATGGCAGAGCAAAATCACTCATTTCATGGCTAGGAACAAAAAGAAAGGAAGAAGAGGAGACTGGGGTCTCAATCCCCTTCAAGGGCAAGCCC
This sequence comes from Geosciurus inauris, assembly GCA_004024805.1. Classification (NCBI taxonomy): domain Eukaryota; kingdom Metazoa; phylum Chordata; class Mammalia; order Rodentia; family Sciuridae; genus Geosciurus; species Geosciurus inauris. The sequence goes on along the minus strand of PVHX01000074.1, from coordinate 276,910 downwards.
CCAGTGACCTAAGGACCGCCTGCTATGTTCCATTTCTAAAAGGTTCTACCACCTCCCAGGAGCACTACCCTGGGGACCACACCTTTAAGAGATGGACCTTTGGGAGACATTCCAACTCTAAATTATAGCTCTACCTTAGATGAATCTTGCTTCACAAGATGGGAAATTCCTTGAAAATTAATTTATAGCAAATCACATTCATATGCCTCGTATGCCTGACCCAGTATCTGGCTCATATTGACAATGACAGCAAGCACTTTTGGAACCCCTGCTGTGTGCCAAGAAGAAGTTTAACTGTTATAGGTACATTAATTAGTTCCTCACAGCAACCATATGAGCCAGGTTACTACTACTATTCTCATTTTATATTTGAGAAAACCAAGACACTTTGAGTTAGAGGAACTAGCCATTGTTCACACCTAAGTAATAGCAGATCTGGGATCTGATTCCCCTAACTCTGATCCCATCTTGCCTCTCTTCTAAATGGTGCCTAATTAAAATCTGTGCTCAAATAAATGCACTGTCACTTTGTCACCAGGACTAGCTATGACTTCCCTGCCGAGGTCAGTGTCTGAGTTCATTGCTTGATCAGTATCTGTAAATGAATGAATGAATGAATGCTCTCATGTGTTCCTTTCTGGACTGCCTCCCTCTTAGAGAAATAAGCATAATGCAGAGGAGAAGGGGCCGGAGTGTCACATGGTGACTGTATATGAAGGTCAGTGGTCCACCATGGACCACTCTATGCCTTCAGAGATAGACAAACCCTTCTGGAATTCCTTTTTTTATTTTGTTCTTTTTAGTTAGACATGACAGTAGAATGTATTTTGACATATCATACATACATGGAGTATAACTTTCCTTTCTTGTAGTTGTACATAAGGTGGAGTTACACTGGTCGTGTATTCATATATGAACATAGAAAAGTTATGTCTAATTCATTCTACTATATTTTCCATTCTCATCCCCTTTTTCCCTCCCTACTCCTTCCTGTTCAATTTGGTGAACCTCCACTCCCCTCCCACCCACCTATTGTGAATCACCATCCACATATCAGAGAGAACATTTGGCCTTTGGTTTTTTGGGACTGGCTTATTTCACTTAGCATGATAGTCTGTAATTCTATCCATTTACCAGCAAATGCCATAATTTCATTCTTCTTTATGGCTGAGTAATATTTCATTGTGTATATGTACCACTTTCTTTAATCCAGTCATATGGACTTTCTTTATCCAGCCATCTGTTGAAGGGCACCTAATTTGTTTCTATAGCTTGGCTATTGTGAATTGAGCTGCTATGAACATTGATGTGGGCACATCACTATAGTATGCTGATTTTAAGTCCTTTGGGTATATGCTGAGGAGTGGGATGACTGGGTCAAATGGTGATTCCATTCCAAGTTTTCTGAGGAACTTCCATATTGCTTTCCATAGTGGTTGCACCAATTTGCAGTCCCACAGCAATGCATGAATGTACCTTTTTCCCCACATTTATTGTTACTTGTATTTTTGATCCTCTGGAATTCCTTAGGGCAGATGATGTAGAGCATCACTTGAGATATGCTGAAGGATTAGGGTGCAAAATGTGGATATGGTTTAGGAGGACAGGTTTTGCCATAGACACATGTCCAGAGAAAATGAACCCTGTTTCATTTGCATGTGTACACATCTGCATAGAATTCTCTTTTAAATGTTTTAAACTTACAAGAAACACTTGTTTACAGTGTATAGATTTATCTTGTGGAGATTTCTCCATTTTAAGAGTGAGGGACTGAAGATCAGCTTTGAGTAACTTTTCCAAGAGCACTTGATGCTTAAATAGAAGTATTAGGATCCAATAGCTAGTTCTAGAGGTCATACTTAGCACCACACCAGCAGGGTTTAGGAGAAGCTGCAGAACTGCCCATGGGGAAAGGAAGTTTTGGGGTTGTTTATAATAGAAGACCAGAGCAGCCCAGTAATGAAGTAGCTTCCATGTGCAGAATATAGACCAGTTTGACTGGACTCTAGACCCATGGTAGATAGATGGAGGAGAAACTGCTGACTATCATTCTCTGAATGGAGTTTTGCAATCCTCATCTTATTTAATCTGGGTAAAAATGATGATGGTGATGATTATGATGATGACAGTGGTGGTATTATGCTGATACAAATAATGGTGGTGGTTGTGATAGTGATGGTTGTGATAATGACAATGTTGATAATGATGATGATGATGGGAATGATGGTGGTATTGGTGGTGGTGATGGTGATAGTGAAGATCATGATGATGATGACTGGTGTGGTGGTGATATGCTGGTGGTGATGATGGTGGTGGTGTTGATAGTGATGATGGTGGTGGTAATGATAGTGCTGGAGGTAGTGGTGATGATAGTAATGGTGGTGATGGTGGTGGTGATCATAGTGATGGTGGTAGTAGTGATGATAGTGATGCTGGTTGTGGTGGTGGTGATGATGGTGGTGCTGATGATAGTGATGATGGTGGTGGTGAGGATTGTAATAATGACAATGTTGATGGTGATGGTTATTATGATGATGAACTAGATGCTACCATCTCTACTTGAGAGATAAGGAAACAGAGACTAGAAGAGATAAGGAAACTGAGACTAGAAGTAGCAGCTAACCTCAGTGTTTTAATGAGGCATATCATACATACAAGAAAATGCATAGATCTTAAAAGTAAAGTTTAGTGAGTTTTGACAGAGGTCTCCACCACTGTGAAGTGATCTATCACCTGTATCATCAAAGGAAACTTTTCCATCTCCCTGGGAAGCTCCCTGCCAATTATTAATTAATATCTGTCCTCTTCCCTAGCATTCGTTGGCTTTGTGACACAATAGTGAAATACCTGACATGGGCTACTTATGAAATGGAGAGAAGTTTACCTGGCTTACAGTTTTGGAGATTTGAAGTCCAAGATTGGGCAGCCCTCATGGGTTTGGCTTCCAGTGAAGGTGGCAGATGGTGGCACATCTTGGCAGGAGCACATGTAGGAGTGAGTGATCACATCTTGAACAGGAAGCAGATATAGCTGGGTGGGGCCAGACTTAGGCTTTCAAAACAACTCTCTTGTTAGAACTATGAAAAGAGTCTCACAAGAAACACCTCCCGTGCCTGGTGACCTAAGGACCTCCCACGGTATCCCACCTCCCAAAGGTTCCATCATTTCCCAACAGCAGCACCCTGGGGACCCAGTCTTTGACTATAAAGGTTCCTTAGAGGACAGATATCATATTCAAACCATAGCATCTCTCAAACACAGGAAATTGTTGTCTTCATTTCTATCACTAATGGTGAGTTTTTCTGTACTTGAATTTTATGTAAATGGAATCTTTAGGCTATTCTATTTTCTACCTAGCTTTTTTCCCCACATATGTTCTTTATGTATTGGCAGTTTGCCCCTTTTTATTGCTACTAATATCCTATTAAAGGGATGTCCTACAATTTGTTTATCAGATTGCCTGTTAGTGGTCATTTAGGTTGTTTCTGACTTTGAGTTATTTTGAATAAAGTTGTTATAAATATCCTTGTACAAATGATTTTATGGACACATGTTTTTAATTTTGGGGTAAATACACAGAAATGGAATTCTTTGTCTATAAGACAGATGCATATTTAATTTTATCAGAAACTCTAAGGTTTCCCAAAGAATATATTCCATTTCACACTCCCACTAGCAATGTGTGAAGGTACTAGTTACTTTGTTTCCTGACCAACACTTGGTATTGACAGGTTTTCAGTTTTAGCCATTTTTAAATTCTAATAGATTCTAGTGAATCTATACTACAGGATTCATATCTAGTCATTTTTTGGTGGGGTACAGGGAATTTAACCTGGGGTGCATCTATTGATCTACATCCTTAGCCCTGTCTTTTGAGACAGGACCTTGCTAAGTTGCTTGAAGCCTTGCTAAATTGCTGAGGCTGCTCTTGAACTTGTGATTCTCCTGCTTCAGCCTCCCAAGTGGCCAGGATTACAGGTGTGCACCACCACACCTGGCTAAGTTTTAACTTGAATTTCTGTAAGTTCTCTGTCATATAAGTGTATTGTAAATATTTTAAAGCAGTCTATTACTTATATCTTAATGTTTTAAATTTTGCTGATATTTATCAGTCTTCAAATAATGTTAATCTACATTGCATCTTTTAGAGGCTTTATACTAAGCAAGTCTGAGATCCACCTCACACTAATTGCACATATAGTGTTAGGTGAGAGTTGAGATTCATTTCTTTCCCTTTGCAGACACCCAGTGTTTCCAGCTCCACTTGTTGAAAAGAGTTTCTTTTTCTCATTGCATCATATTAGTACTTTTCTTGGAAATCAATTGACTGTATGTACAGTCACATGTCCATATATATGTAGGTCTATTTTCGGACTGTCTTATTAATCCACTTATGTTTTCTGGGACCCATAACACAGTATCTTAACACACCATAGCTTCCTAAATTTTATCATTAAAATAAAATGCATGATATAGTTTGTCAAATTTTTTGATGTCCATTAAAGTGATTGTATGATTTGTCTCAATTTGTCAACATGGTTGAGTTACATTAATTGGTTTTTATTGGTTAAACCAACCTTTTATTCAAGTAGAAGGAATAAACTCCTTCTACTTGATCAGGATATGTCATTCTTTTTATGTACTGCAGAATTCATTTTACTAGTATATGTTTTAGGATGGTTGTGTCTACATTGATGAGATGTGTTCATCTGTGATTTCATTTGATAATGCCCTGATCAGTTTTTGTATCATGTTTATTCTGGCATTACAAAATAAGTTGTGAAGTGTTCACTTTTCCTGCACTCTCTGAAAGAGTTTATGTAAGATTGATGTAATTTTCTCCATAAATGTAGTAAAATCCATCTGAACCTGAAATTTTCTTTGTGGGAATTAAAGTTCCAATTTCTTTAACAAATACATAGAATTTCTACTTCTTCTTATGTCAGTTTGAGAAAGTTGTATTTTTTTAAAGAGATTGGTTCATTTCATTTGGTTGTCAAATTTTAGACATTGTTCCTAACATTTTCCTATTATACTTTTATTACTGTAGTTATGCCCACCATTTTTGATAACTTCAGATATTGAAAAGTTAACCTCCCATCAATTTTTTCATTTGACTACATTGAGTTTTTTCACCAGGAACAGACCATTTTCTTCCCTCTTTGGGGTAGTTGTCATACTTTTTGGGGAACCATCACCATCAACTCTTATCTCTTCCAACTGGCTGTCTGCTCCTCACTCATATGGATTCAGAACCAACATGAAGCTGCTTCTGATATGCACCTCAACATTTGATCCCACCCATCCATACACAGTTATATAGCATACACATACAGACATATTCAGATATGCATAGAGAAGCCTTTAATGGCTGCTTAGGCTTTTCCATTGCAACACTTTATCCAAATTATCAATTAATTACTGTATGATAGGACCTTTATATTATTCTTTTCTTCTATTAAACTATAAACTTCATTTGGCCTGGACTTGTATTGTTCCTGTTAATCAATGAATTACCCAGTACTGAGCACAATGTGTGGCTTTTAATAGATGTTCCGTACATCATGGTTGAGTGAATGAACTAGTCTGCATTGGGAAGAATAAGTTAATATTTTAGGTTAATAATTTTAACTTTGCTAGGGGGCTGGAGAAATAGGTGGGAACCAAATTATGGGTTGCCTTGGCTAATAACTTACAGAATCTGGATATTTTTCTATTTATATTTTTCATGTTTCCCTCTCTACCACTGTTAGATTTGTGTTTACCCACAGTGCCCTGGAGATGGAGACAGTCTTTATGTCCTTGGGCTTCCACAGACTGGCTGGCTTAAACAACACATATTTATTTCCTACTGTTCTGGATGCTGTAAGTCCAAGATCAGGGTGCTAGTATGGCAGGTTCTGATGAGGGTTCTTTCTGGCGTAAAGATGGCTGCCTTCTCACAGTGTCCTCACATGGAAGAAAGAATGAAAGAACAAGCCCACTGCTATCTCTTCTCAGAAGGGAAATTAACCAACTGACCTCATCTAAACCTTATTACTTCCAAAGGTTCTATTTGCAAATACCATGGTTCAGAGTTAGGGCTTGAACATACAGATTTGAGGGGAAGGACAGTCCAGTAGCAAAGACCAAAGAGGGAACTCAAGTTGGTAATAAGTAGAGATACTGAGGAAGAAAGGACAAAGGACTATGGGGTGGGCAAGGATCTCTGACCAGAATCTCCTCCCATCTTTCTCTGAAAAACAGAGTCCTTTCTCTACCTAAGTCCAATTTATGGGATTAGCACTAAATTTGTATATTTGGGTTTTGGTGGTGATGAGAGGTGTGACAGGAGAATGGACCATCTGATTTTTCTCTCTAGTTGGGCATCGCATCCTATAAGTAAATCCTCCCCATGAATTCTTGATTGTCCAGAAGGATCACTAAAGCAAAACAAATGACTCAATGGGTCCCAAATGGTGGCCTCTCTCACGCCCTGTCCTGTATTGCCTGATTTGGGGGATTATAGCCTTTTCTCTTTCCCTCCCCCTAAACCATGTCCAAAGGAGCTTACATGGTAATTTCCAGAATGAAGCTGATGGATCAGCTTGTAGGACATAATGGATCAGAGTGCTTCCCCCTCCCTTGCCACAGCCTTTTCTGACGTGGCTGTGTACATCTGATTACCAGAGCGTGCTGGGGTTCTTGCAAGCTAGACTGGTGGGACAGGGAAGACTGGTGCCGTGTGCTTCAGCAGGACTGTGCTGGTGAGCTGCACTGTGCTGAGCGGAAGGGCCTGACTGCAGCAGTGGTCAGAGGAGCATGGGCTCCTCTACATCCTTCTGGAGCATCAGTGCGGAATGAATTGAAGGGAGCCTAAAGTCCAGCCCATCTCTCTGCCTCTACCATGATCCCCAGTAAGATTCTGGTGTACCATCACCCACCCAGCAGTACCTGCACGGAAGCATACAAACACTCCAGACGCCGCAAGAAGTCCCTGGGGGATTTATTCCATAAAGGCTACCGGGTGAAGTCTGGGTCTGCTGCTCCTGAGAAGGAGGAACCCGAGAACTTCTGGCAGTCCTTGGCGTCTTGCTGCAGGATTTGTGCCTCTTGGGGTAAGGTCCCTTCAGAAGTATCCCATATTCCTGGAGGCTGCTGGGAGTGAGTGCCATCCATCCCCATGGGCTGGATTTAGAGAAGTGTCCAGCTCCAGTGGAGAAGTGGTAGCCACTTCGGTTTCTGTTTCCTTGGCATGATCACTGAGCTCAGATGCACTGGGTGAGGCAGGAATCTTGCCTTTTCTTTCTCTAGGAATGTGGCTGGCCCCTGGCATTCCAGAATGCTGTTGAGCTATTCAAGATTACATTTCAGAAACATCAGGGAAAGTTTGGTGAATGGTGGGAACAGGCTTTGGCTTGTTATTAAGTGGCAGTGATTTCCAGTGAACCAGTATTTCTAAGGAGGCTTTTGGAGCTCTTGATGGTCTTTTTTTCAGGGGCATTGTTGGAAGTTACAGTTTACTCTTTTCTCTCCTTGCCCTGGGCTGTGGCAGTGTGGTCCTGCCTGTCTTAGGTGGTGCTGCATTATTTGTACCCAGCAGAAATCACAAGAAATGTCCTCTAGGCAGATTTTCTTTCCTCAACTGCTTCCAAGAGGGATTTGGCTTTATTTGGGCATCCATAATGTTTAGGACTTTCAAATAAATGGCTTAAATTTACATTTCCAGACCTAAAAATCCCAGTCTGAGGGAGGGATATTCTTATTTCCAGAAGGGCTAATGGTACCAGGAGCTCCTTTAAAATGAAATATAGTCCCTTTGAAACTCAGCTTAGGATTCTGATGTGGATCAGCACAGCTCAAATACCTCTGCATGACATAATCATGCATAGCAAAATTCCAATTAACAAGCAAGTGAGGGGGGAATCCAGTCCATGCTTCTCATTATACTGGCAAAAACAGATTTTCTTTGGCTAAAATATCTAGAGTCTAAATATTCATGTGTCTGTGTCTATAAGCCTCATTATATTCCCTCCCTTTGCCTTACACAGAGGAGCTGCCGGGTGCTTGAAAGTGTCCAGCAATTAGTGAGGGCTGGAATTCAAGAAGCATGGAGGATGGGACTCTTAAGCTAAGAGAAAATGACTCTTTACTGAGAAAAGGTTGAACAATTGAGTAGGACCATGGTATCAATACCCTTCTTACTTTTCTGTTGAAAGGATTTTTGTCAATGCATTGTTCATTTTCATACCAAGTGTACACAGCATTCCAGTCACCACTGTCCTGTAAGAGCATGCACTTGGGGGTGAGCTAGTAGGGCATCTGCTCCAAGAGCAGACATTGCTCAAAGAACAGGCAGGAAATGCCTCAACAAGCAAAAAAAAAAATTTTTTTTTTAGATAAGGACAGATACTATAAAGAAGAATAAAGTACTGGAAGGTGGAGTGGAGGGCCTCCTGGGGATGGGCTGGCCGGAGGAAGACCTCCATGACCCAGCCTTGCAGCGATGGGGGGAAGAGCAGTTCCCCAGAGAAGAAACAGAAGAGAAGGCCCTGAACTGAGAACAACCCGGAGAACATTCTCAGAGAAAAGGTGCAGTGTGCAGGGGCCTGAGTGGTGGTGACGTGAACAGAGACCAGGTCATGGGAAGCCTTCTATGCGAGATAAGGAGTCGGAAATGTACTTTTAGTGAGATGGAAGCCATGTGAGGGCTTCCAGCAGGGTGCAGTGTGTTCTGATCACTTTTAGAAAAGACCTCAGTGGAAGCTTTCTGGAAAGTGGTAGCAGGAGGACCTGGTGGGCTGGAGGACAAGATGGAGCAGGAAGCCCAGCCTGGGGGCTCATAGCCGAGCTAGAAGTAATAGTGGTAGTTTGGACCACCATCTGGCAGTGGAGGGGGGAAAGATCATTCATTTCACATACACTGAAGAAATAAAGTCAACAAGACTGTTTCCATTTAAAATTTTTGTTTTTCTACTTTTGTTTTTCTACTCACTGAGTTGCTTAGTGCATCACCATTACTGAGGCTGGCTTATTGTTTGAAAGAAAGACCCTTGAAGCAGGAGCTTTATCCCTGAGCCTTCAGAAGTGTCTGGAACAGAGTGTCTGGCATAGCGAAGCAATTCAGTATGCATGTACAGGACGAGAGAGTGAATGCATGGACCAATGAGTAGGTGACAGTTCCAGTTTGAACATCAGTGGATGTTTCTTAGCTGTCAGAATGCGAATCAAAGACTGGGATAAGGAGAGGCCAAAAGAGCCTGAGGAGGAGGAAAAAGACAAGCCAGACCTGTTTATAGAACACTCACTGCTGGAAGAACAAAGGCCCAGGGGTGTTTCAGAGCAAGGACAGCCTCTCCCCTACCTGGGAGGGAGAGGCTCAGGGTCTCTCAGTGCCAAGGCTGAGCAGGTGGTCCCAGCAGTGCCCCAACTGGGGGAGGCAGGAGGTACTTGGGACAGCCACAGGTTGAAGGGGTCACCTGAGAAGTCTCCATTTTCAGTGTGTATCCTCCCTTGCCCTGATACTCCTATTCTTGATTTAAACCTCCACCCCCTGGGGCTGCAAGGCCAGATGACACTGGCCTTGTCAGACACCACAAAAATAATTGCTCTTCAGGATTTGTGTGGGGCTGCAGCGATTGGAAACAACAGAGGTTTATTGGACTCTTTCAGCTTTTTGGATTTAAAGATTAAGGAGTGAAAGGGAAAAGAAGATAGCAAATTGGAAAAAATCCAGACAGGCTGTCCACATCTAGACCAGGATGTGCTTGCTGTTGTGTTTTTTGCCTTGTACCCTTTGGGGGCCTCCTGGGACCTTGCATGCACAGATCTCCTGTCTTTTCTTTCCAGGGATAATAGAAACCTGAGCCTGATCAATTTGTTATTTACTGTGTATCCCTCTGTCTCTAGGGGTATAGAAATTCTGTCTCCATCTGGGTAAAGGGTTCTAAATCTCTTAAACTTTCTAGTTGGTGGTCACTGAAATTCCATGGTGCTGGCTCTCAGGTGACTCCAAACTGATTTTCAGGCCCTGGGCAACAAGTTTGACACTCTGAAGGGACAGCATGGGTGGGTGCTGCTCCTTAACTGGAGCTGGTGACTTCAAGTAACTGAATCTCTGACACGGACACGGACTGTAGTCCTGATTTGCCATTAATTTTATAACAACAGCAGAAAGTACTTATGAATAAAATTTTAATGTAAACGTTACAGAAAATTTTTAAAAATGAAAAAAAAATTAAAAATACAGAATTCCTTCCTGGGTAATACAACCACTATTGTCATTTTATATGAGTTTTAATTCTTCATATACCTATAGTTTTTATGGATTCATCATAGACAATAGGCACTCTATATTTTATTTTATTTTTCAGTGTTCTCAGTTTGCTATTTCAAAAATTTTTGTGTGGTAGAGAACATACCACATAAAATATACCATCTTAATCATTTTGTTTTATTTTGTTTTGCAGTGCTGGGAGAATCAAACCCAGTGCCTCATGCATGCTAGTCTAGCACTAAGCCACATCCCCAACTGTCTGAACCAATTTTAAATGAACAGTTCAGTAGTGTTAAGTGTATTTTCATTGTTGCAAAACAGATCTCCAGAATACTTTCATCTTTAAAACCTGAAATTTTATATCTACTAATCAACTCCCTCTCTGCTGTACCCCAGCTCCTGGCAACTGCCTTTCTAATGTCCATTTCCTACTTCTTTAACTTATCATTGCATCGTAAGCATTTTTGTTGTTACATTTTTTGCACATGTGTAATATCCCATAAATAAGATGGACTATACTTAAGAAGACCTATTTTTAGGTATTAAGCTGCTTTCTGTTTTTCTTGTTTAATGAAAAATTTTGCAATAAACATCTTTGTTCCTGCAGCATTTTTCCATATTTTGTTACATTTGCTTGGGCTATATTACCAGAAATGGAATTAGTTTGATTCATAATGCCGAATTACTTGCTGAATAGGTTTTATCAATTTATAATTCCACCATCAAATTATAAGACTATCTCATTGCCGAGTCGTCTCCCCAAGGCAAAACTCAAATGTATTGCTAGTTATGTGTAATGAATACAATGCTTACTGTATTTTTATTTAATTTGCATTTTTAATTTTTTTAACCTTTTAAAAGCATTTGGAAATACATTATTAACCATAGGCACCACTTTGGTGAATGTATCTCTTGAACTTATTCCTTCTAATTGAAATTGTGTGTCCTTTGACCTACATCACACCAACTACTTCCCCACCAGCTGTTCCAGCTCCCAGTACTCAGCAGTCTACTCTCTAGTTCTGTGAAATGAACTTTTTCAGATTCAATACGTGAGCAAAATCATGCAATATTTATCTCTCTGTCTGGCTTATCTCACTTAACAATTTCCTGGTTTGTCTATATTGTTGCAAATGGCAAAATTTCCTTCTTTTTTATGTCTGAATAGTATTCCATTGTGTACATAGACTACATTTTCTTTAGCCATTCATGCATGGATGGATACCTAAGTTGATTCCATGTTGTTTTAGTAAAAGTTTTTTGTTCCCATGACCAAAAGTCCTGATAAGAACAACACAGAGGAGGAAAATTTATTTTGGCTCATAGTTTCAGAGGTCCCAGTTCATAGATAGCTGACTCTAAATGGCTGACTCCATAACTCTGGCTCAACGTGAGGCAGAACATCATGGCAGAAGAGCTTGGCAGAGGAAAGCAGCTCAGGACATAGCAAATAGAAAGCAGAAAGAGAGCTCCACTCACCAGGGACAAAATAAACCCCAAAGGTACATCTCCAGTGACCTACTTCCTCCAGTGCCTGCTTATAGTTACTCACCAGGGACAAAATAAACCCCAAAGGTACACCTCCAGTGACCTACTTCCTCCAGTGCCTGCTTATAGTTACCATTCACTTAATCCATATCAGTGGATTAATCCACTGATTGAGTTGTGACTCTCTTAATCTAATTTCACCTCTGAACATTCTTACATTGTCTCACACATGAGCTTTGGGGGGATATTTCATACCTAAACCATAGCACATTATCTTGGCTATTATGAATAATAACTTCAGTAAACATGAGAGTATAGATATCTCTTCGACATACAAATTTTATTTCCTTTGGATATACATCCAATAGTGGGAATGATGGGTCACATAATAGATCTATATTAAACTTTTGAGGAACTTCCATTTTATTTTCTACAACTGTACTAATTTAAATTCCCACCAACAACAATTCCCTCCTTCCCATCATTTTATCTCTTGGCATTTTTTTTGTACCAGGGATTGAACTCAGGGGCACTCAACCACTGAGCCACATGCCCAGCCCTATTTTGTGTTTTATGTAGAGACAGGGTCTCACTAAGTTGCTTAGCACCTCGCCGTTGCTGAGACTGGCTTTGAACTTGCGATCCTCCTGCCTTAGCCTCCTGAGCCACTGGGATTACAAGCATGTGCCAGGACATCCAGCTCTCTTGGCTTTTTGATAATAGCCATTCAAATGGGTGTGAAATGATAAACTCATTGTGACTTTAATTTGCATTTTCCTGATGATTTGTAGTGTTGAACATTTTTTCATATCCCTATTGGCCATTTGTATATCTTGTTTTAAGAAATTCTATTCAGGAACTCTACTTATTTTTTTAAAAATGAAGCTATTTGATTTTGTGTATTGGGTTGTCTGTGTTCCTTACATATTTTGGATATTGACCCCTTATCAGATGTATAGTTTTCACATGTTTCCTCCCATTCTGTAGGTTGGCAGTTTTACTCTGTTGATTGTTTTCTTGGCTGTGCTGAATGACACGTTTTAGTTTGTTGTAATCCCATTTGTCAATTTTGCTTTTGTTGCTTGTGCTTCTGGGTCCATGCCCAAAATATCATTGCCCACAACTATGTTTGGGCAGCTTTTTCCTTATGTTTTCTTCTGGTAATATCAGTATTAGATTTTATCTTGACTTGATATTTATGTATGGTGTGTACATATTTTATTTCACCCAAGTATGATAATTTCTTGTGGTTATTTACTAGTTATATTTTCTATTTCATGGTGTTCCTTTTCATGTTTTTGCCTACTTATTAACTCATGATGCAGTGTCTATATAATGCTTTTTATAGTACAAAGAATGTATCCTTATTGTGTCATATCTGATTATTTTCTAGTGAGTATTGTCTTCATTATTCTTTTCTAACATACAGAATTTTGATGTTTTCATGATGCCATAAAACTTTTATGAATCCTTTCACGTGAGTTTAAGTAGTCTCTCTCTCTTCAAAGGCTAATAAATATATAATTACAGTTACTTCAGTCTTTCTGTTATGTTTTTAATTTTTAATTAATCTCAAGTTCATTTCAGTTATGGTATGAGATGACTGTTTAAACTGATCCCCATTATTAGCCAATTATTCCTTCATTATTGCATAATGCTTATCTCCCTCTTTGATTTATGATAACTGTTTATTTTAAACTTTTTGTACAATATGGTTCATTCCCCTACTGTTTGTTCATTTTGGCTACTTTGTAGTTGAGAAAACTTATTCTGTTGCTTTGTGGTACATAAGCTGTAGATGATTTGTGCATTTTGGAATCTGGTGAGATATCTTTGTGGTCCATTTTTGTGACTGTTGAATGGTTGTTATTAAAGAATGTGTTTACAGAGTAATATGTATCTAATCACCCACTCATTCAGATGAATGTAGATACAAATAAACTCCAAGTCAAATTTTGCATAAATATCTTACATTCGTGTTTATGTTGGGCTAATTAGTATTTTTGTTTCTGAAAAGTGAACATTAGAATTCCCCTCAACTTTTTGTTGTTCTATGCATTCTTGCTCAGATTTTACTTTATTTATGTATTTTCACAGTAACTATCACTTAATTTGATATCTTCATTTTTCTGTTTGCTCCTTTTCTATTAGCATTTTCCAGGTACATAATCTTCATCCTTCTATTTCTAACTTTCCTTTGTGTTTTCTTTCCAATATATCTCTTAGAAAGCAGTGCATCTCTAAGATTGGTCATTTATTTATTTATTTATTTATTTATTTATTTATTTATTTATTTAATTCTATCTGGGTCTCTGTTTTTCAATAGAATGAATTTAACCCATTCAACTTTATTGTGGCTATGAATATATTTGGGCTTTTTTTGTTGTTGTAGTTGTATTTTCTAATTCTTTTTTCAATTTTTCCTTTTTAGTTGGACTGATTGATTTCCTTTGTTCATTTTTCCATCTAAGTTTCCAATTTTTAATTCCAAATATATTCTTAATTTTTTGATGCACCTACCTAAAAATACATTTTTGTACTAATATATAAGTAGTTCTACCTTCTCTTGAATCTGCATATGAATGTTAGCATACTTTTCTTTCTTCACTGCCCTCGCTCCTTCACACTTTCATTTTCCATGCAGGTTAGAGATTTTAATATTAGTTCATTTTTATTATTTAAGAAAATAGTCATTCAAAACATAGATGAATCAGTTGCTTTTATCTTTTCCAGCACTGCTTCTTATATTTCACTTTTTTTGGATCTATTTTTCTTCCAGATAGCTAATTATATATTACTTGGTTCAAAATATTTTCCCCTGAGAATTATGAAGTTATTTCTCCTTTGTTTCCTTGCATTTAGTACAACTAGCAGACTTGTGATTAGAATTTGATTCTCATTGCTTTGAAGGGATTTGTTTCTTCACACTGATGTTAGGAAATTCCACCTTGATATGTCTGGATTTAGGCCTTTTTAAATGTGTCTGGTGAGATGCTTAATGGACCTTTCCAATCTGAGGAGAAGGTCTTTCTTTTAGTCTAGGGAATCTTATTCTAATACGGTTTTGAGTGCTTTCTACTTTCCTTTTCCTTCATTTTTCTCCTTCTGGAAACTCATTTGCATGGATGTCTCACTGAATTGCTTAGCACCCCGCCATTGCTGAGGCTGGCTTTGAACTCATGATCCTCCTGCTTCAGCCTCCTGAGCTGCTTGGATCATAGGCACATGCCACCGTGCCCAGCTCTCTTGGCCTTTTGATAATAGCCATTCTAATGGGTGTGAAATGGTAACCTCATTGTGACTTTAATTTGCATTTTCCTGGTGATTTGTAGTGTTGAACGTTTTTTCATATACCTACTGGCCATTTGTATATCTTAGTTTTAAGAAATTCTATTCAGGAACTCTACCTGTTTTTAAAAAATGAAGCTATTTGATTTTATGTATTGAGTTGTCTGTGTTCCTTACATATTTTGGATATACGAGGACTACTGAGGGATGCTGCAGTATGTTTTTCTCCAAAAGCTGGTTTTGCAGCTGTGGACCAGTGTATCTCTTCTGGGACTTACCAGTTCACTCCAGAGGTCGCCCTGTAGCAGCACCATGTTATAAGGCCCACACTGACTGCAATGTGCTGGCTGCTCCCTGGTGGCAGCCCAGTCTTTGGGCCCCATCATCACAGCCCCCTCTGCCCAGCATCAGTCACTCCAGTCCCTCCTTGGACTTCTCTTTTCTTTTTCACTGTGATCTCCCCACCCTACTACCCCATCAGCCTCCATCTCTATGGAATTCCTTTTCCATATTTATAAACCAAAGATATTTCTCATCTTCTGCTATCATTGGAGAAACATTTCTGTATAGTTGCCTATCAGAGTCTCTAGGGGATTGGTTCCAGGTCCCCAAATCCCTTGGTGCTCAAGACCCTTATATAAAATGTTATAACATTTGCACATAGCCTGTGCATATCTTCCTGTATACTTTAAGCCATCTCTATTACTTATAATGCTTAATACAGTGTACATTGTTAAGCTATATTATTTAGGGAATAATGGGAAGAAAAAAAGTTTGTAACCATTCAATATAACTCATTTTTTTTTTTCTGGATATTTTCAGTTTGAGTTTGTTTGAATCTGAGGATGTGGAACTCATGGATAGTAGGGGGCCGATTGAACATCTGTATTTTTTTTCTTATTATATATCTTATATACATATGAAGCTAAGTATCTCAGCACTGTCAAGTTAATTTTCAACAAAATATGCACTTTTCATCCACCATCTTTTACATGTGATACCCTTCTCGTGGGATTTTCCTGCCACTTCTCACTTTAGTATTACCTTAGCAAGGTTTAGATACAGACCATTGCATTTAATCTGGCATGTTTAGCAAGAATGATCTGGATTATAATTTTAATTCTTTGATGAAGTTCATGCCTTGGTAGTTTGCTTGGAATTTAGTATCTCTGATCTTGATAATACTAATATATTTTATTTCAGGCTCTAGGAGTTGGTTTTTGGCCCCAGGTTTATGTTTATTTTATAAGATGTTTGGTTGCTTTCCATTTCTTTTTGTATTAGGGAAGAGTTCAGAATCTTTTTTTTTAATTCTATTTAGGTTTACATGATAGCAGAGTGCATTTTGATTCATTGTACATAGATGGAGCACAACTTTTCACTTCTCTGGTTGTATGTGATGTAGAATCACAACATACACGCATAAAGCTAGGACTATGCTGTCCATCATATTCCACCATCTTTACTGTCCCCCAGCCCCCTCCCATCCCTGTGACCAAAGTTCCTCCATTCTTCCCGTGTCCTCCCCCACATTATGGATTAGCATCCATTTATCAAAGAGAACATTCGGCATTTGGTTTTCTGAGATTGACTTACTTCACTTAGCATGATATTCTCCAACTCCATTCATTTACCTGCAAATGCCATAATTTTATTCTTTTTTATTGCTGAGTAATATTCCATTGTGTTTATATACCACGGTTTCTTTATCCATTCATCTATTGAAGGGCATCTAGGTTGGTTCCATAGTTTCGCTATTGTAAATTGACCTGCTATAAACATTGAAGTGGCTGCAGCACTGTAGTATGCTGTTTTTAAGTCTTCTGGGCATAGACTGAGGAGTGGGATAGCTGGGTCAAATGGTGGTTCCATTCCAAGTTTTCTAAGGAATCTCCATACTGCTTTCCAGATTGGTTGTACCAATTTGCAGTCCCACCAGCAATGTATGAGTGTGCTTTTTCCCCCACAACCTTGTCAACACTTATTGTTGTTTGTATTCTTGATAATTGACATTTTGACTGGTGTGAGATGAAATCTTAAGGTAGTTTTGATTTGCATTTCTCTAATTGCTAGAGATGTTGAACATTTTTTCATATGTCTGACGAATAATTGTATATTTTCTTTTGTGAAGTTTCTGTTCAGCTCCTTGGCCCATTTATTGATTGGGTTGTTTGTTTTTTGGTGTTAGGTTTTTTGAGTTCTTTATATATCCTGGAGATTAGCACTGTATCAGAATGTGTGTGACAAACATTTGTTCCCAGAACATAGGCTCTCTGTTTACTTCATGGATTGTTGCTTTTGCTGAGAAGAAGCTTTTTAGTTTGAATCCATTCCATTTATTGATTTGTGATTTTAATAAAATGTAACTATTTGAAATAATTGGATGGCTGGGTGCGGTGGTGCATGCCTGTAATCCCAGCACTCTGGGAGGCTGAGACAGGAGAATCTTGAGTACAAAGTCAGCCTTGCAATGGTGAGGCACTAAGCAACTCAGTGAGATGCTGTCTCTAAATAAAACACAAAATACGGCTGGGGATGTGACTCAGTGGTCGAGTACTCCTGAGTTCAATCTCCGGTACCAAAAAAAAAAATCTATAATCCCAGCTCCTTGGGAGGCAAAGGCATAAGGATTGTAAATTCCAGGCCAGCCTCAGCAATTCAAGTGAGACCCTGTCTCAATATAACAAGGGCTGGGGATATAGCTAGATGCTATGGTGCCCCTGGTTTCAATCCCTACACACACACACACACACACACAGAGGGGGAGAGAGAGGGAGAATTATCAACCAGGACTTTAGTCTTTCTGTTTATTTTTTTATATAAGTAATCTCTTGTACTATTAATTACTTTTAACTAGTATGCAAGAGTGTTCTTCAAAACTAATTTAAGTAGACAAGTAGACAAGCAATGTGCTAAGTGAGTAAATTACTGGTTTTTAAATTGCTCAAATGGTTACTCAGGTCAAGGGAAATTTGCTTTTCTGGGGGGAAATAGCTTGATCCTATTGGCACTGTATTAACTAAAATAAATAAATGTGTCAATATGAATTAACAAGTTAAAAGTTATAAAAACGGAAAATGTATACTAAACCAGTGGTTCCCAAATGTGTTTATACATCAGAATCAGAATTGTAAAGATTTCTGATGCCCAGGTTGTTCCCTGGACTAATTAAATTGGAGTGTTTGGGGCTGGGAGGCAGGCTTTAGTACTGTTTTAAAATCCCCAACAACTGGTTGAGTTTCGGGCCAAGTTTGGGAATCACTTCCCTGAGACCTTGTTTCCTCATAGTGTAGTCTGCTGACCAGCCGACCAACCCAGAGCTTGTTGGAAATGCAGGGTGGTAGGCCCATCCCATACCCACCAGGCCAAAATCTGAATGTTTATGGAGCCCCGGGGATTCCTGGGCACAAGGAATTAGAATAGCATGTCTCCAAGGCAGGTTTGTCCAGCTAGTCCCCATGGTTTATCTGAATGAAATTTCCCTGTCATACCACCACACCCATTTGTTTACATATTCTTTACAGCAAACTTGAGTTGTTGTGACAGAATCTAAAATATTTACCATTTGCCCATTTACAGAAAAAGTTAGTTGCTTCTCCTACATGCCCGAATCCCAAGCCCACAAGTCAGAATGGAGGGGAGGGGGCTGAGACTCAAGAGCCAGTGATTCTTAAGGCTTCCCAGGTGGTTTAAATGTGCAATTGAGGTACAGAATCACTGCCCTAAGAATACAGAGAAAATGCAGATGCAGTTAAAAAAATAAAATTGGTAATGCCTTTGGGGATATGAAGGAAGGAAGGAAGGAAGGAAGGAAGGAAGGAAGGAAGGAAGGAAGGAGGGAGGGAGGGAGGGAGGGAGGGAAGGAAGGAAGGAAGGAGGAAGTAGTGATGGAAAGAATGATATATTTACCCTTATAACAAATTTTAAAATCCATAAAGAAAAACAAAATACCTTAAGCAAAATTTTAGACTTATTAAAGAAAGCTTAAGCAAAATTAAAAGAGGAATAATGAAACATGGGAGATAATATATAATGTATAATATTCACATTTTAAGAGCTCAAATATATTATTAAGAATAAGATGAACACACAAGCAAACTGGCAAAGGCCACAATAAAGTCCTCTAAAGAAGACGATGAAGTGATTCATAATTAGATGAAAAAATTAAATCCATTTGTTAATATAGAAAAGCAAACTAAAACAACAATGCACTCTTTTCTGGGGCCTATTAAATAAGGACCCTTTCTCTCTATCCATTTATCCCTCCCTCCCTCCATCATGGTACTCAACCCAGTACCAATGTGGGCAAAAGGGCTTTTTGACATACTAATGAGAATGCAGATTGTTAGGACAGCTTGACAAAGTGAATCGCCAAGTCTTGAAAGTGCTCGTGCTGCTGGGTGTGGTGATGCTGGCCTGTGATGCCAGTGGCTCAGGTGGCTGAGGCAGGAGGATCACAAGTCTGAGGCCAGTCTCAGCAACTTAGTGAGGCTCTAAGCAACTTAGCAAGAACCTGTCTTAAAAAAATAAAAAAAAGATGTGGCTCAGTGGTTAAGCACCCCTGGGTTCAGTCATCCTTGGGACTAAAAACAAAGCAAAACAAAACAAAAAAAATATTGTGCCCATGACTCATAATATAATTTAGATCTTATAGTTCTCCAAAATCCCTTGTGTTAAGGCCTATTTTATGTTGCTCCTCAACTTGGTGCTATTGCTTTAAGTGGCAGGGCCTAGTAGAAGAAAGTTGGGTCCCTATAGGCATGCCCTGGAAGGGGATATTAGGAACCAAATCTCTTCCTGTCTGTTTGCTCCCTGGTTGAGATGAGGTTAATAGGCTCCCTCTGCCATGAGCTCCTGCCATGATGTACTGTGACATCACAGGTCCAAAGTAACAGGGCCAAGAGATTATGAGCTTAAACCTCTGAAATTGTGAGCCAAAATAAACTTATCTATTATTAAGTTGATTATCTCAGGTATTTTGTCACAGTGACAGAAAGCCAAATATGTTAACCTAACTCCCTTGATTCCAGTGATTGGAACTGGAACAAAATGCCCAAAGTTTACATAAAGTAGTGGTTACAAGTTTGGGCTTTGTTGACTTCAACACATTTGGGGTAAAATCTAGCTCTGTTACTTATAAACTGTGTGCTGTACACACATGCTACCTACTGTTTATCCTGAGCTATTTTCTTCTGTTGTAAGGATTTAAAAAGATAAAGTTTGTGTCATATAGTAAATAATTAAAAATAGTGAAAAATCAATAACAATAAGTTTACATCATGGTCAACATCCTAATTTCACCAATAACTTAAAATAATAATAATTTGTTATACCAAGTGTGCACATGTGTCTATGTATGCTGTGTCCTGAACAGCTATTAATTCAGAAACCAGCAAGGAGTGATGGGGGATTTAGAAAAGACAAACAGATGCACACAGAGAGAAAGCTGGGGCCAGGTGGGACACTGACCTCTGACTGAGGAGCAGTGACTCAGAGCTAGCCTAGTACACTTATTATATAGGTTTTATCAACAAAAGGTTATTTATGGGAAAATTTCAGCAAAGCAGGCAGACTGAAGAATCAGGACTGGTGAGACATTAGGGTTATCGTGTTATGCTCAGAATTCTCTATCCCCGGGAGCTGATGTCCAAGCTCAAGGTCCAGACTGATATAGCTCTGCGTCTTTGCATGGAGCCTCCCTGGCCAGGTGTCACTAGAGCAACTGGGCCTTCCTGACCTGCACCTTTGCACAGGAAGTTCCCAGTTCAAACACAGCCATGAGGCAATCAGAGACCATAGTTCAAGTCACTGCTCTCCACTTGTGTACCTGTGTGTATCTTTCTGAGCTTTCTAGTTGATTTTGCTGACTTTTCGATAAAGTTGTATATAATTCTATGGTGGTTTTTTTTTTTCAACTCATTGTACACAAATGGAGCAGAATTTTTCACTTCTCTGGTTGTACATGAAGTAGAATCACACCATACATGTACCTAGGGTAATGATGTCTGTCTCATTCCACCATCTTTCCTACCCCCATTCCCCTCCCCTTTGCCCCATCCAAATTCCTCCATTCATACCATGCCCCCCCCCCCATTATGGATCAGCATCCATTTATCAGAGAAAACATTCAGCCTTTGGGTTTTTGGGATTGGCTTACTTCGCTTAGCATGATATTCTCCAACTCTATCCATTTACCTATAAATGCCATAATTTTATTCTCTTTTAATGCTGAGTAATATTCCATTGTGTATATATATCACAGTTTCTTTATCCATTCATCTATTGAAGGGCATCTAGGTTGGTTCCACAGTTTAGCAATTGTGAATTGTGCTGCTATAAACATTGAAGTGGCTGCATTACTCTAGTATGCTGTTTATAAGTCTTTAAGGTTTAGGCTGAGGAGTGGGATAGCTGGGTCAAATGGTGGTCCCATTCCAAGTTGTCTAAGGAATCTCCATACTGCTTTCCAGAGTGGTTTCACCAATTTCCAGTGCCACCAGCAATGTATGAGTGTGCCTTTTCCCCCACATCCTTGCCAACACTTATAGTTTCATATGATGAAATTATAATTTGAGGACCTCCAATGTGTCCAGAAGAGCATCAGAATGCTTCACCTTCTGGTATACAGATCTCCAGGGTAGGTTTTAAGCCAGTGCCTGTCTTGGAATCAGGGTACTATAGAGGCTGGGTGGAGAACTCAAGCTGGAGCCAGCCTATATGACAGCTCTGTGCCTGAATGACCTTGCAGCATCATCTCAAATTCAATCCTTGTCCCCAGATTATGGAAGATATTTGATCCTCAGGGGAGGCAAGTGGCACATGAGCAAGGTAGCTCCTTGGACCAGAAGATGATATGCCCATAGAGGGACAGCTGGACAGCTGTGAGCCCTCAGCAGGCCACTGTTCAGAAGCCCAGGACAAACAAATATGCTGAATTGAGGATCCAGGCTGTGCCCCGTGACATCCCGCATGGCTTGTGTGTATGGTTCATTGAATGCAGTCCTGGACTTGACACGCTAGGACTTTATTTACCATCATTGTTCTTAGTCATTAGTGTGGCGATCCTGCCATTTTTCAAGTGTGTGGGGTATTTGTGTCTGGGTAATACCAACTTTCTAAACCAATACAGAACACAGGAAAAAAGAGAGAAGTCTGGTTTTTATTACTTGATCATATAATGAAGAATATACATAGAAAAGTTGACTATTTCTATCCCCCACTTTGGGTACCAGGGATTGAATTCAGGGGCACTCAACCACTGAGCCACATGCCCAGCCCTATTTTGTATTTTATTTAGAGACAGGGTCTCCCTGAGTTGCTTAGCGCCTTGCTTTTTGCTGAGGCTGGCTTTGAACTCTCCATCCTCCTGTCTCAGCCTCCTGAGCCGTTGGGACTACAGGTATGTGCCACCTCAATCAGCCTGACTATTTGTTGATAGTCTAAAGGAACTCATTCATAAAACATCTGGGCCCTGTACCTTGTGAGAGTTGAGTATAATTTGTGGCTTTTGGTACATACACATTTATTTTTTCTTCACAACTCTTATAATTTTATGTTCCCCTAGAAAATCATTCTATTTCAGAGATTTAATGGAATAACCAACAAGAAAAAGTTTTATAAAGCGGAGATAAATAGTTTGTCCCAAAGGAATTTCCTTCCCTACTGGCCTCTGTGTAACTGGAATCTGCTGTCTGGGTGTCTGTGGGCCTCTCTGGGCACAGCAGGCCACTGGTTAAGGCTCCCCTCCAGTGAGGTGGCTTTGTACTTCCTGAGAGTCAGCCCTGACCATTTAGGTGACCTTGCGGAGCTTATGGCTTTCCTCTTAGCAAGCAGCCCACAGCATTCCTTCTCAAAATTCTGATTCATTCATGGAGTGCACTCAGGTATTGATGGGGCAACTCCCTAAAGCCAGACACTATTTCAGGTCCTGGAAATATAACCATGAGTTAAACAGATATTAGTTCCTCCCTGCAGAGAGGGGATGTGTAGATGAGATGGCAAGTAAGTAACATAAATTAGATGTTAGTGTGTCATGCTGTGGAGAAAAGAAAAAGCAGGCAAGAGGAATAGTTTCAGGGATGGTGTGGGAGAAGTTTTAGTCTTAGGTATGGTAGGCAGGAACATCCTGCTGAAGAAGTAACATAAGTAAAAACCTGGAGTTGGTAAGGAAGCATGTCATGTGGAGTTCTAGAGAAGAGTGTTCCAGGCAGGGAGAACAGCATGTGCAAAAGCCCTGGGGCAGGAATATGCCTGTGGATACAGGACTCACTGAGGACAGCCAGACCAGGGGAAAAAATAGTAGTGGTCCTGGTAGGAGGCCATCAGATTCAAAAGGAGATAGTGTGTGTGGTGGGGGAGGGTGGTAGTGTCACTTTTGGTCTTTGAAGGCCTTTGCCTTTTGTCCTATGTGAATGGGGGCACTGGAAAATTCTTTTTACCCCCTTTTTTCAAAAACAAATTGTTCTAATTAGTTATACATGATAGCAGAATGCACTTTGATTCATTGTACATAAATGGAGCACAATGTAGAGTTGTGTCATATGTGCAGTCATACATGTACCTAGGGTAATGATGTCCATCTCATTCCATCATCTTTCCTGCCCTCATGCACCCCCCCCCCCCATGCTAAGTGAAGTAAGCCAGTTCCGCAAAACCAGAGGCCAAATGTTCTCTCTGATAAGTGCATGCTGATCCATAATAGGGGGGTGGGAAGAATGGAGGAACTTTGATTGTTCAAAGGGGAGGGGCACTGGAGGATTCTGAACAGAGACCTTCAAGAGGCTCAGGGTAGAAAGCCATTAGGAAGCTGCTGTGAACTGTTGCCTATAGACTAAGAGCTGAGGCTCAAATGTGGACTGATGTTTTCAGCCCATGTAGGACCTTTCCTTATTTGCATTAATTAAATGATCTGTACAAGGCAGTCAAAGAAACCAAGCCCACCACTGTTCAGTTCCCAAGAATCTTGCTTCTGCACTTCCCTGGGTCCCCTTTGCAGGTACATTCCCCTCTGGTCTCCATGTCCTGAGAACCCATCTGTTTCCTTGTTTACACAGACACTACCAGGCTTATGCCTTTTCTCTGCTTGCTTCTGTTAAGATGGTCAGAGTTGGGTCAGCAGGTTTCCTCCCAAGGCTACAAGACCTGTAGCCTCTGCATTCACACCATTTCTAGCTAATTTTCTTATGCCTCAGTTAAAGAAAAGCTTATATCATATAACACTTTTGTTAAGTCAGTAGAATGAGTCAAACAAGCAAATAATATAGGATGCAAACACCATTGCTTTTTAAAAAAACTTTAGGTGCTTTTTATTTCCACATTTTTTAATTGGTGCATTATAGTTATACATGATGATGGGATTTGTTGCTACATACTCATACATGCACACAATATAAAATATAACTTGGCCAGTATCACTCCCCAGCACTCCCCCCTTCCTCCCCACCTCCCACTCCTGATCCCTTTCCTCTACTTATCTCCCTTTGATTTTCATTAGATCCATCCCCACTTTTCTTTTCCCTCTCTAGCTCCTGCCTATGAGAGAGAACATACATTCCTTGAACTTCTCAGTTTGATTTATTTCACTTAACATGATGGTCTCTAGTTCCATCTATTTTCTTGCAAATGACATAATTTCATTTTTCTTTATGGCTGAATAAAACTCCACATTTTCTTCATCCATTCATCCATTGATGGACACCTAAGCTGGTCCCATAGTTTGGCTATTGCGAATCAAACATGATCACTTAAAGATAAAAAGAAGAAATCCATTTTAAAGTTTGGGTCATTTATATTCTACATTTGGTTTCACAAGATGTATATGTGAACAGATAGGTGCACACTTGCACATACACATGATTTTCAGAGTTAAACCATAAGCAGCTAACACATCATTAATGAGTCTATGTTCTTGACTAGCTTCAGTGCTGCCAGTATGTCTACTACAAGTTTCTAAATTTGTTATTTTATCTCCCAGCAATAGGCAACAACAGTGTCCTTGTGAGACTGGTTGCTTAGGATCCCCAGTAGAAGCTCTTAAAAATGTTCTTCTAGCCCTTACCCTCTATTCTGATTCAGTGTCTTTCAGACCTCTTTAAAGGCTTTTTGTTTGTTTTTTTTTCCACAGAGTGAACAAATGTCTATTAAGACTTTGAATATTTGAACATACTTTTTGTTGTTGACTTTACTCTTGAACAGCTGCTGGACTGGGTATAAAAATCTTGGATCAGATTCTGAAAATTCTCGGTATCGCACAATTGATATTTGTGTTAATCAGTTTTCAGTTGCTGTTACAAAATACCTGAGATAAACAACTTATAAAGAGGAAAGGTTTAGTTTGGCTCCTGAGGTTTCCGTCCACAATCATCTGATCCCATTGCTTTTGGGCCTGTAGAAAGGCAACACATTTTGGCATGCGTGTGCACTGATCTCCTTATAGCCTGAGAGCAAAAGAGAAAGAAAGAAGAAGGGGACAGGGTCCCACTGTCCTCATCAAGGGCACCCCCCACCCAATGACCTTATTTCCTTCACTATGTCTCACCTCCTAAAGGTTTCACTACCTCCAACAGCACCATGGACCGAGGACCAAACCCTTACCACATGAGTTTTTGGGGGACATTTAAGATCCAAACCAGAATGTTATTTTACACTTATTGTTATATAAAATGATCTTAGTTACATTCCTGGTGAATACGGCCCTCCAACACTGATGCTTTCCTTATTTTTATTGTTTCATTGATTTTAAACAATTCTTGGTGTTGATCTCTAAGAGCTGGTCATTCGTTTTGCCTTTAATCCTAAGTCACGTCTTCCTGTCTAGCAAGCTCTTCTCCCTCGCGTTCCGGCCACTGCTTATGCTCTGGGTGTTGTCTGTACTTCCCTCCAGAACACACTGTGTTCATAGGTTGGATCTCTGTGATGTCTGCTCCACTTCTGTTTTCTTGAGTTTCACCTTGTCTCTCTTCCTTTCCTTGGTTTCTCTGTTTCCTGAGATCTCAATCAGGCTCTCTGTTCAAGTTCAGTTTCCGGCTGTGGCAGGTTGGCCTCTGATCAGTTTGGTTCTAACTGATTTGAGCTCCTGAGCCTTTTCACATTATCAGCAGCCCTTCTTGTCGCTGCATTTTCTGGTTTAATAAAAAGTTCTAGAAATACTATTTGGCATAGAAGGTGAATGTTTTCTAAAAAATCTTCTGTTCGTGAAGGTGAATTCTTTTCAGATGAGAAATACACCTCTTGGGTCATTATCATTTTCTCCCTTTCTCTTTTTTGTCTTTGGTACTGGGGATTGAACTCAGGGGCACTCGACCACTGAGCCACATCCCCAGCCCTATTTGGTGTTTTATTTAGAGACAGGGTCTCACTGCGTTGCTTAGCACCTCGCTGTTGCTGAGGCTGGTTTTGAACTAGCAATCCTCCTGTCTCAGCCTCCTGAGCCGCTGGAATTACAGGCATGTGCCTGGCATTTTCTCCCTTTTTTGCACCCTTAGGTCCTCTTCACCCTACCCCCCAACACCTGCCATGGGCTTGAAGTTAATTTTTCCTTATTACCAAAATTTCCACGCTGGAACAGTTAGCTACCCCTTTTTTTAAAGTAGAAGGTAACCAGGGTCTCTGGAGACTCCATCGCCTTCTCTCATCAGGCGCATTGGACTCCCCTTTACTGCCTGCAGGAAGGGCTGAAATAAAGTCTCTTCCCCACCCCATGTTGCAGCTATCTGCCAACTCCATCCAGTCCCACTTAGCACCACTTTGGCAATTGGGGGCCCTGAATAAAATGCTTCCAAATTATGCAAAAGGAAATTCCCTTGGAACTGTGTGTGATATTCAGTGTCTCAAAGCTCTGAAAGTCAGACTTTTGTGAATAAATTTTTTGTGTGTGGGAGAGTGTCAAGGCATCAAACTGCACGACTAACTTAAAATGTTTTTAACTCATGAATTTGACTTCAATAGAAATAGTTTACTTTTTAATATTAAAATGCAATGATAATTTTAAAAACTCCTTGATTCTGTTTTCCTTCTCTGCCTTTCTTTTGATGCCTAGAAACACAAACTCTTCCATTCAAGAGAGATGGTGAATTTACAAAGGACATTCATCTCTACATTAGTGAAAATGGAATTAAGTTTTTTATCCCAAAGTTGTAGGGTGTGATATCTGATTGATCTTTTTTCTTTCTTTTTGATTGGGTGAAAAACATAAAATCTTCTAGAAAACAGAAAGCACTGTGGACTATATTTTTCATTTTTGCGGGGGACTGAAAGTAAAGAAATCCATTAAGCTCGAAAGGCTGAGACAGGAGTATTGGGAGTTCAAAGCCAGCCTCAGCAACTTTGCAAGGCCCTAAGCAACTTAGCGAGGCTCTAAGCAACTTAGTGAAACTCTGTGTTTAAATAAAATATAAAAAATGGCTGGGGGGGCTGGGATTGTAGCTCAGTGGTAGAGCGCTTGCCTCGCATGCGTGAGGCCCTGGGTTCGATCCTCAGCACCACATACAAAGCAATAAAATAAAGACATTGTGTCCATCTACAACTAAAAAAATATTTAAAAAAAAAAATGGCTGGGGATGTTGCTCAGTGGTTAAGCACCCCTGGTTCCAATCCCTGGTACCAAAAAAAAAAGAAATCCATCAAAGACATAAGGTTATCCGATTTATTCTTAATCTGCTTTTAGCTCAAGGATAACTGTGAGTGATCCCAATTCCCAGTATTTTTCGGAGACAAACTCCTGACAGACCACTAGGGAACTTTGAAGAGGTGCTTTAAATTGGAGCTTGCCAAGGAGAAGGAAGCCCCCTCAATCTGGGCCCCTTCCCTTAAGTGGTTCCAAACAGGCCACCATTAAAGCAAAGGCAGTTCACCAAACAGGATTAAACCAGCCAGGAATCAAAATGAAGCAACATGTCCAAGGTACCAGCTCCTTTTTCTTCTGCAAGGACTTCATGTCCCTTCAGTCCTGGACAGTTCAACTCCAATGGCAGTGTGTGAACATAAAAACTACGCTTTAAAAATAATGCGTCTCTCTTTCTTTCCAGGTTTGAGATTTTTAAGAGCTCTCAGACTGATACAGTTTTCAGAAATTCTGCAGTTTCTGAATATCCTTAAAACAAGGTAAGATGTTCTTTCTTGCATTTTTACCCCATTTCGATGCCCTGTGCCAACCGGTAAATATCAGCTGTGTTTGTTTCCACCACAGCAAAGACTTATGTTATTCATAGGAAGAGTGACCTGATGCAGAGATGGAGAGAAGCCTTCGAGTAGGGCTCGGGTTGCCCTCTTCTGCAGGGCCAGAGAACTGTATGGTAAAAAGAGAGTCTGCAGCCATGAATGCAAGGAAGCAGGGACAGTTTGGGGGGACATGACTGATATTGGGGTGCCAAGCGCAGTTGCTCAGAGGTGAGCCCTGGCATCATGAAGACAGGTATACAGCAGATGAGGGATGGATTTGCTCATTGCTTGGGATGTCCTTGCTACTGGGTCCTAAATCGCCCCTTTATTACACCACTAAACAAGAAATTGAACTTGGCCATAAAGGCAAGAGAAGCAATGCTCTTTGAAAGGCAATCACCAACCTCATACGGCAAACAGAAAATCATTTCATTTCTAAGTACATTTAAGATGTTCACTTTATATCTATAGAGCCCTAGGGGCATGCTCTGTGAATTGCCTTTTGGGGAAACCCTAAAATCCTGCAGCTGAATGCACCATGAGACTGCTTCAGCTGACTGTGTTATGATCTGGGAAACGCAAGTGGACTGGGAACAGAACCCCCCTGGGGATCCCTTGCCTGATGACCTGCCGGCCCACAGAGCTGGCCTGAGCCCATGGCTGTGTTGATGAATAAACTAATAAAAGCAGTGAGACGCACTCTAATGGAGAGTAAGTGCCGCTCATCAATTTCTCTTCTAGGAAATTACACTCTGAGACGCTCCCTTCTAATGTCCCCTTTCTCTTTGGTTGGCCTTATTGTGTTTGATACATAATTGGAAACAGGATGCTTCTGCATTGAGTGATTTATAATGAACGCCCCTGCCTTCCTGAGGGCTGGCTTCAGCTTTTCTCAGGGTGGGAGGCTGGGACCTGGAGTCCTGCAAATTCAGCTGACTGCTGCCCTTCTTCTTTGGGTGTTAGGGTTTTTTGTTTGTTTATTTTGCTTTAAGTTCAAAACAAAAACTATCCATCTGTGTGACTTTGTATTAGCCAAGTCAAGAAGAAAAAGTATCCAATTTATTATTATTTTTTTAAACAGCAGAATGCATTTCAATTCCTGGTACACATATGGAGCACAATTTTTCATTTCTCTGGTTGTACACAAGGTCCCTTGAGGTCTTTTAAAGTGCACCTCATTCCCCTTTACACTTCATTATCCCGAGGTAAGAATCTATTGGGTTTCTATTAGTGTGTAGCATTATTCATAAATAGTGAATATTGTCATCCTTTTTATTTTCATCTGAGCAACAATGGCCTTATTTCTATCTTTTTATGGCTTTTCTATGCAATAGACTTATAGTGCTCTTCAAATCTAAATAACCAACACAGTTAGCAGCATTGGTATTTAGTGATATTTCCACTAGTCTGTACTTTTAAAGGTAGAATCATCAGTAAGTATCCAGTACCGAGCACAGGAAGTCCTTGTCCTTAGAGCCATTTTCTTTCTTTCTTTTTTTTTTTTGGTCTGGTAGGGGTGAAGTTAATATGGAACGATTCATTCTCTAACATGGCATAGGTCTCTTCCTCTTTCATATTTACCTGATAAATTAGGGGGATTTTCAAAAAAATTATCTGACACCAGTATTTTAAGAAGGTTGCAGAACTCTGAGGAACAACATGGAGGAACAACTGTGTTCCCACCCTCCTCACATATTCTATGCACCCCTTTTGGATTGTGGGGAATGACCGACCCTCTGAATATCTTTTTCCAACCCTTTGCTAGAACACTCATTACTTCCCATTTCTTGGCGAAGATTCCTTTCTTTGGAGGCAAGGAATAGCTCTGGCAGCCCTGGACAACAGGCCACCTGGTAACTGGACAGCAGAGGGCACTTCATTTTCTCAGTTTAGAAGGGAGATGGTGGGAGCAGCCAGCTAGGGGAAGTGGGGACTGTACACTGGGAGAGAGTGGCAGGCAGATGGGACATTTGCCATCCTGGCTCCCAGACAGCACCCCACGTCCTACTAAAGTATTCTCTCCAATGGTTAGAGAGTGTTTTTCATCATGATCACACAAGTTAGATGTTCTGAGTTCCCATTGTTTATAATCACATCTGGGAGACTGAGAGAATCCAACAGGCCTGGAGTGAGCTTCCATTTGTGCCAACAGCAAGGTGATGGGTAGGATCAGGTCCCACTGGCAGGGACTCCCTGAGGGAGGAAGCCCACAGCCAGCCTGTCTGGCGGTGCTGCTCACACACTGGGACACGCCCGGCAGAGGAAAGGAGCCAGGCTCTGCATACCTGGCAGGCCAGGCAACGGTTTTTTTAAGGAGAAGGGGATGTCCAGGGCAAATCTGGGGGAAAAATGAGGTGTCTGTCATTCCAGTGGGGCTGGGGTTGAGTAGAGGGTAGGGTGACTTCCCATGGGGGAGCTGTGCAGAGCACACAGGTGGACAGCACAGTACGAGTGGACCTTGGGGCAGTTCTGTGCTCTTGGATGCTGGGTTCTGAGGTACAGAAAGGAGGATGAGGTTAGCTGGCCAAGGCTGATCATCAGGCACAGATGAAAACTCCACTGAGTTGTGGAACTCTAGAAGTTTTGGGAGAGACCTCAGCCCATGCCCTCCAGCTGCCCGCCCACCTTCCTTCTGTGCACCTGAGCGCAAATCCCAGAGCTCTGCTGCAGAGAAGGAGAAGCCCTGGCTTTTGGAGGGCTTTGGCCTGGGAGAGATTCTCCTCTATTCTCCTCTATTCTCCTCTGCTTTCACAGTGACCTTGCAGGAGACAGGGAGGAGCCAAAGAATGGACTTTAGGAGATTTTGTCGGGCTTTCTCTGGCTGCAAATCCTTGCCAATCTTGTTATTAGATGAGGATGGAGACTTGGTACATGTGATTTGAAATAATGATCTGAAATTGCTGTTTCATTTTCTGTTCTTGAGCTGCCTCATTCAGCCACGAGCTGCAAGAAACAGAGCAAATAAGTATATGGGTGAGGGGGAAGTGAGAAGGAATTCAAGGGACAGCAGAGGGGAGATGGGAGTGAACAAGATAACAGAGACAAGTCCCGTATATGTGACCAGCCTCAGGGGAGTTCTTCACACTGCAAGGCAAATGAGGACCTAAAATATTCCATATCCTTAAAATGGCCTGTTCGAGGCAGACTGGAAGACTCTCATTCTCTGAGCCCTTGCAAGATCCTCAGCCACCCTGCATGGGTAAGCCAATTTACAGGAGCTGGGCCACTTGTTTCACAGTCAGAGAAAAGGAAGCAGCTCTGCCTCAGGCCAGAGTTCCACACCTCATTGAATGTGGAAGATAGCGATGACTTTTTTTTTTTTCCCAAAATGAAAATTGCCTTATTATTTGCTCTAATTCTTTAAAGTAAAATATGTTCACTGTAAACATTTCAACAATATGGAAAAACACATAGGCTAAAGTAAAACTGTCCCCACAGCAGGCCATATCATGGTAACTGTTGTTCTCTATCTTGTTACTTTTATTTCCCACATATATGTATCATCATCGTTTACCTAGCTACTATATTTTGACAGGGAATTTTAGAAACTGAAACTTTACTGCATGTAGTATGACCTTAAAAATGGCCCCAGGGCAATTTATGAAGAATATTGGACATGGAGACCGGAAGGAGGGAAATAGAGACTAAATTTTGGATTCACACATTGTGCTTGAGAGCAGGAAAGACTATTAAGGATTTTGATCAGAAGAGGAAATGTAGGCAGACTTATCTTCTAGAAAGGTAAGTCTTTCCACTAGTTGTTGAGGGAGTAACTTTGAAGTGTCTAAGACCATGTAGACTGTGAGACTAGACAGGGGGCAGTAGTCCAGGAAACAGGTACCAGGGCATGGCCTTAGACGGGGGGAAGGGACCTACAGATGATGGAGAGGTACAAGTACAGGATTTGATTTTGCTTCACTCTATGTCTTGTAGTTTAGATCATTCATCTCAGTGTGGCCCAGTCCAGTTTGACTTTTCAAGGTTGGGATATTTCACATGTATCCAGCAAAGGTAGCCATCAAACAAAATAAAGCCACTGGCAGCTGGCTGTACCCTCAGACAGAAACAATGGAGAAATTGGGCAATAAGAACACATTTGTGCTTCCTTGTGCAAAGTGGATGACCTTTACAGTGTTAATCATGGCATGGCTTATTAAATATATGGAGGGAAATGATGGCCCCGGGCAGCCCTGGGTTTACATCTACAGTCTCAGGGGTCAGACTTTCTCTCCCAGCATCCACGGACTCCTGGAAAAGGTTGCTGAGGTACCAGATTCTTGGGCCTGACTGTTGATGATTCTCTGCGTCTATTGATGTGAATTAATCTGATGGCCAGTGAGAGTTCATGGGATGCAGACTTTGAAACCATAATGGAAGCACAAGAATGATTCTCTTTTGATGAGTCAGACTTTCATGATAAGATCACAGTCCCTCCCTCCTTCAAGGCTTGGGATACTGGAATCTGAAGGGTTCTATTCATTCCAACCATTGGTAACTTCATGTTTAGTTCAGACCCTTGGGCTTGACCATAAGGCTACAGCTCTCCTTCTGCTACTGCAGCACATAATCCTGCTCCTAGAAACCCCTCCCTCCTTCCAAAGAGACCTACTTAAGCTGTCCAAGGCTACATCTCAGAAAAGGGAGAAGGTCCACTCAGGGTTAATCTTGCATCTTTTGCACATAGCTTTTAGACAGTTGCTTGGTTGTAGAGTTTAATTTGGAAAGCAAATTCCAGATACTGGGGATCTGTGATGATGCTGATGTCATAAAAATAATCAGATTTAGTGCTGAACATGGACTCTTTCAACAGCACTGATTAAATGTTCTACACACAGCAAGAGCTCCCTTAAGTACCATTAATATCACTGTGACAATCATTTAGAGATTAATAATCACCATATTTAGGTCATTTTTCCAAAGCACTAAAAGACTCAGAGATGCCAATAGAGATAATATTTTGAAAGGACAGCACATGGTCGCTGAGCACACACTGCTTTGCTGGGGCCCCAAGGATTTGAGAGGGTGTAAGTGACCCAACTCAATGTATAACTGTCCCCAGAGAAGACAGCAGTGCAGACCTTCCTAGGACCTCTCCCTTTGTCATTGGCTACCAATTCTTCATCTATTTGTTACTCTCCAATGTTGTGGCACACCCTGGAGGGCTTCTAGGCTAGGCGCAGGGAAGTGTTCTGCTCTGCTTTGGCTTTGCATTGAGACACTAGTTGGGAACAGGATGTGGTATCAGTGGAGCCCAAGCAGGTTCATTCAGCTTCTTCCTGGCCAGGCTGTCTTCCCCTGATAGGGCTCACCAGGTGGGTCCCTTTGATATGTTTGTCTTGTTGCCACTCTGTCAATCTCTGGTTGACAAGGCTGTCCTTCCACAGAGGAGGACTCCAAAGACAGTGAGGAGGCCTCTCGGGCTGGCCAGTTGTGCCCAGAAGCAGTAAAGCAAGAGTTACATAATCTCTCAGCTCTGGGGGAGAGGAGATGGAAGGGGTTAAGTGTTATATTTGTTAATTGGTGACTCTGTTCATAGCCACAGACACGGCTCAAAGGTGTGCATGGAGGGTAGGTAGCACGGCCCATAGTGGTGTCTGGGATAAGGGTTGAAGGTCAGGATTTAGCTTGTCTTTGGGAGTGCCAGCTTTCTAGTAGAGCTAATTGCAGGGTCAGGTGACAATGTGGGTCTCAGAGGAGGCTGCCTTCTCCTCTCATGTGGAGATAGCCCCACACCACCTTTGGAGACCTGACCAACTGTTATGTTCTCAGGGGGCATCCCCAATATAGCAACCACTTCTGTTGTAGGCAGATGCATTTTGATTGCAAATAACAGAATCCACCTTGGTATGGACAGGTCCAAGAGGGAGCTAAGTGACTCCAGGCAAGTTTGCACCCAGGGGTTCGGATTTCTGTCTCTTTGGGGTTTTATTCTCAGATAGGCTCTCTCCAGGGCAGATGGTCTACTAGAGCTCCAGGCTTATATTCTTTACACCCAAATCTGAAAGGGAGAAAGACTCTCTCCCCCTCAGTTCCTGGTAAATGTTTGATAGGACCTGCATAGACAGATAGGAAGAACCTTCTGGTTGAGTGAGAGCATCAATGTAGCTATGGTACATAGACTATGAAGACAGTTTCAGAAGTCCACAAGGAAGGGAGGTAGGAGAGTCTGGGACTTCACAGGGTGTTGACAACAGGTGGGCAGAGTTGGGCATCACATGCCAGTCCATGTCAGTGGGAGGCCTTAGGACAGGAAGGGGCCTGCTAAGAGCAGCACCCAAGGAGCTGCCCCTTTGGGGGTGAAGAGGAAAAAGCTTAGTGGAAAGGTACAGAGGAAGAAACCAGTTTACTCAGGAAATCTTCATGGACAGTCTACTATGCACCAGGAACCCACTGTTCCTGGGATCCAGATAGACAAGTCCCCTGTTCTCATGGAGCTTAAAACTTAGTGAGTTCCAGTTGATCCATTCAAGGAACACCAGTGGATGCAAAAACTATTAGTTATCAGGTTGTTGTAAGACAGGCTATTCATGTGGTCTCAGTCTCACCCCAAGATAGTGTATTAATTACAAAGGGAAATGGTGCCCTGCAGGGGAGACATCTTACATGCCTACCTCATCCCGAGTGGCCCCAGGTCATCATTGAGTTGAGATTTTCTGACGTGAGGCCATCCCAGCAGACCTTCTTAACAGAAATATTTAAATACTGTCTAATCATGAAGAAACAGGTAAATATGGAATATAGAGCATTTTTTAAGATAGCCTGGTTTACACAAAATCAAATGTCACTTAAAAACAATTTTAAAAGGACAGGGGAGTGTTGCTTATAGATTAAAAGAGTCTAAAGAAGGGATTGGCAAACTATAACTCATGGGTTCATCCAGCCTACTGTCTGTTCTTGTAAATAAGGTTTTATTGGAACACAGACACACTCGTTATGTTACATATTGTCTACAGCTACTTTTGAATAACAGCTGCAGAATTGAGTAGTTTCAACATAGACTCTGAGGCTTGTAACGCCTAAAATATTAAGTATCCCTATACAGAAAAGTTTCCTGACCCGTGGATTAAAGCATATAATAATAGGCAGATGCAGAGCATGAACCTTAATAAGCTCCTGGATCAGGGTGGGGGAGATAAAAACATCAATAAACAACTCCAGGACCACTGTGGAGACATTTAAATAGGGACAGCGTGTTAGATTATGTTACTGAGTTGATGTTAATTTTCTGAAGTGTGACAATGGAGTTGTGATTACATTGCACCATGTCATTCTTCTTTTGAGGTGAATGCTCAGATATTCAGAGGTCACGGTGTATTGTGATGTCTACAATTTGTGTGTAAATGGTTTAGTCTGAAAATAAAAATATAAAATGAAAGAAGAAAATGAAAAGAAAAAAAAAACAAGAGAAAAAGAACATTTAGAGATCAAACAGATGTGCCAAATGTTAATAATCCATCAATTTAGAAGAAGGACATATGGCTATTAACACACTTGCCATTTCCCTGCGTTTCTGAAGTTTTCAAAACAAAAGTTAATTTCTTTAAAGTTTTAGCAAAATTCAAGAGGGTTCATTTAGGGACCATCCTGAGTAGCCCAGCTGTTATCTTCCCTACAGGCCCTGTTGTGACCTTTAGACCTGCCCACTGTGTGCCATCTGCCAGGAATGACTTCCCTTCCCATGGAGACAGTGGGCTCCGCACAAAGGGGGCGCTGTCTCGCTGGCAGGCGGCTCCAGCCGGGTCTTCCCTCTAACCTGGGCGCTTTGCTTTTTGTCTCTTGCACAGTAATTCCATCAAGCTGGTGAATCTGCTCTCCATATTTATCAGCACGTGGTTGACTGCAGCCGGGTTCATCCATTTGGTAAGTGTCCTTGAAGACCCTTCAGCTCTGGCTGGCCCGGAATAAGCCCCTCGCGGAGTCATTTTATTACCTGGAATTTTCTCTCGCTGAAGAATAACTTCAGCTCAGTTGTAGACAGGAAAGGAGGAAGCAACCGCAGAATTGTCTGGGTTTCCAACCTGTTTACCCTAAACTAGTTCCAAATGGTGACTAATGTTCGCACCATTAACCTGCGTTTTTCAGCTCGCCAGTACTGCAGTGGGTACTTGCCTAGATAGTTCATTGTATGCAATAACCCCAAAACGCCACAAGATGGCAGTGCTTCCACAGCAAACGCCCAGAAAAGGTCTGGGGACCAGGTTGGAAGTTTGACCCACCTCTCTTTATAAACAACAAATTCGTATCCCTCAATTTCTCTCCACTTTCCCCTTACAAAAGGCTGTCTTTGATTCTTTTGCTTGATTACTTGTCAAGTTATTTCGTTCCTCAAAAATGTTAATTCTTTTATATTAATGGCTCTTTGAAAACCTTATATTATGAAGTCAAGTTCTTCTCACGTCCCTAAGGTAAGCTCCCCCCACCCTCTTTTTAGAGAGCATGGCTATTGTTGGAAGCACATTTCAAACAAACATAGACTGTTAGAACTAGAGTTTCATCAAACTATGAAACATTGAATAGAGACAGCGTTCCTTCCAGGACCCCCATTTGCTCATTTGCACAAGGAATCCAAGGATGCATCTGGTTATCCACCACTTGGGACTTGTAATTATCATGCAAAGGGAGCTGAGATGGAAGTGGGGGCAGCTGGCAGTCACCAGATCTCAGGGGGCCCACCAACCCTCTGTGGTGATGGGACCCTTGGCCAGTCTCACCCTTCATGGCTCTAATTCTTGTTGTAACCAAACCCCCAGTGCCCAAATCACAGATGTGGAGGAAGTAGTTGTCTTTAAGAAGACGGCTATTCCATGTTACTAATATGTGTTCCATGCAGTGCTTTCTGGTTTACTAGGACAGCTCCATGAAAATGGCATGTAGAGGACAATTTTTGATGTGTGGAGGAAGCCAGGTCCTGGGAACATTCTGCAGAGAAGGTGCTGGAGGACTGGGGGCTGGTTGTCTCCATGAGAACCAGGCGTTGGTTCTCAATGATGTAGAGATGGTATCTGAATAGAAATGGCCTCATACTGGCTCCCCCCCCCCCCCGCCCCAGGAGTACCTAAAGTACCTCTCTAGGCCACCTCACAGCCAATCAAGTGTCCTGTAAAGTCTAAAGCAGGGGTGGGCAAACCTCAGGCAGCTCCAGACCAAGTTCTCCACTTTCTGCTTCACCTGCTTAGTGAAGTATCGCCCTCTGCTGGTCTCTCACCACAACTGCAGAGGTGAGTGATTTGTGAGATCAGAAAATTGTATGGCCCACAAAGATGAAAGTACTTCCTCTCTGGGCCTTAACAGAAAGAATTTGAAGGCCCTTGGCCAAAAGAGTTGTGCAAATTCAAATTGTTCCCACGAGCTCAGTCTTGGTGCTCCTCAGGAAGTTCCTCAGACCCAAGGGCAGAACCACTGTTGGCATTCTACAAAGGCAGCAGGATCAGACTCTAGAGATGCCGTGTGGGGTCCCGGCAGAAGATCTGAAGGAGTGGAGCCTGCAAGGTATCTCCTTGGCCACAGTGATGAAAGGAGGCATCTTCTGTGGAGGGTCTAGGATGTCTGCAGGGGAGAGAGAGCCAGGTCCTTGGAGGCTTAGCGGGGAAAGCTCAGGAAAGGGCTCTCTGGCTCTTCCCTTGGAAAGAGCACTGTAAAACAGGACCAGAAGCAAGGCCCCCATTTCAGCTGGCTTCAAACCTTTAACAATGAGAAGAAAAGTGGACATGAGATGTTTTCGTCCATTCCTGTTCCTTTTTCTCTTTGCCCTCGTCAGACAGGAGGGCATCTCCCGTTGCTCTGCCTCTTTTCTCTGCTACCTGCTCAGGGATTCTGAGCCCTCACACACACAGTTCAGCCCAGGGAAGTAAACATCTTTTGTTGAGGGCTTTGAGCTTCAGCCACAAGCCCACCCAAGCTTTGGGCTTCCTGGGTCATTATATATACTGTATGTGTGTGTGTCTGTGTCTGTGTGATGTTTTTCTTTTTTTCTCCCCTCTCCCTTTGCTTCAGGTGGAGAATTCAGGGGACCCATGGGAAAATTTCCAAAACAACCAGGCTCTTACATACTGGGAATGTGTCTACTTACTCATGGTCACAATGTCCACTGTCGGTTATGGGGATGTATATGCAAAAACCACACTTGGGCGCCTCTTCATGGTCTTCTTCATCCTCGGGGGACTGGTAAAATCTCTTTATTATGATGCTGATTTTTATGGTCATTAATATTTTCTGTTATCTACTTCCTTAAGGCTTTGTATTTTTATACTATGTTGCTGAACTAGAAGCAAGTGACTGCCTTAGCATTACAATCAGACTGGAGTTAGATTTAACCAAACAACAGAGTGACTTCTCTAAGTTTTTTTTTTTTTTTTTTTTTTTTTTTTTGGTATGTTTTGCTTGGTCCACAGCCCCAAGCATGTTGCTTTGCCAGGGATAGCCATTTAGCCAGGAGCAAACCTAAATCTAATTGTCTTAAGAAAGGGATGCTGTTAATAAGTGAGTGCACCTGTCCTTAGTAATAGAATTCAACAGCTGATATTCTGCAAGGACAGTTGCTATCACCTGCCCCTGATAGATGCTGTGGATACTTTGTAGAGATTTTGCGGTTTCAGGAGCTCCCCTCCCCTTTTACATTCCTTCCTGAACTTCCAACAAACTCTGTGGCTGGTGTCTGCCCTAAAGAGAAGGGAACTCACATCAGAGGAGAGCACATGTGGATGAGCAGAGCACAGTTTTGTCAATGACCTGCTCTGTCTTGTAGCAAACACTTGGGATGAGTTTCTTCCTATTTATAAATCAGGAAGTTCTACTATGTGTTCTCCTGCTCTAAAGTAAAGCACCTCCTTACTCGGGAACACACTAATGATTGCTGCAATTTGTCTTCCAAAGTGGTTCATTTTAAGTTTTAATTTTTGCTATATACGAGGTGAGTGATTAAAATCCAAATTCCCATGTGGCTTTCATGTATGCACACCGCACACACATGTCTATGAGTGATGCATACACTTGTACTTCTCTGTATGCATAGAGCATACACATTTAAAACCAAATGTATGCAAATGTGTGTATGTGTGTCTGTACATCAGCACAGCATTTCTGCAGCGTCTCCGAGGTCCAGTAGATAAGGACACACGTTTATCCAGCCACAGGGGTATGTTTGTTGGACAAAACATGGCAGATTTGTTTCTCCTTGCTATCCTTTCCTCTCACGTGATTCCCTGAATTACCTTTTGTGCTTTTTTAGTGACTTGTTTTTTTTTTTTTTAATGGCAAAGTTTATTCTTTGTAAACCTTTTGATGTACCTTGTCTTTAATCACTCTTCAGGGCCCCTGATTCTCCTTTGAATGTTAATAAAAGGGTCTTCTCTTGCAAGAATGCGCATCTGTGTGCGCATGCGCACGAGTTCTGTTCCACCAGCGAACTCCCTTACCTACTTCTCTTCGGGAAGAAGAGCTCGCTGTCTGCTTGCTTATTCCTGTCTCCTTTGTATGTTCTTGGCTGAGATTTTTCCCCTACCCCACCCCACAGTTGTGCAGGCTGGCTTGTGTTTGTGTAGTCCTGTGTGTTTTCAGCAGCTGGTCCTTTTTGTCTTATTTTTTTTTGAGAACCCAACACCGTAGCAGACCTTCACAGGCCTAATCCTTTTGTGTTTTCAGATCTGTGTCCCCCTTCTGAAGAGGTCACCCCCTTTCTTGGGCCTGTCTTTTTAGTCTCTCTTCTGTCTCCCCTCTTCTCCTCAGGCCATGTTTGCCAGCTACGTCCCTGAAATCATAGAGTTAATAGGAAACCGCAAGAAATACGGGGGCTCCTATAGCGCGGTTAGTGGAAGAAAGTAAGTACGCCAAGAGGTTTTGCTGCTCCGCTGCGGTAGAATCCTCTCTGCATGCCATTTTTTGTTTTGGCTCTTGTTTCTTTGTTTCATGCATGTAGGCAATGTTTGCCCGCTACGTGCCCGAAATTGCTGCTCTCATCCTGAATCGGAATAAATTCGGCGGGACTTTTAACAAACATGGAGGCAGAAAGTAAGTCAGTTACATCAGAGAAGATGTGGTTGAGTGACTTTCAAGAGTCCTTG
This sequence comes from Geosciurus inauris, assembly GCA_004024805.1. Lineage (NCBI taxonomy): Eukaryota > Metazoa > Chordata > Mammalia > Rodentia > Sciuridae > Geosciurus > Geosciurus inauris. The sequence goes on along the minus strand of PVHX01000074.1, from coordinate 236,662 downwards.
GGGCGGTGACCTTGAATCCTGCCCCTCCCCAGCCTACCCAGGGCTTCTGAGGAAAAGCCCACATGGTGCAGGGGTGCGACGGTTACCCCAGGCAGGTGTCATGCTCCCACCGACTCTCTCTCTTGCATTCAGAGACTCCAAGAGACATAGTAGCTTTATCATGAAAGGGGACCAAATATACTAGGACCTTGTTTTCTGTTCTGGTCCTAATCCAGTGGATCAAGATCATGTATTTGTCACATCAACTGGCTATGTAATTAAACTCTGGTCCCTGCCCCTTAGGCAATGCCATCCTATGGTGGGTTTTTTTTTGGGGGGGGGATACTGGAGATTGAACTCAGGGGCATTCGACCACTGAGCCACATGCCCAGCCCTATTTTGTGTTTTATGTAGAGACAGGGTCTCACTGAGTTGCTTAGCGCCTCGCCATGTCTGAGGCTGGCTTTGAACTCGCGATTCTCCTGTCTCAGCCTCCCTAAGTGCTGGGATTACAGGCTTGCGCCACCGCGCCCGGCTCTGTGGTGGTTTTTTAATGCAGTGATAACATGGGATGAAACCCTAGCAGGGGAGGCAAGATAGAGGTTCTCTTGTGTACTGCAGAGGACTGATGGCCACCAGGAAATCAGTTCTCCTCTGCAAGCGGGAAGACCCCATCTCATCCTCAAAGGTCTCATCACTCAATTGCGACTCCTTTTGGGTATAACATTATATTTATGGTGTCAGGGCACTATAGGATACTCGTGATGACTCTTGGGAACTATTTTAGTTTGAGCTTGGATCACTTACCAATATCCATGTCAATGCTCAGGTCCTATATGAACCAGAAGTTTTACTGTACATAGGTGATAGGACTTTATTTTCTAGGTTTTCTGCCAGAGCATCATCTCAAGAGAAGAATCTTGAGGGGAGATGTGACTAGCTAGTAGCCATTCTTCCTTTATATTTTTAAAGATTTTGGGGGCACTTAGCTTTGTGTTTTTTCTTTTTCTTTTTATGTGTATAACCTACAGACAGTAAAATGGGCATGTCTTTAATACACAGCTTGAGGAATTTGGGCCTTTGTACACACCAGTCTCTACCACTCCAGCATCTAGATCAAGATACCGAAAATTATCATGGCTCATGGCCATTTCATTCATGGAAGTTCTTAGCATGGAACTGTTTTGTGTGCAACCCCTCCATATTTCTAAATTATTAGCTTCTTTTGTTTTGTTTTGTTTTTTTTAAGAAAAATAAAATCCAGCTAGTAGCATCGTTTTTCCCTCCCTGGCTGCCTCCTCCTGTCTTGACAGTCGGCCATGCAGGATGGAGCAGACCCCTCTCTCTAGTCAGTGATTCCAACACATCCTGAGCTCAGGTGTCCAGTAGTCCGTTTAGAAAATGAGGAGGTGGGAAAAAAAGGGCTCATTTTCTTGAAGTACCCACAGGACACCAGTTTCCTTTCAAAGGCACAAAGGACAGTGGGAGAAAGGAGGCCAGTTGGCGACTTCTCCATGGAGGCAGCCGTCCTGCCATCTTCCCTCTAATGGGTCCCTCCTCCCCGTATTATCTTAACAGCCCTGGATGAGGTTAGAACCAAGCTGTTCTGATTTCTGGGCCATTGGTTGGATCCAAAAGGCCAAATAAGTCCAGAGATTCCCCTTGGCCTTTTATCCCATGCCAAGAGTAAAGCAGCTTCTCGATTCTGTTTGCCTTTAAGACGTAGACCGGTCACCATAAAGCAGAAGGCACTGTGAGGACCCAGGGCCCTTTTTATGGTTTCTCCATCCCACTGTCTCTGCCAGCATTTCCTTATCACTGCCCCTGAAGATGCCAGTAAAATCAATTGCTCTAAATTGTAGGTGTAGAAAATATTTCTTGACTCTGATTCCAGGTAGAAAAAAAATGCCTTTTATTTTTCAAAAAAACAAAACTAAATTAAAAAACCCAGTGTACCTGGTTTAAGGTGGGTGGGCTGGTGGCAGCTTTTGTTGCTGGGTGGCCCAGATGAGGTCCTGAGACCCGCACTTGCTCACTAGCCTGTGGTCTGATCTGGTCAGCTTTTTGCCTTGACATTTCCCCCCAGGCCCCCACTTGCTGATGACCTTAGGTCACAGACTTCCTGCAGTTTGGTTCTGGCTGTGTAATCTTTTATCACCCCCTTTAGCTTGGGTTCTCCATCCCCCTTTTCTCTTTATGAAAATGCACTTTGCTTTTCATGTTCTTTGGGTCTCCAGTGTCCCTCAGCCCTGTGGACGGAGAGTCCACGTTGTCATCAACATGAGGACTGGTCACTTTTTACGCATTATTTCCTGGTTCAAAAGCTAATTACTAAGTAGTTTAAAGAAGACCTTTGGTCACTTAGATCTTTCATCAGAAAGTATAAGCTTGGGAAAGGAACGGTAATAAAGGGCCATTAGCACCCTTTGTTTGATGTTGTTTTTCCAGTCAGTAGAACAAGATTGATGAAATGTTATGTTTGGCCACAATTTGAGTTTTCATTTGGAATTCAGTGTTGAGAGAATGGGCTGTCAGAATCAATAAGTTTTCTTTCGCTTGGGATATGGGCATGTGGTAGTAATTAGCAATGTAAGGTCTTTAGTTGAGCAACCAAGCATGGATTCTGGCAGCAAACATAATGAGAAACTACAGTTGTTCTATTTCTAACGTCAAAAAGTTTCCAGATAAAATTAAATGCATTTGCAAAAGGAAAGCAGCTAAACTTTGTTGAAAGATAGAGTTCAGGCTCTTAAAATAGCATGCGGCTCTCTGAGGTTTTGTGGATGCAAAAATATATGTGCTATATCCACGGACGCACTTACATATACTCTGCTCACCAGGACTGAATCAAATGAATGCCCAGAGAGACATTAAAACATATATGTAGTTAAGGGATGTGTTTATGTGTGCATATTTCTTTCAGAAGTAACCTTTCTAACAATACATTAACTTGTTGTCAGAGAACTTCAGGTAACTCATGATCCAAAACTGCAGAGATGCAAAAACTTTGAAATTCAAAGATGATTTAAAGTAAGAAATAAAAAAAAAAAAACTAAGCAGAGAAGCATGAGACTTTGTTTATACAACACTCGCTTTCAGGATATTGGAGAGTAAGAAGACTTCATGGGTTCTTCTTTCCCAGCTTAATCAATGTGTTTGATATAGTGTAAATACTTCATGCAGCAACCCTAAAGCATCCTCACCATCCATGTGGGATCAGGGACCTCCAACATTTTCATCACCTGCTACAGGACCTCTATATCCAGCTGTAGGCATGGCTGGACATACACACGTGTGTGTATGCGTGTGCATGCATGTAAGTGCGTGTGTTGAGTGGCATCTAATTTATCTTATGAGGATAAGTTAGAGCTCCAAGAATGAGGACTTGGGTCACAACCACAAAGCATTCAATGAGTGTCTAAAGCAGATGGTTTCTCCAAATTGGAGGTACTGGGGACAAGAAACCTCTTGGACTGAGACCCTAAATCTTATTCAGAAGAGTAGCCCTTCTGCAGCCCAGCCACCTCCCAAGGCCACTGCCTCCTCCTCTTTCCCTTTCCGAGGTCAGAGCTGCTCGGGTGGGTGAGGGGCAGCAAGGCGCCCATGGCCTTGGGTCCCCAGCTTACTCTTCTTCCTCCCACAGGCCCTTGCAGTTTCCCCCAGAGGTTTCCTCCCTGAGTGTGATTTGTTCCACTGCTGGTTAGTTTATGAGAACTGACAAGGTCGTGGTCTGAGGTCTCATGGCCAAGGGCCATGGAAAATAATTGGCCACAGAGAGGAATCCATGTGCTGTAACCTGCTGGGTGGAGGCGGCCCAGCTGGGGAGCCATCCAGGCCTGTGTTTCCCATGATGGGGCTTCAGTGCCATCCTAAACTGGGGCAGTTCTAGGCCAGGTGTTTGGGACAGAGAGAATGGGATGGGTTTGGATGACTCTACTGATGCTTGGTATCCAAGTGTGAGAGGACACACAGAGAGGAGTGAGTAATGAAGACCAGGAAGTACACAAAGAGAGGTGGGAAAGGGAGTGATTAACGTGGGGAAGGGCTTCTAGGATGAATCTGCTACCCCACCCTCCTGGTTTTAAGAATAGTTGGTCACAAGCGAACCCTAATTCAGGAAAACCCTTCCTGATGCTCAGGCTGTGAGTAGGCCATTTTATGTAAGGTCTTGAGTATCAGCAGATTTTAGATGCAGAGGGATGACCATACTTCCTCTCAGGCTCTAATCTGCCTGAGCTATGCTCTTCATCCTATCAGGTGAGGGCGTCCTGCACATCCTCACTGATCTCTTTGTTGGGTCATTATTGACCTGTGTTTTTGCTTTTATAAGAAACGAGCTGTTCATCTCGCTCAGATCCTTTCTTCCTTTCTAAGACCATGTTAAGTCTCCTCCTGCCTGGTTGTCCTGGGTCAATGTGAAATACCACTCAGTTTTCTCCACCACACTCAGGTTTTGTGCACTGTGGTTCTAGATTGATTTTTAAAGGACTTGGAATTATAAAGGCTCCACTGAGCCAGGACATAGATTATTTCTTTAAAAAGACTCCTTTATTCTTCCCCACATGGTCACCCCTGCCTTCGAGTTAGCATATGTCATGCCTCACGTTGATCCATACCACATGTGTTTATTGAGTGTTGGCTCCGTGCTGGGCACCGGGGATGGATGGATTTCTGTAGACCCATAAAAATGCCACAGCTCTCTCTCTCTTGAGCTATTTGGCCACCTAAGTGGTTGGGAAGTTCGACCTCAGAGCTTATCTTGATTGAACCTCCCCTGCTTCCCGGAGGCGACAGTCTTCCTACAGTACCATTTCCATCTCCGCTTTCTGAGAAGGCATGGCCTCCATGGAGTAGGGAGTAGGAGTCTGTTGATTCATGTGGCACTGACCCAGGCTGATACCACGGGCTCCCTTCCTTTCCTGTTTACGTGTGTCTCCGGCAACCATCACTCTCACTTCTCTGAGGGCTGCAAAGGGAGGACCGTTCTTGGGAGGGATGTTTCCTATAAGATGTCGTTTACGATTCCTCTATCACAGACATCACTCTGGTTGAAATGTGACCGAAGCTTTGCATTTTACACAATCTTTGATCCCTTGTCAAGTAAAGCCATTCAGTGCTCTCGTCTCCTGGCCCACGCGACTCCCCAGCAATGTCTTCGGATTCCTAGATTTTAAAAGCCATAAATTAGCAAATCATCAACATATCACCAGGAAGGATCATCTGGTAGCGATTCTAGTCAGAAGGAAACATAGGCCCCAATAACTGATCTTCACAGAGATATGAAGAACTGTAGACAGACAGATACAGTAAATAGGAAGACAGATAGATAATTCGAGTTGACAGGCCATCTTGGACTGATTAGGCATTCTGCTTTGATTAGCATTAAACTTCGGGGGAATGAAGGAAAAAAATGTGATTGCCCTAATACTTTGGGAAAATGACCCCTTGCCTACTTCTGAAACCCGGCACTGAGAGGCAGATAGAGGAGACACTTGTCATTGGACACTGTATCATAATGGGATGTGCCAAGTATTCCTTTCCAAGCAGGAAGGGTCTTGGTGGGTGTGGATGTGGCACTTCTTTCTTGGCATCTGCTTTGGATTCTTCAGCCCCTTTCGAACTTGAAACTCTATCAAAAGAGACTTGGATACATATTAAATCAATTTCCTGATAATACTGATGGAATGAAGTCCTGCCCCCCTCCATGTTCCCGCTGTCTCTCTCGCCTTCCACATACTTATCAAAATGTTCCAGCTATTGTTCTGAAAACAAGAATAGAAGTGTAGGTGGGAGATGAACTGTGTACCTTAAAAAAAAAAAAGTCATATTCAAGCCGAGACTTTTGCTCTCAAATATTCTTTCTTCCATTAAAAAAAAAAACTCTGATTGTGACTTTTCTAATTATAATCCATGAAGATTCTTTCTGCTCAACCTCATATTTGATTGAGTGAGTCCTTGCTAGGTAGATGTAGCCTCTCAGGAACAAATGTAACCATCTGAGACTAAGTTCTGCTATGTCATTCATTCTGTTAAAAGTCTTTCCAGAGCTGTGCAAAGCAGTTCTTCATAGATTTGGGGTCCATCCCACTGCTGCTGTCATCAAACTCTGCAAATAAATCAGGAAACTTTCTGACTGGCCAAGTCTGGTGTCTCTTTTTATTAAAATAGTATAAAGGCCAATGCAGTCTGAGAGTCGTGGAAATCTGAGTCTGTTGCTGTCAGGGTTGAGTCTCCAAGTCTAGTGTTGGTGTTGCGTGACAGTGCTGTACTGTCACCTCCAGAACTGTAGGGACTGCTCTGAATATGGGTACTGATTGTTAGTGAAAATAATCCCCCCCAATACCTTTCAATAGGGAAATGTGCAGGAAGTTCAGAGATAAATGCATACCCATCTCCAAGAGGTTTGACGACCTTAGTCAATGACCCCATAGGCACATGTCAGCTAGTATCTAGAACGGATTTAGAAAAACTCCCATTTGAACTTCTACCATGTGCCAGCTACTGTGCTGGTCCCCGTGGTTAAAAGGGCGAACAAGAGAATGTGATACCTTCTCTCTTAGAGCTTATCTGAGACCTTGACCAGTCAGAACCACCCAAGGAGCCAGTGACAGCTGAACAGAAGCTCAATTATGTAGGAACACCATGGCAGTGAAATGCTCTTTTGGCAGGAATTTTGTTCAATAAAATCATGAAGGTGTGAAATAATCATGAAAGCAGGAAGCCCATTATAGGGAATACTCCTAAAAAGCATGTGATAATTCACATTGCTGAATGTACCCACCGGAGCAGTTTAGGGAAGAGGTAACAGCAGAGTGCCTGTGTGCTCTGGAAACCTATAGATCTAATGATGGACCCAGGAGAGGAGGGGTGCAGAGAGATTTGGGAGAGCTGAAGAGCTGCTGGGGCTACCCTGATGTCTGCTCCTTTCTATACTCCACAATTGTCCTGCTATAGCGTGCCATGCCTCAGCAAGCCTCCAAGCCTGTGGCTCTTCCCAGTACCGTGGTGTGTAACAAGTACTGGAATTCTGCTAACACAGAGGAAAGTACAGATGTTCCTGAACTTTTGATGAGGTTCTATCCCGATAAACCCATTATAAAATGAAAATATTACAGGTCAAACTACATTTAATACACTTAACCTACTGAACATCGTAGCTCAGCCCAGCCCACCTTGTATATGCTCAGGACACTTACATAAAGCTGCAGTTGGCCAAAATCATCTAACACAAAGCCTGTTTTAGAATGAAATATTCAATATATCATGCAATATATTTAATGCAATAGTGAAAGTGGACTGCAGAATGTTTATATGGGTATACTTTTGCATTACTATCAAGTGGAAAAATTGCAAGTGAACCCATCTTAAGTTGGGGACTCTATGTATGTATGTTCGGTCTACTCAGAGTGAATAGCAGTTTTTTCCAGCTGAGCTATTCCCTTGCTGGTGGCTGGAGAACAAGGGAAGGATGTGTCAGCTATGGGAGGGTCAACCCCAACAGCATGTGTTCTAGGGCCATGATGAATTACTTTTCAGGGGTGTAGGCAGAGAGAGTGAGGCTTGCTCTGCAAATTAAAACCCTCTCCACAGATGAAGTGACAACTATTTCGTTGCTTGGACTCGTTCACCTTTATTCCACCTTCATCCTCAAAGATTAAGGCTGACCTTTCTCTACCTTCATCTTCTCATCTCTCAGTCCCTGCTTGTTCAGTTACAGCATCATCAAGTGCCTAATCTGCTTTGATCTGAAGGAAGGAGAGTACCATTTACTATCCCAGTTTCTCTGAAATAGCAGAGAACCAAGACAATAGGATTGAAAGAGTCTGGCTACGGGTAACCTGACTCATTAAAAAATGTCCAAGTACCAAACCTGAAGTAATAGCATTAATAAAATGCAGAGGGATGAGGGTGTGGGGAGTGACCCAAGAAAGAACCAGTGCAACTTGTGAGAGTTCAGCACTGATGGAACTGCTCACTTAAGAAGGTTGTCTCGCTCCTCTTCCTGGGAGAAAGGAAAGAAAGGAGAAGAAACCAAAATGGTGGGGATGATACTTGCATATTGGTCATTGTGAGAATTAAATGAGCAACCACAGCAGAGGTGAACAAATCTGCCACTTAAGTTTTTTTGACTGTAGGCAATAGAAACTTATTTTTGCCAGTTTAAGCCCCCAAATATTTTTTCAAGGGTAGAGTACCTGACAGAATCCAAAGCAAAACAGAAAGGCAAGATCCCAGAAAGGTCAGAAAAAATCCAGAGATGCACCTCTGAGATCCAGGAAGCCCGAATCTGTGGGTAGTTATGACAGGATTTTGCCATTAGGATGACCAGATTCCTACAGCTTCACTCCTTGCAAGATTTAAAAGTACTGATTGGCCTTGTGTGGACATGGAATGCATGCATGGACTCGCAATTAAACATCCCAGCTTTACATGTAATTAAAAGTGAGAGGCCAATGCCAGAATGGAGGATGTATGCCAGACAGGTAAAAACAACCAATATCCCTTATGTGGAGATTCTCAAAACTTACTAAGACTTGCATTGAGGACCTGTGTAGTTCATAAGCCACAAACGATCTGTGATCTTTCCTCACTAATGGTCTGACCATAATTATGTGTATGGTCTATTTATGGGGGTCTGATTCTGATTTGGGATGGTAGCTGTGCAGACGTGGATCCTGTAGGGTGGCCTATGTCTCAACTGTCCGCATATGACAAAACGGGTCACTTTTGTGCAGAATGTTCTAGTGTTCTCTGCTGGGTCTACCAGCAGTCTGCTCCCTGACCTTGGGATCTATTTACAGAGGTGCCTTTGTTTCACTGTTGGGGTCTATATGCTGTGCCTTCTGCCCCCATCACGAGAAACAGCAAAACAGCCTGCTTCCTCCAGAATAGCTCTGCTGACAGCTGGATAAGATGATTACTTTATTCTCTTCCTCACTAGGAGGGAGAACACATTTCCTTCCTTTGTGATTAGCAAAGTATACTGGATGTGGCCAAGGGTAGGAAATTATCTTACCACTGAACCTTCTTGGTTTTTTTCTTTCTTTCTTTCTTTCTTTTAACAGGAAATGGTTATAGTGAGAGTTTGGATTATAGACATGATAACTCAAATTGTTTTCTTTTTATTTTTCACTTCCATGTATAGCTGCCTCACAAACTTGAAGTAGGAGAGTCTATGGGAGGTGGTAGAATCAGCCAATTGCTCAGTTTTTCCTGTTGGCAATGGCCTACAGTGTCCAAGCACAGCACACATTGCCAACTAGCCCATCAGACAACAAAGAGGACTTGAAAACCCAGCAAGTCTGAGGGGCCCTGACAAGGACCCAGAGTGGTTTGGCAGGATGAGACCGACCCTGCCTGTTAGTGACAACCTCCCCTATGTGGAAGTCAGTCTCTTGGGGACAGGCTCTCAGTAAAGGAGGAAGTGGGAAGGTAGGAGTTGGATTAGTCTCTTCCTTTTCTACAGTGGGATAATGAGCCTTTAAAAAAAACAAAATTGAGGAACAGTGACTGTGAAGGGCATGACCCAAATCCCATGACGAAAAGCCAAGAAAACACTACCAGGTGAGGTAGTGAAGCCCAGCTCAGATGAGAGTCACAAAGTTGCAGACACTGTGAAGTTCAAGTTCAATCTAAGAAGGAGAACAGGCAGCTTTTGTGCTGACCACCTTGTGGCGTGGTTGTTGGCTCCCTAACCATCCAGCTTCTTTTTTGATAAAATGTTCATTGTCCTTGCCAAGCACTGCTTAAAATTCATTCCCCCTGTGCCAGGGGCTACCACGGGTGGGAGGCACTTGGGAGAGGTGGGATGGACAGAGCCTGATTACAAGGCTCAGCAGAAAGACAGAAGAGAGGCTAGCATATGTATTTGATATAAATATTATAGTTTTACAGAGACATCTAGATCAATATATGCCACATTTCATCTACCTCTTTGACAAAGTGAGCACAATGTATTCAGAGAAAGCTGTATAGGATTTTCAATTTACTCTGTATGATTTATTGTGACAGGATAGCTATGGGTTTTTTAAGTTCTTTATACTTGTTCCAGTAAAAATGGATATAGTATCTTTAAAAATAAACAGCCCAGAGCTGTGCGTTTTACATTGTCTTCCCAGAGCTAGGCTCTGCTAAGGACAGATCTAAGACCTCCCCACCCTTGTGGAACCTGATTGTTCTCGGATTTGCTTCAGTCCTTGCTCTTTAGCTTTTGGGGGAACTGAGGGTCTGGGAGAGTAAACAGGGAAATCAATTAGAAAGCGATAGATGTCTAGACAAGATAAAATAATGGCATGAACTAGAGTCCTGCGTGGGGGCAGGGAACTGGAGACCTGCATGAGGATTCACCAGGGCTGCTGGGTGCAGTCCCTCAGCCTCTTCATTTTATAGAGACTGGTTTACGGTCATAAAGCCTGGCTGTGCGGTCTCCTGATTCCCATCCCAGGGTCATGTCCACAGTACTGGTTGCTTCCTCTCTTCAGAAGGCATCTAAAGAGGGAGTCATTCTGCCCTTGGTTTGGTATCTGCCTTGCCCCCAAATTGCTGGGCCTCAGTTTCCCCATCTAACAAGCAAGGCCCATTTGCCAAGGGCATTCTGACATTAAGATACCGCTGATAATGTGAGAGGAGACATATTGGTACCACACTGTCATTGTTCCCTTTTTCAAAGGCTAGTGGCCTAAGAACAACTACCTGATGCTCTTTAAAAGTATGTAGATTTCCATTCAAACCAAACTAAACTCATCCACCTTGGATCTGTGGGTGCCTTATTCATAGGCACATTCCTTTCTGGTGGCTGCCCCTCCTGTCCTATGTGCATCCTAGGAGGACTCTGTGGAACTGAGCTCTAACTCAACATGGGCATTTAGGCCTTCCTGGCCTGTCACCAAGCGGGAAGCAGAGTGGCTAAGGAGGACATGAGGGGCTGCATTCCTGATACTTAATAATGGGAGAAGCACTCCAATATATGTTTAATGCAGACGTGCCTGGAGAATACTCAGGGGGCAATTTTCTGATCATACATGACCAAGTTCCTAACAGTCAAATATCCTTATTCTTTTTTTTTGGGTGGGGAGGGTACTGGAGATTGAACTCAGGGGCACTCGACCACTGAGCCACATCCGCAGCCCTATTTTGTGTTTTATGTAGAGACAGGGTCTCACTGAGTTGCTTAGCACCTCGCTGTTGCTGAGGCTGGCTTTGAACTCGCGATTCTCCTGTCTCAGCCTCCCTAAGTGCTGGGATTACAGGCTTGCGCCACCGCGCCCTGCTCAAATATCCTTATTCTTATGACGTCACATTCAACCGCATGATACCATGGCTGTCCCATGACCCCCCAGTGTTACCAACTTTTGACTAACGCAGACCAAGCACTTCTTAACTGAATCATTAACTCCTTTCCAGAAAAATGCCATCTGCCTCAATTTTGGCATTTAAGATGCTTCCTTGTACATCTGAGATGGGTCTTTTTAGTTTAAATCATTAATAGCTATGCTACTTTTGCCCAAGAAATATTTGCTCACGGAACTAAACAAAGCTTTAAAAGCCAAAAAAGATCATCAGATCAAACATGGTTATTAAGTCTGCTGGCCATCTTTGCAAACCGAGTACTCAGGCCCCATAGAAATCAGTCTTGATTGCCAGAAGGTTAAAAACGTTCACATCCAGAGCCACAGATGGGAGCAAGGTCAGATAACTCTAAATATTCTTCACTGTAAATGACTCATGTAAATTCTTACTCTCCAGATTCCTGGAGTGGTGAGAAAATCCCGAGCTAGAAACAATGCACAGTGTCTTAAATAGATATTTACATTACTGTGTAGATCCTTGGTTCACCAAAATGTATTACTGAATTTAAAATTTGGTATAGAGTTCCGACCAGTAGGATCTATGATTTCTGCATCATTCAACCTTTGTTGTCTTGAACTCTCTGTCTTAACTGACCACGTGCAGCCAGAATCTAAGGATAATGTTTAAATGTGGTTCATCTCTGTACCCCACCCCCTAATCTCACCAAGCATCTCTTCTGAACCATTGAGGGCACCTGGAGCATGCTGTCTACCATGAATCCAGAAGGACTTCTTTTTGGCTCAGCCCTGTCTGTCCTGAAGGAGCTGAAATAGCTACAGCCTTCCGCTCCTAACTCCCTCTTAGAATTAGAATCAGAGACCAGGATGGCATCCTGGGAAAGTCACTCTTAGTTCCTGTTGGGTGTCAGGCATGTGACTTAAGGAGACTCAGGTTCAGAGAGTCATTCTAAAAGCTGAAGATAGAAAGAACACACATTGTTTGAGGATTAGGTGAGACTGTAAGGGGCACAAAACACTTTATCTCTGCCACACACTGAGGCAGAGATGTCACAATACTCCTGCCCTTTTATAATGCCTATACTAGGCCAGCCTTTTTGTTAGGCCCTTAACCTGCATCATCTCTTTAAATAAATTGTACTAGCTCCAGCTCCTCAAAGACTCTAACTTGTTAGTTGTAAAATGCAAAACGGGTCCCTTGTCCAAAACAAGTTCTTTAATGTCTGATATCAGAGTGTTAATGTCATTTGGTCAATTTGTAGTTGTCATAGAACCCAATAGAGATCATTCTGGTTAGGGATCTTTTTGACTTTCTTCAAATCATGCCATAAGAATAATCATCACTGCTTCTAAGGAGGGCCCACCCTGTGCTCAGTCTTGCAATATTTTCAATCATATTTTGAATAATTGAGGATACAATAAATTTTGCTTCTCTTCTCCCTGCAATCATATCCATCCCCAAGCTCCTGCTCCTGGAATTTTCAAGTCCTGAAAATATTTCTGGAAAATAAATTTTCCCTGTTTGCCATCCATCCTTGTGCTCTTTTAAGGCCTCTGGTGTTTCTGCAGACACAGGCTGGCGGGGGCAGATCCTCCAATGCTGCTGCTGGGTCACCGAGGCAGTGTCTTCCCATCCATCAATTCTAATGGCATTCAAACATTTTCAATATGTGAGCTCCTTGATAACTTCCACCGTATGGAAAACAAAATCGAGGAAATGATTATTGGCACAAAAGGGGGAGGCCATAAATCTTCAAATCAGATACAGGACAGATTGGAACAATATGGGTTCTTCAAGGTTGCCATGATAATGTACCTAATAACTCTCCCTGGGCCAAAAAAAAGGCAATCTGATTTCAATCAATCTCACTTTTTTTTTTTCCTGAGCAAAAATACCAATTATGTTGGAAGATTTTTTTCTTCCTTTTTGATAAGGACTCTTCTTTACCCCCGGAAATCATGCTGTAGCTAAAAGATATATATTTTCAATTGTCTAGAATGGTATTGGACAGCTAGCACCACATGAAAAAAAAAAGTCAATCTTTTTTTTCTCCTCTCTCTTGCCAGCATTTGTCTACTTCTTAAGAGAAGTGAAAGCTAATTAAAGGCTTAAGGGATAATATTGATTGCATTGGAGTATATTTTATAAGTACCCGGCACATTTTCAAGTAAGAGAACCCTGACTTTTTTCTAAGACTGAATAAATCAGCCAGCTGAGCTTTTGATTCGAAGGTGAGGGGGGCAGCTCATCTCTTCCCCTGCCACTTCACAGACGTCTCTTCTAGGCATGGATCATTTCTGAAGAGAAAGAAGTGTTCCTGGCAGATGTTCATTCACTTCTTTGTGTACAAGATAGGAAGGATGAATGTCTGGGCATTTCCTCAGACCTATCATTGATTTGAGTCTGGCATATGCTGGTATGAAACTTTAACTTCATAGTGCCTTGTGCAGGAGGCTGATGGGGTGAGCCTCATGCATTGAAAAGGAATAAAGAATTCACCCTGGATGCCATGTGTCCTTGGTAGCAGGGCAGGGAATCACGTCTGGCTTGGTTTCTCATCCAAGTGGGAGACTCAGCTGTAAGGATGGATACCTGTAGGCCAGATTCATGGTGACCTTGTCCTTAATCTTGGACATCTGCAGACAGAAAGTGTTAGCATGGCACCAGGCAAACCTATTACCATTTGGGCAGAGGTAGGTAGAGAGGGGAATCCTGTTTTCTCAGTCACTTTCTCAGCATACCTGGTGAATTCAGAATTAGAAATCTTAGAATGTACACATTCATGGGAAGCCTCTTTTGTCATAGCATGCCCCAAGAAACACTGCAAGATACGATATAATAAGAATGTATATACTCTTTCTTTTATTTATTTATTTATTTATTTTTGGTAGTGGAGATTGAACTCAGGGGCACTCGACCACTGAGCCACATCCCCAGCCCTATTTTGTGTTTTATGTAGAGACAGGGTCTCACTGAGTTGCTTAGCGTCTCTCCATTGCTGAGGCTGGCTTTGAACTCACAATTCTCCTGTCCCAGCTTCCCTAAGTGCTGGGATTACAGGCTTGAGCCACCGCGCCCGGCATAATCTGTCTTTCTGTCAGGTCTTCTGATACACGGTATATTTCACAACCTTACAGTAAGGAGTGGGTCGGGGATGTAGGCTTTGGGCATGAAATTTAAATGAGTTGAAAAGGGACCTCCTCTAATCTAGCAGGTACTGGCTAGAGGGCAAAGTGATCTTGTTAAGTTGTTTCTTCTGAAGGAGCTCAATGACACTCCTCCCTCCCCTTTGATGGCCGTTGCTCACCTGATTGCTAAGTGCACCACCGTAACAATAACAGTCCATAATGGTAATATTATTAACTGCGTCGTGCATATTATTGATTTACTCTTTGTTCTGCATCATTATCCATTCACCAATGAGTTTACTGCATTATTCTCACATACTTAGTCAAGCACCAAATTACCACGAAAGGGCAGGCTCTTGTAATGGCAGCTAATGGAACATCACATAAGCCATCATCACTGCCTCCCATTATGAGCTGCCTCTAGCCAATGAGCATTCTGCCTTATTGCAATGTGCACAGAGCAATTATGAAGTGCAAGAGACCTGACCATTCTAAATCTTCCTCAGGAAATTGCCTCGCTACATGTTTACCACCTGCCCTCTTCAGAAAGCATAGCTAGACATCCTGCCCCTGTCACTGTCAGCCTGAGGGGCATAGGGACATGATGAGTGGAACCTCTTACTATGCAGCATCTTTGCTAGAAGCCAATGGTGGCAACTGCACAGTTAGGCCCAGCTTTTTGGCCTCAGGGCTAACTCCAGCATCAAAGTGCTTATTCTGGCCTAAGCATAGCCTGGAAAACATAAGTGGGCATGAGATAGCCTGGTGCTGAGGTCAGATTGGTCCAGAAACCTAGAGATGTTGCAGGGGCTATTGTCTCTACAGCTCTGGCGAGGGTGTCATCTCTTCAAAAAGCACCAGAAGTCCAAACCACCCTAGGACAAGGCACGCATTCCAGCCTCATGCCTTCCTGGCTTCCCCCTGTTTTATGGTCAAATTGCTTTGGCTAACCTGGAAGTCCCAAGCACCCCGAGGCAGTAATCCTCTGGGACATGCAGCCAGCGGGTGATCTGCAATTCCTTAAGCGTCCCATCCCCATTTAGCCCTGAGTAATGCTCACTTACTGTAAAGTGTTACATGCCCCCATTGTCAGAGAAGTTATGGTGGAAAAATGCAAAATTTCCTTTTTACTGCTTACGGCCAGCCGAGCCTATAACGTGTCAAGCCGCACATTAGCCACCCTGATAAAAGTCCGCTTTCTTACACACAAAATCATCGTTTCAGCAAGATTTGTTATCTCATTACCTGATAAGCTCTATGTCATAAACCAAGACTCATACGGTAAATCTCCTGGGAGGACGCTTTGTGGGCAGAAAGGGAGAGATATGAATCTGCAAAGGACTTGATAATGCAGCATTTAAGCACAAGCATAATGTCACTTATTGTTAAATGCATAAAACCACTTGGCCAAACGGTTGGGCTTTTAATAGGATTTTGTGCGGCATCAGGTGAGAAGCCATATGCCTTTTCTGTCTCGAAGTCTCTGAGCACCTGCTAGTACGCTGCTTTGCCTCACAGCCCTTTGGGGACGGGCGCTGGGCTTTATGAGGCATCGGGAGGAGAGGAACCTTCCCCGCAGCTGCCACGCTTGCTTTACCTTGCTAAGGCGTCGGGGGAGTGGGTCATTGTCCTTGGGCCTAGCCTGATCTAACTGGCTTCTCCTGTTCAGGCACATTGTGGTCTGTGGACACATCACTCTGGAGAGTGTTTCCAACTTCCTGAAGGACTTTCTGCACAAGGACCGGGACGATGTCAATGTGGAGATCGTCTTTCTTCACAAGTAAGAGCCTGCGTCTGTCCCCAGACCCTCAAACCACTTTGTGCTCCTCCCTGAATGCCTGAGGTGGGGATGGGGACAGTTGGAGATCAGGCAGAATTCACGAAGTCACGATGACCTGCGGGACTCCTTGGAGAGCTCTGCAGTCAATGGAGAAGGAAGCAGCAGGCTTGGCTACTGAGAGCAGAGCCTGCATCTCCGGAGGCGTTTTCAACAATAGAGTTCACTAGGGGTCCTGCTCATCATTTGTGTCCACCGGGCAGTCCATATCTGTGTGGTCTGGGTGTGTCTGTAGTGTCTGTACTGCAATAATAAGCCTGACGGTGTGGACAGGAGTAGATTGTGACCAAGCAAGACCAAGAGGAAGACAGTGGAAGGTAATAATAGTAACAACTGCTGTGCCGAAGTACACAGCATGAGACCCTAGACTGGCACTGTCCACGGAGTTTCTCATTTAATCCATAGCCAGAGTGCAAGTATGTACTTTCCTCTGAATCTTTACTTTCCCAGTTACTGACTGAACAAGTCATTTAACTTCTGGTGCCTCAGTTTCCACATCTATAAATGGAAGAGATAATAATTCTACCTCATTGGAGAGCTGTGAGAAGGAAATGAGGGCAATCTGTATGAAGTACGTAGTTGAGTTAGGCGTGTAGTAAGTGCTCAATAAAAGTTAGCAATTGACATAAGAGATAGATTAGACTACCTAATCAACTTAGAAGCTAGGTCTTGTACTTGTTTGATGGGAAAGAAGGCAAGATCTCTCCTCTCCACACAGTGTGGATGAGGTGTTAAGTTTCGCCTGAACCTTTTGTTAGGTGAAGGATAGTCTGCCACAAGAATGGAGAGAATCTGGGGGCTCCATCTAAGTGGTAACATCATTGCCTTCATTTATGGAGATGAAACTAACATGAGGCTTTTCCTGCATCCATGTTGCAAAGGGCCAGGACAAAGTTCACATAGTGGTGTTGGCTTGACTTGGTGTTGATTACTCAGGGCTCAGACCTTCCCTGAGGGCCCACTGAGATTCCTTTCCCTATAGGCTTCCTGTTCTTTGCAGTTCAAGTGCCGCCTTCTAGAAATTGTTCATAGCCGATGTGTGGAGCAGTAGCATTTTTCTTCTCAGCACTGACTCCTCTGACCTCCTTCAGAAAAGATAGTCCAGGTCCTGGCAATACAGGACCAGCCCAATGCTTAGCCACTGATTACAAGCTGTGAGGCCAGTCCTCGGCTGAGGGAAGGATCCAGAGAGGGAGGTAGGGTGTAGGCTCTGCCCTCATGTTGGTGTTGAGTAGTTCAAGATGAGCAGACCTGCAACTATTAGAGGACTACCTTGGTCCTTGATTAGCCAATGAATGCTGGTTGTCAGTTTAATGGAGTGCCAGAACCACTTGGGCATCTCTATCAGGAAGAGGGGTGCTGCCTGCATTACCAGGGCAGGATCGTGCAAGATGCAGGACTTATGGATTTGGAAGATTGGTTGGATTCACACTTCTTCACTCTTCTCTACCCCACTGCTTCAGCTGAAATCAACAAGCAGGCTGCTAATGCTTTAATTACTAGGATTCATCTGCATGTTCTAGCATCTATCAAGGTCGGACTCATAGTAGATGGCCCAGTTAATTAACCTCTTGAAGCTTTGGGTTAATAACATACCTTCCTATTGTGGTGTTTTCAGGTTTAAATGAGTTAATAGTTGTCAAGCATTCAGAACACTTTCTGCCACATAGGAAACACTCAAAAACAGTAATTATTATTATTAGTAGTAGTAGCAGTAGTAGTAGTACTAGGGATTGAACCCAGGGGCACTTAACCACTGAGCCACATCCCCAGCCCCTTTTTTTTTTTTTTTTTTTTTTTAAAATGATCTTTTGTACAGCCCAGTAAGAGCCACAGAACAGAAGCACTTCAAATTCTTTTTTTTAAATATTTTTTTAGATATTGATGGATCTTTATTTTATTCATTTATTATTTATACGTGGTGCTGAGGATCGAACCCAGTGCCTCACGCATGCTAGGCAAGCGCTCTACCACTGCGCTACAGCCCCAGCCCCCCCCAGCCCCTTTTTTATGTTTTATTTTGAGACAGGGTATTGCTGAGTTGCCTAGGGCCTTGCTAAGTTGTTGAGGCTGGCTTTGAACTCTCAATCCTCCTGTCTCAGCCTCCAAAGCCACTGGATTACAGGCATGTGCCCAGCTTCAATAACAATTATTATTATTATGAAGTATTTAAATGTTAGGCAAGTGTTGACTTAGCACAGTTACTGGCACATAATGGGTTCTAACTAAATAGTGTGTTCTAGGCCCTAGCAATGTACTCCTAGAGTACATTGGAGAAAGTGGGTATTTTTCAGTTCTGCAGAATTAAATGAATAAATAGGCCAATCACTTTTAAAATCATCGTCCTTCAATGGGAAAGGTGACTGTACAGCTAAGCACTCAGAAGTGTGATATGTAGGATATGTATGGGTGAATCAAGAATAATCCTGGGGGGGCTGGGGATATAACTGATTTGGTAGAGTACTTGCCTTGCATGCATAAGGCCCTGGGTTGAATCCCCAGCAACCCCCCCCCCCAAAAAAAGAATAGTCATGGGGGTAAATCAAGTCGGTCTGTGGCTGCTCAGATTTTTTTTTTGATCTAGGTTTTAGGGTATCAGCAGAAGAGCAGAGGAAGGGCTCCAATGCAGGGACCTGCAGGGTGACTTGACTAAGGAAAGTGTCGCCTAATCTGTCACTGTATTAGGGTTCTCCAGAGATTCACTAGATAGAGATAGAAATCACTATATAGATTTATCTACCTATAGCTGCATATATGTATCTGTCTATCTAGAGAGAGGTTTATGAGGAGATATTAGCTTCCTTGATTGTGGAGCTGAGAAGTCCCACACTTCACTATCTGCAAATGGGAGACCCAGTTGGGGGTGTGATTCCACCTGAGTCTGAGGGTCTGAGAACCAGGGAAGCCAATGATGTAAATCCCAGTCCAAGGGGCAGGAGAAGATGAGATGTCCCAATGCGAGCTGCCAGGCAGGAAGCAGAAGGGACAGGTTCCTTCTCCCTCCCCTTTTTTGTTGTATTCAGACCCTCGATGGACTGGTGACACCCACTTACCAAGGAGGCCAATCTGCTTTGCTGAGTTCGCTGATTCAGATACTAACCACATTAAGAAACACCCTCACAATCGCATTGGGCAACTTGCTGTGGTGGCCCAGTCAGGTTGACATGAAATTAGCCATCGCATTGATTTCATAGCCCATTTCTCCGCTCATAAAAGGGGACCCCATTCATCCCAAACTGGAAGGCCTCAGCCTTTGTAAAGGCCACAAGCCTTGCTGTTTTACCTGGGTGCTGGATTTGATTTTCCCTAGGGCTGGGCTTTTACTTTTCTTAAAAGTAATGCTTTTATTTATGACAAGAAAGGGGGCTCCTTTGAAGGTCAGAGGTTCTCCCTAGGTCTCCCAGTGGACACTTAGAGAAGGGAGGCATGGAGGCTGAGATCCTGGGTCCATGATAACCAGTGGCTGTTTCTTTTCTCCCTGTGCAGCATTTCCCCTAACCTGGAGCTTGAAGCTCTGTTCAAACGACATTTTACTCAGGTGGAATTTTATCAGGGTTCAGTCCTCAATCCGCATGATCTTGCAAGAGTCAAGGTAAGAAGGAAGAGGTGACTTCTGCTTTGCTCCATCTTAGAATGTGGGGGAGTCTAAATTCAGTCAGGGGTCATGCCTCCAGGATGGCCAAGGGTCATCTCTTAAACACTGAGATAACTTAGACTGGATACCACCAACTTTGATATCACCCTTCCACTGGCCGCAGGACCTCCTGTTGTTGGCATATGGTAGGCCTCTGATAGGTGTCCCACACCTGGACTACTCTTACCACGAAACTTATTTTGCTGGTTCCTTCAATATCAAAGGAAGTAGGCCAGTTGTCCATACTCAGGAG
This sequence comes from Geosciurus inauris, assembly GCA_004024805.1. Taxonomy (NCBI): domain Eukaryota; kingdom Metazoa; phylum Chordata; class Mammalia; order Rodentia; family Sciuridae; genus Geosciurus; species Geosciurus inauris. Next base: position 216,524 of record PVHX01000074.1, on the reverse strand, counting down.
TCTTATATACAACAAAATGATCAATAATTCCCATCTTGAATACTTACATCAGATTCAATATAGCTCCAACATCTATTAATTACATCTGAAAGAAACACTAGGGTAAAGTATAAAGTAAAATTGTATGAAGTCATAAAACATCTTGAGCTTCTTTGTTTCCCACCAATGCAAGATACACAACTAAACTTACAGGTATCTGACATCACTTGGTAATGGGCAAATCATTTTTTCAGAACCTACTAAGTTAGACTCTTCTCAGAAAGTATACCCGAGGCTAGGATGGGATGGGGACACAGCAAAATAGCATCTGCTACTTTATTCATTTAATATTGATTTTGTAAACATGGTCAATATTTGCATGCCAGTGGGTGTACATTAATACTGGGAATTCACTGAAGTCTAAAGACTAACTGTGGGCACCACATACTTGTGTAAATTATGTAATTGACAATCATGAATAATCCAAAAAGATTTGTGTAAATTCTTTGCATTATTAAAGAAATGTAGAGAAAATTTGTGACATACCATGGAAGAAACCCTGCCCTTCCACCAAATGCAGGAATGGTAGTAAGCACAGCATACCCAGTGTGACAGATTGCAGGCCTGAGCCAGCAGGAGAATGAGTAGCTAACCTAGGCCAGTTAATTTTAATATTAACCAGACATGACCCAAGTTATGGCTCATGTGAAATCTTATGAGAACAGAGAAAATGGTTATTGTTCACAGACCTAATTTAAATGCAAGCAATTATTAGCACTTCAAACTCAGGGTCCCCTCTAAGGAATAAACCCCTCTTGGCTTGTGTTTACATAAGTCAGTAGGTTGTATTTTGAGTTCATCTGTAATGATTCATTTCATATACATAGGTTTGTTGTCTTTTGACTAACTGAATACTAATGAGCACCAAACAATAGACAGTTGTTGTCCAATTTAGGGCTTTGATCTCTTCCTACACATAGATAATGATGATGATAAGATGGGTTCCATGAAGGACTTTGGAGTCTAAATTTCTGAATCCCAAACTTCTCAGTTAACTTGCTCACCCAAAAAAAGGGGTTTAGCCCACTAACCTTGATTTCCAGGTTGGAAAAATTAGGACGATGGCACACACAACTGAGAAAGGAGACGAAGAGGGGATTGAAAGGTTTAATTAATCGTAGTTAAAGAAATCTGAAAGTCCTACGTGTAAGTGGCTGTGCCAAAGGAAATGCGTAATTACCAAGGTACGTTCTGTACTCTCCAACCTCAACAAGATGAAATGTTTAGAACATAACAAGAACTTGCAACCTACACTTTTGACAAAAACTATAATCTCTCAGGACCTTTTTTCCTGCCCTTGCAAAACACCAGGTTCCCTAAGAACTGTCAACAGAGAAACTGCAGTTGAGCACGGCTATTTATATGTTTGTGTTCTGTAATTTTTCCCTTTTGGTGTCTCAGATAGAGTCAGCAGACGCGTGCCTCATCCTTGCCAACAAGTACTGTGCTGACCCAGATGCAGAAGATGCCTCCAACATCATGAGGTAATTTGGGGTGGGTGAGGGAGGTGGGGAAGGCCCTGGGTTTGGCCCTCTGAGGCCTACGTACAGCCCTTTTGGGTCTACAGAGGACAATTTCTGTGGGACCCTCTTTCCCCCATAAGTCACCCCACAGAGGCCTGGCGGGGAGCTGAGGCTGTGGTGGGAGGAGAGTGATGGAACTCAGGGTACCACCAGGAAGCTCAGCCTTAGCAGATGGCATCTCTAGGGCTCATAGCTGGTCTTGGGTTTGAAATTTCTTGGGACAAAACTAAAAAGGAAAGATAAAATTTAAAAGGGTGCAGGTCTGAATTAAAGTAGCATGTTCCCTAAGGGAAAGTGGACCCCAGATGTATTTACTGGGGACAGATTGGCCGCCCGGGGGACATGTTGCAATGTTTGGAGATGTTTTCAGTTGGGGATGGTTTTGCTGGCATCTGGTGGGTAGATGCCAGGAATTCTGCTAATCCTCCTACAATGCTCAGGCAGCCCCTATGCAGAGAATTATCTGGTCCAAAATGTCAGCAGTGCTGAGATTGAGAAACCCATTGTTAGAGCTTTGCCTGTGTGTCTTTAACGAGTTGATTAGTACCAGCCCAAAAAGGAGGTTACTGACCTCCTTTTAAGGTCAATTAGCTTGTTTTTAACCAGTTGCCCCAAATTAGTGTTCTTCACTGACAGCTTTTCTAGTGAGTTTAGTTTTAGTATTCATGTGAAGCTCTGAGGTAATGTTCTACAGAGTATTTCTCAAATCTACTTGTCTAGGAATCCCTGCCCTTCCTCCCTTCCTCCCTCCCTTCCTTCCTTCCTTTTTCCCTTCCTTCCTTCTTTTCTTTTCTTTTTTTAAACACAGCATCTTCTAGGGGAGATCTTTTGGGAAAACTCCTCCCAGTGCCTTTTCTAAACATGAGTTAGGCCCGCTAGTGCTCATTCCTGCTCCAAATCTACTGTGTTCTTTTCTCATTTCAGAAGAAAATTTGTTCTGTTTTTCTTCTTTCCATAGATCCTCAGTTACATTCCATGACTATGAAATGACTAAAAATTCCAGACATTTTGTTCCAAGGTAGTTAAAGCCCTTTTGGAATTTGTCTCCTCTCTAGCATAAATTGTAGACGAGTTGAGTTGGGAGGGAATAATCAAGAGAATCTTCTGGAGAGAGGATGAACTCAAAGAAAACCTTTCACCACCCTGAATCTCCAGGAACCCTGGTTTAATTATGAACAGCCATCTTCTAGTCCAGACAAAGGCTCCCCTCTCCTTGCAGCTTGTGTAACTGTCCTGGGAATTTACCTGAAGGTAGAGGTTGGGAAGTTGCCTTTGTGTCATTCCAGTGCTCAAATCTCCTTTGTCTTTGCTTTTAATCAGTGGCCCCAAGCGATATGAGCATTCCCATCAGTGATGTGGAGGAATTCTGCTGGTGCATGTGGGATGAGCAGGTCTTTCCCACAGCATCTGTTCCTTGTGTCTGGCAGGCAGCATCTGGTGTGATCTTCTCTTTCCACTCACTTTTCTTTGGCAGTGCACTTGGTGCAGTTGGTTTAAGGAAGTTCATGCATGAACTCTAAGCACTGGGCTCACCAGGCCAGGCTGCAGAGAGGATGGAGTAGGGAGAGGCTTCACACCTGGGCCCATCCCCTACCTAGTCACAGCTGGAAAGTGACTACACCAAGGAACCTCAGTTTAGAGTGTATCATTGTCATTTTTTAAAGTAAGTAGCATGTTCATCATTTGACCCATTTTTTTCTGTCATTTTAAGTGATAAAAGCATAGCCTTAGAGGAGCTGGGCTTTATTATCTTTCAAATTTTTAACAACAGAAAAAAAAAAAAAAAAAAAAAAAACAGAAGATGAAGCTTAAGGTTTTGATCCCACAGAAAAGTTTGGGACTGGTACACTCCCTCCACTCCCAAAAGGCAAATAATGGAAATGAAAAGTAGCTTTGAAATGGGCATTTTTCTTCATCGCACAATTGTATTTAAACCATGATTAGGATCGGGTTAAAATAAACATGGATAGGTACCAGGGTAATTGGCAGGATGCCGAGGTGTCGATATTTGTGAACAAAAGTAGTATCAGAATTGTGACTAAGCCATCCAGGAACCAGAACCAGAACCAGGGCCTAGGCAGCAAAAGGAAATGGGAAGCTCAGGGTTAAAAACGGGCTCTGTTTTTCTCTTATTTATATAATCCTCCTCCCTCCTTAGTTTAATGAGACCAATCTGCCCCTTTTGAAATTAAAATGTCAGAGAGCCATTTGAAATGAGCTAATGCAGAAAACTGGCTGATGCTGTGAACTGCCCAAGAAGGCTGACAGAGGCTCAAAGTCCTTGAGTTATAAGCAGGGGCCACCACAACACTTTTTCAAAAATGAAATGAAATCCTTCAAGTGCAAAAGCCCAGGGTGGATTTGTGCAAGGAGAGGCTTTCACATGATCCATTCCCTAAATTCACAAGTTACAGCTTTTCAGATAAAGCAGCTCGCAGGCTGCCTTCTCTCCATCTTTGCACAAAAAGGGGTAAAGTGGGGAGCACTGCTTGGTGGGAAGTTTGTGGGGGTGGGCATGATAGGTGCACTTGCATTTCTGATTAGGCTTAGGAGGTGGGCCTTTCTGTGGAATTCCATTCTTCAGCCTTCCTTGTCACAGAAGGAAATGTACAATGTCACCTCTGACAGGGTCGGTAATGACAAAAACCATAACTTACATGTGGAGAGAGCTTTTAATGATTTCAAAGCATTTTCACATCTGGTCTCCCATTTGCTCCTCATACCAAGCCTGTGAAGTAAATAAAGCAGGTACTGTTGCCCCCAATGTCCAGATGAGGAAACAGGAACAGAGAGCCCAGGGATTTCCTGAAGGTCACCCAGTTCATTAGTACAATAGCTGTGACAGGGGCCAGGTGTTTCCATTCATCTGCTCCCTGCTCCTCCCCTTTTAGCACCATGATTGACAGGAGGAGGAATGCCAATGAGGGGTGGGCAGTGGTTAATGCCCAGTACAGACTGAGGGAAATGGGAGGGAATTTTCAGCCAGATTGTGACCTTTACCAGGTGTTGGCACTTATCTCTGACCAGTGTTCAAATCATCATTGAGACTCTGTTAGCTTTGGAAGGCTGAGTTCTTGCTCTTAAGAACCTTGTTTAGAAATCATATGCATGAGTGTGGCCAAGTATGTGTGACAATTAGAACCATTTGTCAGGCAGCTTGTGCGATTTGTCATTGTTGTCTCAAGTTGTTAACTTGAGCAGATTGTTCCTAGGCTGGTCCCTGGGGTGGGAGATTGCAGACCTCTGGAGGCACCATGATTTGAACTTGCTTTCCATGTCGATATAGGCAGTGACCCTGATCCACCATCAGCCCACACAGGCTCACATGCCACCACTGAGCCATCGCAGGGCTCCCTCGTATTTTTTCATGCCCAAGACACACACTGGCTGTCTTGCAATTTCCTTTTCAAACCGTCAAGAGGTACAGTGGTGGGAACACAGTTTAACCTGGCCCCGTGCCTGCAGTCCCTGTGGACAGCACAGGCTGCTGGCCCCGCCTTGTGCCCCATTTGGAGATAATCAAATGCATCTTCCCAGCAGCCTCCATGGGAATGACAAGCCCTGCCTCAGCTTTTGTTCTTTCTTTTTCAGAGTAATCTCCATAAAGAACTACCACCCGAAGATCAGAATCATCACTCAGATGCTGCAGTATCACAACAAGGTATGACAATGAGAGCCATCTAGGCCCGAGGCCACATATTAGGGTCCAGTTCCAGTCTCTCTGCCTCACCATACAGACACACACACATACACATACGCACATGGGTGTGCACACGTGTACATCCATGCCACACAAAGGCCTGAGTAAAGATGTGATGTGGAGGTTAAAGAAAGCAAAGACACATTTCTTCAGACCAAGTGACCTGTTTGCAGTGGGTCACTGGAAGGAAGTGTCTTCAATGTATTCAGGAAGCATCTATTGAATGGCTTGGTCCAGAAATGTTAACATATTTTTAGATCTCATCCACACCTAAATTCCGACATCTTTATTTCTATGTGCTGCATTCATTTCTTCAGTCAATATTTATTGAATTCCTACCTTGCAAACAGCACTCTGCCTGACACCCAGAGGAATATCAGTGAGGGAGAAGCCCTGTTTTATGCCTTGAGAGATTTAGCAGTTATTGCCACAGGCAAGTGTTGGGACTTCCCTGAGACCAGGGGAACTTAAAGGAGCATAAAGTCCTCTGGGTAGAGGAAGAAAACCATGACATCTCAAATCCAGGATGCGAATTTGTAGAGTTTGTTCAAAGATTGAACACAGAGTTGGCTATCCAAAGATTGAATATAAAGGAACAAATGTTCCTGATGTTGTAGCTTAAAGTAGGGGTTGACTGGAAAAGCAAACACACACTGGGGTCAGTTTGTTTCCCTCTGATTACTTCCCAATAAGCCTGAGCTGAGAGCCTCTCCTCCTTCAACCAGCCTGTCAATGAACTCTCTGGAAGACAGCTTTGGAGGAGGGAAGGTGGCATCTTGCTCTATTTGATATGGCACCACTCATCTCCTTAATGAAGCTTTGAAGCTAGAGGCTGCTCAGTACCTGGGGCCAGGTGTCCTGTCTGAACAGAAATAACTCCCTGCTGGGTTCCGAGGGCAACAGTTGCCCCATCTTATAGGCCATATTCCCTACAAAATAGACAGGCAAGTGACTCACAGAAAACCCATTCTGCCAAATGAACCAGCACCATGCCATTATTTCTTAATTGCTGGCAAGTGCTGACCCATTTTGTTGTGTGGAGGCCCATCAGAGGCCATTGTCAAATGGAGCCTGCTGTCGGTGACTGGCCCACCGCTCAGAACTACTGCCCGATGCCAAGCATTGCCCAACCCTCAGCAGGTGGCCCTGTTGCAGAAGGTGTTCCTCTCCAGCCAGAGGGTTGGGTGCTGGGCACCCAAGGTCACATTTATTCTCTTGTTTGTCTCTGAAAAACTCAAGAGAACTGAAGAGATAAAGTCTGAGAATATTGGTAACTCACAGTTGTCAATCTGGAGAAGTTTTTTATTTTTTTGATGGCAGCCCTTGTAGGTGGAGGTGAATTTTATTAGCAAGGCTGGGGCTGTGACAGCTCTTGCCATAGGAATGCTCCTTCTTTCATTTGTGATTTGAAATTTCATTTAGTGTGGGAGTACTTTAAGCTGTTGTTTAGATTTTTGGCTGAATTTAGATTGAATAGGAAAATTAATGTTTTATGTTTCAAAAGAAATGTCTGTTCCTTTTTCTTCTCTTTCCAATGGGTGCTGATGTAGCATCTTCAAGAAATCAAGGAGGATTTCAGTTATGTAGTTCTTGTCAAATTAAAGCAGATCAGCTGGCCTAAGATCCAGACAATACCTGGTCAGTAATCCCATGATCATAGCACCCTGAGCATCTTCAATAAACCTCTCCACTGCAGTTTTCCAGGAGTAATGACGAAAACATCAGTGGACCCACGATGTGCTTAAAACTCATTTTGTTTGGAACCATTTCAGTGTATTTGGGTTTCAGGATTAGGCAAAATCAGTTACAAAGCCCTGTAAGATTAGTAAGGACACAAGGGGAGGAGTGACTTTGGCACAAAGTATTTTTCCTCTATTATTTCATTTTTCTCTTGAAGAAGGAATGAAAAGTCCACTTGTCATTATATGTCATCTCATTCCTTGTAGGATTCCAAACAGACGTCCTTCACTCGGCTTCATAGTTTTGCTGTTTCCTGACATGCTTCTACCTGCCCTTTTACCATATTTTTCTTCCTCATCTCTTTCAATATTTTTTTCCTCTTCTCTTGGCACTTTCTCTGCACCCATCCTAGGCACCCATAGATCTCTACCTATTTGAACTTGCTTTCTGACATATGTGTGAAAACTCATGTCACTATCTACATATTCCAAGGAGTAGTTGATTCCATAATTGGGCATCAGGCTTGGAATATAAAAGATGTCAACCCTGTATGATCTAATGATGGTGATACTCTAGAGCTACAGGGAAGTAGAGCAACAGCCTACTTTGTCTCCACGTAAAACTGGCCCTGAGTTTGTCATCATAATAATTGCAGACATTTGTGTCCTATTTTATGGTTTTAAAAGAGCTTTGACATCCATTATCTCATTTAGTCCTCATTATACCATCTGTACATTTTAGCATCTCCGTGTAACATCAGTCCAGAGGGTCTAAGCTCTGTCATAGGCAAAGCAGTGCTGCTGAGCACAAATCATGGTCACCCAGGAGTCAGAGAGCTAGGAGACAGAATAGCCAACTGCCATCTTCTCCTAAATGGAGCCACAGCCCACTGAATCAAACTGTGGTTCCTGAGAGTGGGTTTATAAAACAGCTGGTGCTCTCCCAACTGGGTATCTTCAGCATATCTAGATTCCATGGAGAGAAACACTTTCAGGCTGGCCATTTCTTAATATAGAAGAAAGATGCTGCATCTTCTGATTTAAGCTTTAATGGCTTGAAGCTCTTCAAGGAAAGGATAGTTCATGATGTTTGTTAAAGTATCACCCCTAATGTCTTACCTTAGTAATGGATTTCTTATTTGCCCAGTGAACTCTAGAGAGCCTTTGTCTCTGTCCTGGAAACCAAGTCCCAGTGGCCCAATGCAGATGTAGGCTCTTTAAGCTATCTCCCTATCAATCCTTATACTTGGGCATTAGTTGTGCTAGTCAACGTTTTGTCACTGGGTCCAAAACACCTGACAAGAACAACTTCAAGGAGGAAAATTGGCTCATGGTATCAGATTTTCAATCTGTGGTCAGCCAGTTCCATTGCTCCGGGCCTGAGGTGAGGCAGCGTATCATGGCTGAAGGGTGAGGCAAAGGAAAGCTGTTCATCTTATGGTAGCCAGGAAGCAGAGAGAGTGAGGGAGGAGCGAAGGGGACAAGATATCACTTCCAAGGGCATGTCCCCAGTGACCCACCTCTCCAGCTATGTCCCACATGCCTAGAATTACCACCCAATAATCCATTCAAGTTGGGATGGACCAGTTAGGTCACAACACTCATAGTATAATCATTTCACTTCTAAATGTTCCTTTATGAACATAGGAGGTTTTGGAGGATACCTCATATCCAAACCAAAACACCTGACACAATCAATTTATAAAGAGAAAAGTTTTACGTTAGCTCACAGTATGGGAGGGTTTAGTCCATGGTCCTTCAGCCCTGTTCCTTTGAGCCTGTAGTGGACAGGACCACACATCATGATGGGAGCCTGTTGTGGAACAGGAAATAATGGGAGGAGACCCTGGGGTACCACGATCCCCTTCAGTGCCATACTCCCTATGACCTAAGGGCCTATTGGTAGGCCCTGCCTCCCAGAAGTTCTCCACCACATTGAGAATCAATTTTTTAATACATGGACCTTTGGGAGACACTTGAGATCCAAACTATAGCAGTAAAGTTGTTTCCTCTTCAGTGGCCTTTTTTCCTTGTGGTGTGCCCCATGGTTATATGTATAGTAAGAGATAGAACTGGGACTAGAAGTCATCTCTCCTTTTTTCCTAGGACAGCCCATCTTCATGTTCCTTCTCCATAAGGATGAAGGGCAATCCAGCAGCAGAAATGGAGGAAGATTCTGGTTCTGCTGCACCTGCTATTTCTCTTTTCTATAGTAAAGAAGATTTGCCTTGAGACTCCTGTGGGGCGATGTTAGCATTTTGCACAGACCCAAATTCCCTCAAATGAAAGAGGACAAAGTTTGCAGAAACAAAGAATTTGCATTCCTGGGTCAATCTCCTCTTTGCTTCATGCACATGAATTTTCCTCCCAGCCACTGGCACATTAGCTTCACTTCCCATGACTGGTGAAAATATGATGACCAAGAAAGGAGGCTATGGAATCCTGAAACAAACTTGACTTTCCTGTCTAATAACACATAAAATATGTCTAAAGAACTCAAACCAGATGGGGCATGAGGGGCCAAGAATGAAATGCCTGGGTTTGTACCCTGGATGGTACATGGGGATATGAGAGACTTTCTGGAAGAGGTTTTATTTATTTGTTTGAAGGTGGCATGGAGGTTATATAGTGTCTCTTTGGGGCTGGGACCACCCAAATTATCCTGTCACAAACAAGTTTATTACTTATATATAACTTCTCTTCATTCTTCTCAGATGATGTTACTGCAAATGAATATTTCTCCACTTAAAATTTATGCATTCTCTACAATGCCAGAGAAGTAAAAGGGAAAAGTTTGCATTTTTAAGTCAGTGAAGATTAGGGAGAGAAATGGAATAAAGGGTAGGGTTCATTGTTGAAATTAAGTGTACAATGTGGAGAAGGTCCCCTGATAATCCACTTGACAGACATCACCATCTGCTGTGGCCCACACACAGGACTATTTTAACCATCCTCTCATTGGGGGCAATGCCATCATCTCCTAAGCCACTGCTGGCTTAGGACTCATAAGATTGTCACCAGAATGCATTTTGCAAGAAAGAATTTCACAAGAGTGGTGTTTTTGAAAGCAGAACATGGAACCCTTGGCCTTGCTCTGTTTTTCTACAGTGGAGTCTTTCTTCCTTCTAGTACAGCTAGAAGGGAAGCCTCCTTGTGTTTGTTGATGCATGGAGAGAAATAATTTCAGAGCCTTAGAATCTTGGCATGTGCAGGAACTTAGAAGGACTATTGATCCAACCTTCCATGGAAAGCAAGAGTTCTTTCTGCAGAGAGTAGGAGAAATACTAAGTCTTAGGGACAAAGACCTTATGTTGTTTGAGGTAGCCTTCTCCATTTATTGGACAAATTACATCCTTTAAAAGTTTCTTTATGAAACACGCCAAAAACCTGCTTTCTTTTAATATATACCAGTCAGTTCTAATTCTGGCTCCTGGAACATAGCAGGACAAACCTAATCTCAACATGACAGCACCTGAGGTATTCAGATATAACTGTCCTGCCTCCACGAGGCCATGGTCCTTCTTCAGGCCCCATGTTTCTGGCTCTCTGTTCCTCAAAAGATCTCTTCCAGATCGCTCACCCCTTCTTGTCTGTCATTTTTCTCTGGAAGTCATTCAGCTGATCATTTCTCCCTTTTTATATCTGACTATTAAAAAATTGGGTCAAGTTCTCTGGAACTAGTCTGACCCATTCACAACAGAATGAAATGTTCATGTGTCTTGCTCTGGAGACCATTCCTAATAAGCAAGCCTTGGCTTTCTCTGTAATGTGTCACATGGCCTCTATTTGAGGTTTTAGTTACCAGTACACTTAAATATTGCATGGTGTGTGTGTGTGTGTGTGTGTGTGTGTATTTCTCTCATGTCTGCTGCCAAGTTAGAGCTTCTCATTTTGAATTTTTATAATTGATTTTTTTGAACCCAAATGCTTTATTTGACATTAAGGCTTTGTTAAATTTTTTTCTGTTTGTTTTTTTTTTGCTGATTTTTCCAACTCTGGAGTATTTTTTTTTTCCATTAATTGTATTATCCAAGACTCTCTGCTTCATACCACTTAAAAAATAATTGCATGAGTGTGCCACTGGGTCTGACCTAATTTAACAGAACCAGTCCGTCTGCAAGAGATTGTAGGACCTCTATACTATGATTTACCTGATGATTTTGGGCTGCCTAAGACCAGCAGCATCAGCATTACCTCCCACAAGTCAGAAATGCAAATTCTCAGCTCCACCCCAGATCTCCCGAATCAGAAACCCAAGGGGGCGGGCCAGCAATCTTGGTTTTACAAACCCTGCTGTTGATTCTTCTGCCCACTCAAGTTCCCTAGTCACCCATGTAGAGTATTGGGAAGGTATGCAAAAAAGAAATCAAGAAAACAAGAGGCTCCCATCAGTCTTGTGATCCATTTGAGGAGCCAGTTTATGAACAACCTAGCCAGATATCCTAGTGGTGAGGGCTTATGTGTCTATCACAAGAGAAAATTCCGTCTGGGCTCTGTTTGGATAAATGACAAACAAGAGGGAAGGATTTGGGGCCCTTGGATGTGGAAGTGACATTGCAGAGATGGAAGTCCGAGGAGCAGAAGTGTGGAGCAAAACACCAAACACCAGACTGGAGCAAGGGAATGAAAGGACAAGTCCGGATGACCCGAGTCCTTGGGCAATGCTGCATTTCCCAGAAGAGACTGAACAATTGAACTTGTAACAAAGTAGGGTCTCATACCTGCTTTTGTTTCCACAGGCCCATCTGCTAAACATCCCGAGCTGGAATTGGAAAGAGGGCGATGACGCAATCTGTCTCGCGGAGCTGAAGTTGGGTTTCATAGCCCAGAGCTGCCTGGCTCAAGGCCTCTCCACGATGCTCGCCAATCTCTTCTCCATGAGGTCATTCATAAAGGTAACGTCTTGTATTATTAGAGCACATTAGTCCGGGATTCCATGTGTCGTGGGGTTGAGTAGAGAGCAGAGCTTAAACTCAAAACAGATCGACGGGCTTTAACCACTTTGGTTAAGGAGAAATTCCTTGTTACGGATTTGGGCAAGGGGCCAGATCCTTTCAAAATTATGTTTTTATTTTTATTTGGCACATCCACGGCCATTAAATGATTGTTCAAAGCACAATCCTCTCTTTTTTTAGATAAACCACATGTTTATCTATCAACAAAGCCTCCGCTGTTAAAACAAAAATATGATTTATATACATTCCATATGGCACCAGAGCGCCTAAAGAGAAGAATTATCATTTTGCTCTTTTATATCAAGTGGCTGGTGGACCTCTCACTGTGTGGATAAATGCAGACCATGTGTTTGTGCTGCAGCCCAAACCCCAACAACATAATTCATTTATTTATTTCTGCACAATCAAGGCGGCCGGCAAGGCTGACATGCCATGGCTATTTGAATGGATAATGAAAGGATGAACTGAGTCCTTTACCCCGAAGAGGGGCAGTCTGGATGTGTTCATCTCCTTGCCCTTTGGTTCCCCACAGAGCTGACTGGGAAGCCATTTCACAGTCTCCAGGGTGACCACTACCTGCTGGCCACTGCTCAGGTGAGGAGAGAAAGGACCAGCTCTGTCCTCACAGACCAGGGCTGATCAGGAGTGGCTTTCCAGGGCATAGAATCATAGAAGGCTTCTGGAGTGTGGAGGCATAGTAATGCTAGTCCTTGTCCTTGGGTCGCTCTTAGACAGAGTGGCCAATCCTCATGGTCTGCATTTCTTATTTGGTACTGGTGGCAATTAGCTCCAGATCTGGGTTTACATTCTTCTTCCTGTTATACCACAAACAGAAGTAGCACTGGTCAAGGCGAAAAATGAATGAGGTCCTGCCAAAGGAGTCAGAAAGGAGTCAGTTGTTTCACTTAGAGCAGAGGTTTTTCTAGGTTCTTACCCATCGCATCTACCTAATTGTAAAGGGGATTATTTAGCCTATAAATAGCTGACATTGCTCTCCTAAGAGAATAACTCATGTTGAAGCCCCTTCGATCACTTTAGCTATACTCATAGTAATTGATACCTTGATTTAAAACCTCTTTTGCCTATGCTTATTTGGTGCCCCCCAAACCTAAGATCAACAGAACTCTGAGCTCAGACCCCACTTAGAAATAAGGACATCACATTCTTTTAAATGTCATCTTTAATCCAGGCTGTTGTCCTGCACAGATGAAACCAAATGCAGGCGTGCAAACCTCAGCAGCAGGGAGGTCTGTGTGGCTGTGTTAAGAGACAGGCCCCAAAGCCAGATGCAGCTGTGTCTCCCAGGACTCTACCCAGTGCAGGGAGCCCAGAACCAGGATAAAGGACTGTCACCAGGAGAATTCTTCTGGCTCTTTCAACCAAGCCCTGGTGGTTTTCTTCCAGCAGGGGATTGCTCAGGGGACCAAGCACGTGGTCCAAGGAGCTGGGCTCTGCTTCCTCATGTTGATGTGACATGGGCCTTGGCAGGGCCCCACCACAGATGGGGCCACTTGACATGCGTATGTTTTGATTTTGTGGTGCCTGCATGGTAACTAGAGCTGCCTGTCAAGAAAATTAATAAAGTGGATGTGACGCTGATTCTTCAGTGCTATTACAGCAGGGAGAACTCCTGCCCAACTTTCCTCAGGACCCTGATGGGCCTCACCTCTAAAGCCAAGGACGTCCCCTCCGGTTCTGCTAATCCCATTGCCAAGTTCCAATTTAGGAAGAGCCTGTGGGAAAGGCTGGACCAGGCCCTTGTGTAACTGAAAACACATTTCCCTCCCAGGGTTATGTTACTACATTATTTCTGTCCAGGACCAACTCCCCCATGTTTGGGAGTAGCTCTCTGAATATGGCCTTTTGACATTGAAGTGGTCATTGTGTTGGAATTTGCTAAGGTGCATGACCTACAGATAACCAGGCTTCCCTTCATTTTTCTTTTTCATCTAGACAAAGGACAGCCTCATTCAGGTATTCCCCATTCTATATTGTCATCTTTGTGAATTTACCCTCTAAGTCCCAGATTCTTATCTCTTTTGGGTCATGGCAAACACCATAAATGTAATTCTCCTTGGAAAGTTGTATGTATCTTCTCTCGTTCCAGAGATCACAAATTTCTCACTTACTTTTGTCTGTGGATGGGGGCAGGTGGAAAAGGAAATTTATAAATGGATGATTGTTTACAGAAATCACTTCCTTCCCCAATGGCCCCATGTCCTATAGTGGAGAATTCAACAGCACTTCCGTGCAGACAGCCAGGCCTATTAGGGTAGGGCTAGAAGGGAGCAGGCTTTGGCAGCACTTGATCCTTTGGGAACACTTAGCATTTCTGGAAGCCAAAGGTAAAGTGTGAGCTCACTTTCTCCCTTGCCTTAGGTAGATAGTATCTGTTTCTTGACTCTGCAGAATATATTGTACTCTGCTCCTATGCCAAGAAAGAAAAGCAAGATGGTAACAGCAAAAGTGTATCACATGGAGAAGCACAGAGACTGTCCTGGGCTGTTTTAATATGTGTAGAGCCAAACAGCCAAGACCTCAAGTGAGGGTAACAGCCTTGAACAAAAGAGAGACTCCTGTCTTATAGGAATTACCAAAAAGGCCCTGCCTAGAGGTGTCAAGGACACTTGGAACGCTTATTCCCACCCACCCATGTCACTCTCAAAGACACTAACCCAAGGGCCCCAAGTCATTGTCCCCTAAAACCTAGCTCTCATTTGGATTCATTATTCTGAACTGATCTAAGTGGAACTTATATAAATTTTTAACACACTTCTTCAGGAGTAGTGAATTCTTTAAGTTTTCTAACAACAGTTAAAGATTTTTAAAATTCTGGCCATTAGTCCTTAATTTATTACATTTAAACTTCAATGCATGCCTTCTATAGTTCCTGATGTGCTGGGATTTACAAATCCTTATTAACCTTGTATCTAATACCTTTAGGAAAGAGGCCCATGTTGGCAGCAGGGACTTGCAGCTCAGTAGTTGTTGTTAGTGACAGGCTAAACATTTTTTTCGACAGGTCTTGTTTTCACCCTTGAGTTCCTTTAAAGACAGCAGGCAAATGCCCTAGTGCCTGTGACTTATCTACATCTACATTATCAACAGGCCTGGGATCTTCACCACTTCCTGTTTCTTCACCACTATCTGATCTCTGTCCTCTAGCTTGTTGGATTCCAGGGAGAATCTTCTGTAAAGACCAGGACAATGGACTTACTCAGCCTTTCTGCCATCACCTCCTCCCTGAACCCGTGGTTACACTTACTTTCTCCTTGGCTTCCTCACTTGGATGGGATTTCACATCCATTGATTTTTAACTTTTGATTTTTAGTCTTTGCAAACTTAACTTTCTCTTTAGCAAATATGGGGTTTCCAATCGGAGCTCCTGCCATTTTTATGAATTGTGCTGTTATTCTTACTAGGGTTAGTTCTCAGTAGGACATGATAAATTGTGTTCGTGTGTGTGTGTGTGTGTGTGTGTGTGTGTGTGTAATTCAGTAAGAGCCGTTAACTCTTAAAATTGTTTTTCATTCTGCACTGAGACTTCTAATCTAGCCCATTTAAATAATTCTCAGAATTGCCAACTATTTTAACTCTGCTAATCTATCATTTTATGCATGTACACACATGCATACACACAACCTGGAGTATGGTATGCACTTCATAATTATTTCCCTGTTAAATAAGTCCATCAAGAGAATGGAGAAAATATGTGATGTGTTTCTTATCTTTCCCCTCTATTCCACAAGATTTCAAATCTGTAGGTAAAATGTTAGTATGGATCACAATACAGATTTCTCTTTCACATTTCTACTTCTGAATGAGGAAGGGAAATCCATCCCATGTTACTGAGATTGCAGATTGGCTGAAGGGGCATGGCTGGATACCCCAATCATTTGTTCATTTTTGCTGTTACTTATTGAGATACATTAGTCTTAGCACTAATTATAACCAAGGGGATCATTTTGATAACTTCAGTTTGGGTTATATTTACACATATGTGTGTTTGTACATATATATGTGTAAAAATAATCTACTCCCCCCCAAAATAATAATCTAGGAGCTGAAAATATAAATTAAGAAATTTTAAAAATTACCAATGTATATTGAATTTTAACCATATGTAATACTGAATTCTACATGTGCATTATTTCATATAATTCTCATAATGACCCTACCCAAACTGGGCAATATTATTATCCTCACTTTACAGTGGCACACACTTGTGAATTAAAAGAACTACAGCAACCTATGTGAAGCAATATAGCTTGAAACTGGCAAATTAAGGTGTTTAAACCCAAGCAAACTGTTTCAGGTGTGTCTTTGAATTTATTTAGAGGACATAAATGATAAGAGGAATCTTCAACAAGTGCCATCATCTTAGCTCAAGTCTTACTAGCTTTCTGGAGCTCATTTTATGGAAAATGTTGACTCAATGGAAATTCCATGGGTAGCACTCATATTCCATACAGTGTGCTTATCATACCAACACCCTCAGGTTAGGAGGCATTGATAAGCTTCAGGAAACTTCTGTTTTGATGAGGATGTGTTGGCACATGTTTGCACAGCCCCATCCTGAGGGTCTTTTTCACCCTTCTCTCCAGCCAGCTCTGTAAGTGCAGAGGTTACTGCATCAAGACAGGTGATGGGTTAGATTAGGCTGGACTGAGACAGAATAAGGAATGAATGAGACTCCTAAGAAGAGACTAGCATCACACATGACTATATTCAGCAGGTGAAACTAAGTGGAGTCTAAACCAAGTGTTTCTGAAGCTAGGAATGGCTTAGGTAGGTGCTCCTGGGAGAAAGTAAGTGCATTAGGGTTCTCTAGAGAAGCAAAATGAAGAGTGTGCTTGTGTTTACATGTATATACAGCCATGTGCCATGTAGGGACATTCAATGACAGACTGTCTGTGTGATAATAATCCCATAAGATTATATTGCTTAGTGATATCCATCTTTGAGTGTGTGCACCTAATCACCTATTGACTCATTTGTCAGAACGTGTCACTCTTGTTGAAGTTGTTGAGCAAAGCATGACTTCATGTGTATATGTACACACACAAGTATCTATATCTCTCTATGTACATCCATTTTTTATCTGCCTATAATCAAGAGAGGGAGATATTGATTATAAGGAATTGACTTGTGGCATGAAGATTAAATCACAAGCTCTGCAGACTGGAGACTAATGGAGAGCTAATGATATAGTGTCAGTCTGACTCTAAAGGAAAGTCAGCAGAGTTGATGGTACAAGTTTCAGTCCAGATCTGAAGGCAGGAGGAGCCTCATGCCCCAGTTCAAGGCAGTGTAAAGCAGAGAGAGCTAATTCTTCCTTTTGCCTTCTTTCTGCTCCATTCAGGCCTCTATTAGATTGGATGAGGCCCATCCACATTGGAGAGGTGATCTACATTACTCAGTCTGCCAATTCGAATGCTAATCTCATCCAGAAATATTCTCACAGACATACCTAAAATAATGTTTAACCAAATATCTGGGCATCTCATGACTTAGTCAAGTGAACACATAAAATTTACCTTCACAATAAGCAATACTCATTACCTGGTGGGTGTGAGCACTGCACACCAGGTCGGGAAGGCATACCAGAAGCATAGCTCAGCCCTGCATGGGAGGATCTCTGTGGACCAGAACTTCAACTGATAAGGCAGGGATGGAGGTAGCTTTTGATTTCCCAGAAGGAACACTGATGGTACCAGAGCAGAGGGGTACATGGTAGAAGTTAGTAACATGCAAGTTATTGCTCAGCCACTACCTGTGGAGAGTGTCACCCAAACCATGAATGAAAGCATGCCAGTGGACTTCTGCACATATTCCTCACCAGTGGGAAGCAGCTTCCAATACAAGAATATTCACTTGGGAATCTCAATTATTCTCATAACTCTTAGATACATATCAACTGATACCTCCATGTAGAACCCAGAACCATCTCTGCTGATACCTCCATATCAACTGATATCAACCATATCAACTGATACCTCCATGTAGAACCCAGAACCATGGCTGCTCAACATCTTCATTTGAATGTCTCGTCTCTTCTCAGACTTAACATAACCAGAGTCACATTCCTGTTCTTTGTCTGTCAGCCTGCCCTCTCCCATTTTACTCTTCACTATTAACAATGCCACCCTTCCCATTGCTCACACTAAAAACTTGGGAGTTATCCTTGACTTCCTGGTCCCTCAAGCATTTCATTCAATTCAGCAGGAAATCTTCTTGGTTCAACATTCAAGCTATGCCCAGAATCTGAACACTTCCCATCAACTTCACTGTTGCTGCTAGGTCCAAACCACCAGCTGTCTCTGAGACTATCACATCAGCCTTCCCACTGCTCTGCCTCGCCCCCTCCCTCCAGTAAAGCATCCAGAACAAATTTTTCAAGTATGAATCAGATTCTGTCATGCCTCTGCATAAGTCTCACTATGGTGTCCCACCTTACCAAAATAAAGTCCTTACTATGGCCAGCAGGTCCTAAGCATGAGGTTCCTTTGCCCTTGACCTCACCGACCACCTGTCCTGAGGGCTCTCCTGCACCTCCTGTCAATCACAGTTCCTTTGACTGGTCTGCTTCCTCCTGACTGAGATGTTCTTTCCCTAAGTAGCTGTTTGGCTTTCCTCTATCAAACCCTTCTTGTCCTTTCATAATTTTAATTTTCCAGTGAGATCATTCTCTAAAACATTAGAATTCCATTTTTGAAAGAGATTCATAAAAAGATATATATAGTGATTTGCCAAATCTTCACAACTCAACATACCCATGGTATCTAGGATGCAGATTAAGAAAGAATACATTATCAGTATCCCTAGAACCCCCCCATTGTTTTTATAAGTCAGGTGATGAAATCTGTTTCTGGCTTAACTTGGGGAGAATTGACATCTCCACAATATTGAGCCCTTCCAATTTATGAAGAAGATTTGCCATTTATTGAGGGACACTTTATGATACAACAGCTTTCCTGGAAAATGCGAGAAAAATGGTGATTAAGCTTATAAAGTTCTCTGAGGTTTCTGAGGGTCTCTTAGAGAATAGATGTCCTGCTTTTCCATATTCTCTAGGAATGATAGAGATGCTCTGGACTTCCTGGGGTGATAAGCGTTCTGTGTGGAAACAATTTCCAAATTGCCTTTTAGAAATTGGCAACCCCCTCTCCTCCACATTCCATACATGCGCATCCTCATCTACACCCCCAGTGATGTCCATGGCATTCTTGTTTATTTCCTCTTTTCCATGAGGCAGCTGAAGCATTGTGAAGCCAGGGGCTGCTTGCTGAAGCCTCAATAGATGGGACGGCAACAGACACGTAGTAGGAGCTCAGTGCTGAATAACTGAGCTGGCCTCAGCCTAGGCTGGCCAGCCAGTGGAGCAGATGGCTGGGTGGGGCCAACACCAGCAGGGATGTATAATTTGGTATGATTCTGGTTCCGAAGACTTCTTCCTTTGCTACCGTATGTGGTTCCATTGCCAAATTAAGGAGCTTTGACTCAGTGTAGAAAGTTGAAAGCAAAGCTTTATAATCTTTGGCAAGGCTTTCATGGAGGCTTGTTAGATTTGGGTATAAACCATTTTGACTGCCAGAAAATCCAGTCAGTGTGTTGTTTAAATTCACAAATCAAAATAAACACCCATGAATTGAAATGAATTTGCTAAAAACCTCAGTATCCCATTTAGGTCAGCATGACTGAGCATCCTCTTTTCTTCCTACTTAAAACTTCAGATCAGAGACGCTGAAGCAGGATGCCCCCTCCTTCAGCATCACTGTCTCTGCCCAAGATCACTAATGCCCACCTGGAAACAGAACATATTCCCCAAGAACTATTTCAATAAAGAGAGTAGTAATCCATGAGCTATTAACAGGGATTCCGTTCCCCCATGGCCCTGGTAATTTCTAGAACATTGAATTAAAGAGTTCTTAGACCTTTACAAATTCTCAAGGCAAACATTATTAGCAAAGAGAAGCCCATACAGCATGTTTGAAGATTGTCAGAAAATGTCAATGGAACTTCTGAATAAAATAAAAGAAGTTCAAACTCTCTCCCCCTTATCTTCTCCCTTTCCCCTTTCCTCCCTCCCCCGAACATGATTAGAAAGTCATTTTATGTGTCTTATATGTTTGGTCAATCAAAGGCAAACATACATCATTGATAGTGACAGGGAACACATTTAACTCATTATTCTTTACTTTGCAGCAAAATGATTTGTGTAAACTGTCTGCCTAGCATTAAAGGTAAAACAAACTTAGAAACCCCAAAATGTTATATTTTAGTCTAATATTTTCCTTTTGGTTTTATAGCTGTAATCACATATGGATTCTTTTATTTGGATCTTGGCATGGACTGAACAAAGGGGGAGGCAGTGCAGAAAGATTACATAATATACAAACAGACCCTGGTGCCCACTGAGAGTGGAGCCATCAAAGCTGCTCCAGTCTGGATGAAATGTGACGACCCAGGGGACGCTGTGGCTCTCCCGGCCCTCATCAGCTGGCAGTACACTGTCACTGATGTGAAATAAGTGCCATCTTCTTAAACAAGCCGGGGGTTAAACATCAAACTCAGCTTTTTCAGAAATAATTGGCCTTTAATGAATAGCATGCATTAAATATACCTGGGCATCAGGGGCTGTGTCCACTTGACCTCACTGCTCTTCCAGCTTTTAAACTTGGGCTTTATCCTCTATCTGTTATTGTTCAAGCAAAAAAAAAAAAAATCTGGAAATGTTATGTAAACTATAAGGAATAACATCTCAGAGTCCCTTATTCTGTTGGTTATGGATAAAATGATACCAAGTATGGATCTGGCCAGAAAGACAACGAGGAATTTAGAACTTTGAGACATTTCTGTACATTGAGGGGGTGCAGAATTGATTTCATACAGTATGTATTTTTGTCAAGAACTTTAGAATGATAAGAGTACCCTAGGTTTGCATAGCACTTTTCAGTTTAGAAGATATATGTTTTTATTTAAATTATTTTTTACTTGACCAGATACACAAACATGTTACTGCACATCACATGTAGGATGTGCCAAATAAAAAATAGCTGGTGTCTCTGACCTTCCTTCAACTGTAGAGTGGAAAGAACCAGGACTCATTTCATCAGTTTTTTGAGGAGGAGGGAGAAATCAGAAGATGATATACTTCTCGCTGTGCAGTTGGTTGGGGTGACAGAGCTGGAGCCACCGAATTCTTAGGTTTGGAGCTCAGGGTTTTCCACTATTCCATATTGCTTCCCCTAGAGAAATGTCTAAACTATACATACAGCTTGGTTTATGTTCAAATCGATGTCTTCTAAGACAAGAAACCATTCTGCAATATTTATAAAAGTAATATGCTACATTTGTGGTCTACCATGCCCAACTATGTGATATACAGGAAACACATTCTGCCCCAGTCCTCCTGTGGTGCTTTCATCTGAAAAAGACTTGGGCATCTGGGCATGGTGGCGCATGCCTGTGCTTGTAACAACTCGGGAGGCTGAGCCAGGAGGATCCCAAGTTCAAACTCAGCCTCAGCAACTTAGTGACACCCCATCTCAAAATAAAAAGGGCTAGGAGTGTAGCTCAGTAGTAGAGTGCCTCTGAGTTTGATCCCTAGTACGAAAACATAAACGAATGAACGAACAAATAACCAGGCAATTCTAGCTTCCTAGACCATCATACCTTCCAGCAGGAGAGGATTTGTTGATCTCAAGATCAAGTGTGGCAACTGATCAGAAAGGAAGTTTATATATATATATATTACAGTAGAATGCATTTTGACATATAGTACACAAATGGAACACAACTTCTTATTCCTCTGGCTGTACATGGTGCTGAGTCACTCCACTAGTGTAATGATACATGTATATAGGGTAATAATGTCTGTCTCTTTCTACTGTCCTTCCCATCCACACAACCATACCCCTCCCCTCACTTCCCTAGGCACAATCCAAAGTTCCTTCATTCTTCCCTACCCGCACCCACACTGTGGATCAGCATCTGCTTATCAGAGAAAACATTCAGCTTTGGTTTTGGGGGATTGGCTTATTTCACTTAGCATGATATTCTCTAGTTCCATCCATTTAACTGCAAATGCCATAATTTTATTCTTCTTTAAGGCTGAGTAATAGTCCATTGGGTATATGTATCACATTTTCTTTATTCATTCCTGTTGAAGGACACCTAGCTTGGTTCCATAGTTTAGCTATTGTGAATTGAGCTGCTATAAATATTGATGTGGCTGAGTCACTGTAGTATGCTGATTTTAAGTCCTTTGGATATAAAAGGAGGAGTGGGATAGCTGGGTCAAATGGTGGATCCATTCCAAGTTTTCTGAGGTATCTCCATACAGCTTTCCATAGTGGTTGTACCAGTTTGCAGTTCCACCAACAATGTATGAGTGTGCCTTTTACCCTACATCCTTGCCAACACTTATTGTTGATTGTATTCTCTATAATTGCCATTCTGACTGGAGTGAGATGAAATCTTAGAGTAGTTTTGATTTGCATTTCTCTAATTGCTAAAGATGAACATTTCTTAATATGTAATTGATTGTATTTCCTAGGAATTTGATATTTGCTAAGGGAGATATTGAAAAGCTTAGCCATGACCATTCCTTGGAAGGAATGAGCTGGCCAGAGTGCCCTGTGGTAGACTTGTAGCATAGGGAAGGCATCAGTAAAGAAGAGGCAAGATCCAGGAGGATTAAGCAGTGTTGACAAAAGGAAGAAGGAAAATTGTGGGAGAAAAGTATTGCCAGCCCTAATGCTCACAGCCTCCTTCTGATCATAGTAAAGCCCTTCAGGTAACTCAATTGGGATTCAGGCAGTGAAGCTTTGAAACGGTAAATCCTCAAAGTTAGTAGAAAAATCCAGTTGCATTTGCTTAGTATTTCTTTGGCCATATTCTATTATAGGAGAATGTTTAAGGTATGTGGCCCCACTAAACTCAGAAGGCACTATAACTGTCCAGGTATCTTTCCCTTTCCCTTTATTTTTAAAATGAATACATGGGACATGTGTTTTTGTCTTATGTATATACATAGTTCTATGCCTTTTGACACATGTACGTAAAGTCATACATCATATCACTACAATCAGGATACAGAAGAGTTTTAAACCCCCAGATTTCCTCCTCCTCACAGCCACAAAGCAAGACCCGTGCACCCTTGGCCCCTGCTAACCATTGATCTGTTCTATGTCTCTATGGTTTGGTGCTTTCAAATCTGTCCTGTACATGGCACTGGGCAACATGTGATCTTTTGAGATTCACTCTTTATTTTCAACATAATTCCTTTGCAACCAGCAGGGTGATGCATGTATCAATACTTCATTCCTTTCTACTACTGAATGGTATGGCATTGTAGGGATCTGCCAGAGTTTGTTTATCCATACATCCGTTAGACAGTGTTTAGGTGCTTCCGGTTTGGGGGGATTTGTTTTGATATAAACATTTGTGTAGAAATTTGTGTGGACATAAGTTTGGATCCCCAGGGAAAAGGCCTAGAAAAAGGATTTCTTATTTATAGAGCAAGTTTATATTTAACTTTAAAAGAAACCGCTAGAGTGTCTTCTAGAAAGGCCATGCTGTGGATCATTCCCATCAACAATGCTTGCATGCCTCCTGCTCTGCATCCTTGTCAGCTCTTGATATTGTCAGTATTTTTTAATTTTAACCACTCTAGTACGAGTGTAATGATATCTCATGTGGTTTTTAGTATGCATTTCCCTAATGATATTGAACATCTCTTCATGTGCTAATTTGCCATCTGGAATCATTTTGGTGAAGAGCTTGGCCCATGTTTTAATATTTTTTGTTGTTGTTCTTCCCTGTGTGTACATTCTAGATATCTTGTTAGATACAGGATTTGAGACTTTTTTTCTCCCAGTCTGTAGCTCATCTTTTCATAGAGGAAAAGTTTTTGATTAAAAAAAAAACAAAAAAACAGCTAAGTAACTCAGTGAGACCCTATCTCTACATAAAACATTAAATAGGGCTGGGGATGTGGCTCAGTGGTAGAGTGCCCCTGAGTTCAATCTCCAGTACCAAAAAAAAAAACTGGAGGTTTTTCTCAAAATGTTAAAAACGGTTATCACATGACCCAGCAATTCCACTCCTAGGTATCTACTCCAGAGAAATAAAATAATGTGTATTAGTTTCCTATGGCTGCTATAATAAATTGCCACAACCCGAGTTGCTTATAACCACACCGTTTTATTCTTTTTCCCTTTTCAGAGGCCAGAACTCTGAAAATGAGTTTCCCTGGACTGGCATTGAGGCAGGCTGGCTCCTTAGGGCGGCCCTAAAGGAGGATCTGTTTCCTTGCATTCTCTAGCTTCAGAGGCAATTTGCATTCCTTGGCTGAACTGTACCTCTGTCTCTCTGTACCTTCTCCTTCCTTTGTTGCATCTTTTCTCTTCTTTAGCTGAATGTCCCTCTGCCTCCCGCTTATTTTAGGGCCCACTTGGATATCCAGGATAATCTCTCCATCTCTAGATCCTTAGTCACATCTGCAATATGAGGAAACATCCACAGGTTTTAGGGATTAGGGTGAAGATATCTTTGAGGGCCATTATTCAGCCTACTTTTGTCCTCTGGCCCGCAAAGATCCACATTCATCCCACCCCAGCGTCCCTCACAGGCTCAGCCCTTAAGCATCAATTTAAGTTCAAAATCTTATCCAATGATCAACTCAAAAGGCCCAAATGTCATTATCTAAATCACTCACGGGTGAGGTATAATCCACCCTGGGGCAAACTCCCTCTCCATCTATGGATCTGCAAAAACTAGGACGCATGTGTTGTTGCCCGTTTGCGTAATGATGGACTTCATATGTTTCTCTGGTCCCAAAAGATCATGGTGGAGTTGAAGAATTCCTATCAGGTGGTGATATTTTAGAGGAATGCATTATTCATGTGTTTGTGGTAGTGATGATGTTAACAAACCTACTCTGCTGCTGGTTGTATGAAAGTACAGCAATGTACAGTACTGAATACTTGATAATAAACGACATTGGTTTTAGGTACAATATTTACTATTTTTTACTTTTTGTTGCTATTTTAGAATTAACGCCTAGTTATAAAATAAAGTAAAATAAGATGCTGTGTTATACCCACAGCAGCTTCAGACATCTCTTGTACTGTGTCTCCTGATTGCATCGAGGGGTTGTGTCTGATGATTGACCCACGCCATGGTTTGTGTAAGTCCACTCTGCAGCACTCACACAGAAGCAAAATCACCTAACGATGCATTTCTGAGTGTATCCCTGTCATTAGGCAAAGCCTGACAATGATGGGACAGCCCTAGGGTAAGTTTTAGACCTTTCCATCCCCAAAGGGAGAAAATGAAAGAAAGGAGAAGATAGTCTCAAGCAATTTCAAAATTCCATCAGACCAACTCTATGAAGTTTAAGGTCTGGAAATAATCCTTGGGGGTTTAAAATTGTCATTAGGTAGTATGATTCTTCCAAACATACATTTTTTTTTTTCTTTTTCAAAATTGCTTTGTCTGTTCTCCAGTCTTTGCTTTTCCATGTAACTTTTGGAATCAAGTGGTCTCTATCTATAAAAATCCCTGCTGGTATCTTGATTAGAATTGTGTTAAACCTATAAACCAACTAAGGGGAGCATTGGCACCTTTACTATGTTCCATCTTCTGATCCATGAATATAGTCTCCCCATTTATTGCAGTCATTTATGTCATTAGGTCAACTTTAACTTCTGTTTTATAGTTTTCAATATAAAGATTGTATACTTCTTTTCCTAGATTTATACTTAAGCATCACTTTTTTTTTTGAAAGTGTTGTAAATGGAATCTTAAAAAAAAACACATTATTTTTCTATGTTGACCTCATGCCTCAACCATACTGCACTCGCTAGCACTTCCTGCAATGTTGATTAAGAAGTGTGAGAATGAGGGATGGGGATGTAGGTCAGCCACAGAGGGTTTGCCTACCATGTGCGAGGCCCTGGGTTTGATCTCCAGCACCTCCCCCCTGCAAATAAAAAAGAAGAGTGGGAATGAATGGGCATTGCTGCTTCATTCACAGTGTTGGGGGCAAATATTCAATCATTCCTTAAGTGTTGTTAGCTGTGAATGTTTTGTTTACATCTTAAAGTTGAAGAAAAGAGTTTCTTTTTCTGTTTTTAACATGAATAGATGTTGAATTTTGCCAAATGCTTTTGCTGCATCAGTTGATAAGATAATGTTTTTCTTCTTTGGTCTGTCAATAGGGTAGATTACACTGATTGATGTTAGAATAGCTAATCAGTCATTGGGCATTTTTAGGATAAACCCATTTGGTCTTTTTTGTATATTGGTGGATTCAATTTGCTAATATTTGTATGAGGTTTGTTTTTTTTTTTTACTAGTTTATGTTTGTGAGGGAATATGGGTCTATGGGGTGCTTCTATTGTCTTTGTCTTGTTTTATCATGAGAATAATCATGTTGGCTTCAGAATGAAGTGAGTTGAGAAAAATTTCCCTTACTTTTATTTCCTGCAAGTGATTTTTGTGCAGAATGTGTTATTTTTTCTTTGCCAATGAAACCATCTGGGTCTGGATTTTTTTCCCCAATGATTTTAAAGTACAAATTTAATTTCCTAAATAGTTATAGGGACTATCCAGATTATCTATTTAATCTTGAGTAAGTTGTAGCAGTTTGAAGGTTTGAGGAGTTAATCTGTGTATGTAGAGTTGTTCATAATATTTCATTATTGTCTTTTCAATGTCTGCAGCGTCTGTAGTGATAATCTTTCATTCATAATTTTGTAATTTGTTTCTTCTCTATTTGTCATTTTTACTAGATATGAATATTGCTGACCTAGATATGAATATTGTTGACCTAGAATGTGTTATTTCACAGTGTCGGTTTCACTATTTTTATTTTTATTTTTTTCTGTTTCTTGGCTTTACTTTGCACTTCTAACTTCTTCTTAATATAAAGCCAAGATTAGTGATTTGAGATTTTTCTTTTTTCATATAGGCATTTAATGATATATATTTTCTTTCTAAGCACTGCTTTAGCTGCGTTCTGTAAATTTTGATATGTTGTATCTTCATTTTCACTCAGTTAAAATATTTTCTTATTTGTGACTTCTTGTATGATTCATGGATCGTTTAGAAGGTGTTGTTTAATTCACAGGTATTTAGAGATATTCCTCTTAGCTTTCTATTATTGATTTGTGGATCTGATTTCATTATGGTTAAACGACAACCTATCTTGTATGATTTCAATTCTTTTAAATGTGTTAAGTTCCATTCCATAGCCCAGAACATGATCTATCTTAGTGACTATTCCATTTGAGCTTAACAAGATCATGCACTCTGCCATTATTGGGGAGAATGTTCTATAAATGTCAATTAGAGCCGGTTGGTTAATGGTGGTGTTAGTCCTTCTCTACCCCTGCTGATTTTCTTCCTTCTAGTCCTACCTTTTACTGTGACAAGAGTGCTGAAGACAAACCTAAATTTTGGATTTGTCTGTTTTGTTTCTGTCAGGTGTTTGTGTGTTTTGAAACTCTCTTGCTAAGTATACACAAGTTGAGTATCCCTTATCAGAAATAATTATTGTCAGAAGTGTTCCAGATTTCAGATGTTTTTAGATTTTTTTCAGATTCTGGAAAATTTGCATATACATAAGGAGATATCTTGGGGATAAGACCCAAGTCTAAACACAAAATTTGTTTGTTTTGTCTACCTTTTATATATACACGACCTGAAGCTAGTTGTATGGAATATTTTAATGATTCTGTGCATGGCACAAAGTTTCATGGTGTGAAATTTTCCTCTTGTGGCAACATGTAAGTGCTCAAAAGTTTCAGATTTTGGAGCATTTCAGATTTTCAGATCAAGGATGCTTTTCTATTGAGTTTTCTTGGTGCATTTATCATTTTTTCATTATATGTTATCCCTGTTTATCTTTGTTTTTTTGGTTCTGAAATTACTTTATCTGATATTAATACAGCCACTCAAGGGTTTTTTTTTGTATGTACATGGGATTGGGAGGATTTGGCTTAGCCGTGCTGGGGATGGGCCCAGGGCCTCACGCATGGTAAGCAAGTGCTCTACTACTGAGCCACATCCCCAGGCTCCAAAAGTATATCTTTTCCCATCTTTTTTGCTTAAGCCAAACTATATTTTTAAATTATAAGTGATTTCTTTGTAGACATCTTACACTTCAGTCATTTTTAGAAATACCATTCCATGAACCTTTGTTAATTGGTTGTGTTAGACCACTTATTTACAAGGCAATTATTGGTATATTGGGGTTTAGGCCTAACATTTTGTTGTTTGCTTTTGTTTGACTCCTTTTGATTTTCCTCTTTTATTTCTTCTTTGGTGTTATTTGATCTTTTTTATTGCTGGACTTAATCTATAACATTCCTTTCTTTTTTTATTTTTTTCCTTTTTTTGGGGGGGGGGTACTAGGAATTGATCCCAGGGGTGCTTAATCACTGAGCCACATCCCCAGCTCTTTTTTATATTATATTTAGATACAATGTCTTGCTGAGTTGCTTAGGGCCTCACTAAGTTGCTGAGGATGGTTTTGAACTCGCAGTCCTCCTGCCCCAGCCACTGGAGCCATTGGGATTACAGGCATGTGCCTCTGCACCTCGCTATAGCATTTCTTTTGTTTCTCTATGTAGTCTTTCAACCAGTTGCTATGGATATTGTTACATGAACATTTAACTTTTCAAAGCTACTTAGATTTAGTGAGTGACTTTTTCTAGTATTATGTAGAAAACTTATCTATGGGACCCGATACCTCTATTTTATACTGTAGATTTGCAATATGTTACCCTTATATACAGTGAAAACCTCATCAGACAATGTCGTAATTTTTTTAAAACATATTTTAAACTCAAGAGAAAGCCTTTAAAACTTATCTCAGTATTTTTCATGTCTGTTGTTCTTTTTTTTCCAGTTTTTTTCCCCCCTATCATTTCTATTCTGTCTATACTACTTCTTTTAACAATGAATGAATTCCTTTGGAGCCGTCTTCTGGTGACAAATACTGTTTTCCACTATCTGAGAGTGTTGTGTTTCGGTTTCATTCCTGAAGAACATTGATGGTGGGTATGGTTTTCTGGTAGACAATTCATTTCTTTCAGTACTTTTAAAATCTCTTGTACTTCCTTCTTGCCTCCTTTGTTTCTGGTGAGAAATGCATGATCAGGTGAATTGTTGTTCACCTGTAAGTAAGGGCTTATTTTCTCTGATTCCTTTCAAGATTTTGTCTTTAGATTTCTATTGTCTGATTACAGTGTATCTGTCCTTTGGGATTTTCCTGCTGGGGTTCTCTGAGATTCCTAAACTTCAAGATTTGTCTTTTGGTGAGATTTGGGAAATTTTCATTCATTATTTCTTCAAATATTTTTTTTCTGCACCATACATTTTTTGTGCCTTCTTGAGATTCTTAAGACACATATGTTGGATCTTTTTCTAATGTACCACAGAAACCAAAGACTCTGTTCAATTTTTAAAAAAACATTTTCTCTCTCTGTTTTTCAAATTGCGTAGTTTAGATTGCTCTATGTTCAAATTAATTCCCCCTTCATTCTATAATTTTCATTCTGTTATCGAGTCCATCCTTTCATCCTGAGTGTTTTAATTATTAATTTTTTGAAGTCCAGAATTTCCATTTGATTCTTTTTTTGGGGAGTGGGGGGAGATTGAACTCAGGGGCACTCAACCACTGAGCCACATCCCCAGCCCTATTTTGTGTTTTATGTAGAGACAGGGTCTCACTGAGTTGCTTAACGCCTCACCATTGCTGAGGCTGGCTTTGAACTCTCAATTCTCCTGTCTTAACTTCCCAAAGTGCTGGGATAATTCTTTTTTTTTTTTCAATTTTATTTCTTTACAAAGGATTGTAACCTTTGATTCTTTGAAAACATGTTCTCTTTTAGTTACCGGGGAATTTTTGCAACAGCTGGAGTGGGACCCTTGTCAGGTAATTTCACTTACCTATGTCATATAAGTATTGGCATCTGCTGATTGTCTTTTCCATGCAAGTTGAGAATCTCCTGGTTATTCTTACTCTTTATTGTATCCTGGAAATTTTGATTATTATATTATGAAATTCTTTTTAAAAATATTTTTGTAATTGTAGATGAACACAATACCTTTATTTTACTTATTTATTTTTATGTGGTGCTGAGGATCAAACCCAGAGCCTCACACATTGAAGATGAATGTTCTACCACTGAGCCACAATCCTAGCCCATGTATTATGAAATTCTGAGTCTTGTTTAAATTTTACAGGAATGTCAATAATTTTATTTTAGCATGCAGTTGACCTTTTTGATTTAGGTTGCAACTTCTTACCAGGTTTTATGGACTTTGGTTCCAATGTTAGTTGGGTTTTCCAAGCATTAGTAGTACTGTTTGGATCTGTCTTGCATCAGCTTCAGACTGGGTGGTGTATATTATTCAGATGTCCAAGTTGACATAGGCCATGTGGGACCAGTTCTGTCCATGCACAACTTAGAGTGAGCCTGAGAGTTCATAAACAGTTCCAAGGTGCAACTTTTCCAAGACCTTGTGCTCTTTGATCTCTTCATGGTTTCAGGTTCTAGGAGTGCTTCCTATTTTGATTCTCTGAACAGTAAACTGCTGAGACTATTTATCCTGCATTGCCACAAAAGCCATGGTCTCTGTTTGCCCTTTACAGAAGGACCAGGGAAAACGTTGCCTTCGCTGCAGCGTCATCAGCACCACGTCATTCGAGCATGTTCCATAATCATTCTCTTTGGGGAAAGTCTGAGGTAATCCACCTCTCCATTAGAGGCTATGAATAACAAAACTTGCAAGTCGCAATACAGTCTCATCCAAGGCAACTCCTGGTAGAGCAATGTGAGGAGGCTGTTTCAATTTCAGACTCATTTGGCTGATTTAAAGAAACTTTGGGACACCAGTGAAATGGTGCTGAGATCAACTTAACCATCCATCTGCCATCTTGAAAAATGGCATCCCATAAAAACTTTCGACTGGGTATAATTTTTGTAGATTTTACAATTAACTGCCACATGTATTTCATGGTAACAAGAGTGATGCAGTCCCTTTGGTAAGGGGTTCAGGTTTGGAGAAATACAAGTGTCCTGTCTGGAGGGCTGTATCCTTGTGCACTAGGAGATGGGAAGTAGATGGAATTAATTGACATATATGAGTGAGAGATATTGCTTCCTCCTTCTTTTCCCATATCCTGTCAGTAGGTAGGGTTATCTCTGCCCTCTGAGAAGTAACATACATCTTCATGCCCACTGATCTTATTGTACAAACAGCTCTTTGCTGTCAATCTGCCTACAGAAGTCAGTGTTTATTTCCAGCATTGCTTTTTAGGACAATGGATTCAATCACCTTCTTTTCCTAGATGTGACAAAATATGTATCATTTCTCAAGAAGTTTTTGTTACTTTCTTGTTTTAGCTGAAAGTTTGGCAATGAGAAGGCCAGGTCCTTCAGTGCTTGGGTGTATTTTTCTTTTCTCCTTGAATAGACTAGTGAGAAAAGAACCCGTGAAAGAAGAGTATTTGGGGCCCTTTTCGGAATGGGACTTGATATCCTAGGCTAATTGTGATTAGACTTGATCATTCATGGGTGCAGTTGGCATTTCTCCTATCCATTCATACTTTGTGGACCATGATGTTATACAAATTCTCTACCACAGCACTCCTCCTTCTTGTTCACACTCCTCTCCCCTGGTGAAGTCTGATGAGAGTTGTGTGGTTGTGTGGGAGATGGGAGAATGGGGTGGGAACAACTGTAAGACTTTGACACATTTTGCTGTAAGACTTTGGGCAGGTTACTCTACCTCTCTGAGCTTTACCTATGTTTAAAACAGAAAAAAATGGAAGCATTTAGGGATTGTTGGGAAGATTAACAGTGTATGAAAGCACCTAACCCTTGGTCTTTAATTTCTTTCCTTCTTTATTTCACGAGAGAGTGGAAGTACTGTCTATGTCTGTACTTGGGATGAGGCTTTAGACTCGGCTAGGATCGGGTCACTGATAGAAGATAGAAGAATAAGCCTGATACAAAATTGTGTCCTCTGGGGTGGTATAAAGGCATCCCTACCTGTAGTGCTTATATTTTTGTGTTGCCAATGTTTCTGTAGATGACTGATGTTGGGGGAGGTCCCTGGAATTCTTGGTGGTAAGATCCAGAGTCAGCAGAATTTCCTAACTGAATACATTTTAAAAGGCAGCAGTATTGTTCATCAGCCTAAATGACACAGGTTCCCCAGTCCCCTCAGCTTTTGTGCCAAGCCCTCCACCCTCTCAAGGTCAGACGATTTTATCTGCACAAATAGGTGAGAGCTGGGTGCATCTGTCCTGCTTTCCCCCAGGCCTCTGCAACCAGTGGAGATGTGCTGACTCTTCTTTCTCATATGCTAATGAGCACCCATCCAGCAGGTGCAGCTGTGCTCAGGATAGAGCCCTGCAGTGGGGTGACTAGAAGGAGAACAGCTGTGTGTTGGAATGAGTTACCTATAGACAACTCAGAAAGAACAGCAAACTCCCAAGTCCTGCCCCATGAATTGAAATGTATTCTCAGCTTAAACTTACTGATGTGCTGAGTGAGCCTGGGGGCAGAGAGAGCCCTGCCTGCCCAAACAGGATCTTCAGGAGTAAGTCTTCCCGCTCATCTCATCTTGTGCCAACTGCAGGATGAGAGCCAGCCAGGCAGTTTTCTGGGCTTACTGATCCATAATGAGTGCTCCCACCTCCCTAGAAATGGAACATGGAGGAGGAAAATGTGCCTCCCATATCTCCTCCCAGAGAACATAAAGTTTGGGATTAGATGGAATACTTTGGTAAGCTATTTATAATGGGAAGGGTGGGGGGATGAGTCCCTTTCTATCAAAAGGCACATTCAGGTACCAACAGATATTTTCTACCTAGCTTTCTAGAAGGCTTGGGTTTGCTTGCCTGCAAAACTTTTCTTTAGCTGAGTTCAGTTTGCAAAATTGGGGCCAGGATTGAATTACTAGGGCAGTAGAGGCTGAGGGCACCATCACAAAGGTCCATAGAGGATGGGGAGGAGTTCTATAGAATAATGCTATCTTTGGGGAGACACACTCAAACTTCTTGATGTTTCTTTTCCATCTGGAGGACCATTTGGTGATCAGTGATGGTCCAGGCTCTTCTAGCATCAGTTAAGCAATAGGAAGCCATGAATCAACAGACCAATATCTAATTGGTTTCTGTTTCTTTGTCTGAACAAATCTTAGTTGTCATCATCACTATTGATTCAGTACCCATGATAGCTGACATTATAGAACATCTGCAAGAACACACTTGGTAAATGCCATCTTTTACTCTGACTGTACCACATAAACACAAGATTCATGCATGTCATGAATGTTTACTTCTTTCCAGGCACCACTATGCTTAGCACCCACATCACCTCATTCCAGCTCTCTCTCTAGTGTAGGTACTATTGCCCTTATTTTGCAGGTGAAGGGATTAAGGCTTAGAGAGGTTGTGCAGTTTGGCCCGGGGAGACATGATGAGGCCAGGATTTGAACCCAGAGCCTGCAAGTGCTTAGGTTCTTTCCTACCCCACTACTGTACTCAGTGAGCACTCAGGGTCACGGTCGCCCTGCCGCAGAAAAGGAAACTGCTGAGCCCAGCTAAATACCTCAGCAATTTATAGGCTGCCCA
Organism: Geosciurus inauris; assembly: GCA_004024805.1. Classification (NCBI taxonomy): domain Eukaryota; kingdom Metazoa; phylum Chordata; class Mammalia; order Rodentia; family Sciuridae; genus Geosciurus; species Geosciurus inauris. The sequence continues at coordinate 182,970 of PVHX01000074.1, read as the reverse complement.
CTTCCAATCTCTGAACCAAATGTCTTTTTGATGAGGCCTAAAATTCACTCTAGGAAGCCGCAGAGGGGAATTTCTGAAGTCATTTCTAACTTCCTGTGAAAATATTCTCTAACTGGCAAGAGATTGTCCAGATAACAATGAATACACAATAAACTCTGTGCCTCTGCCTTTGATACCTGGCTCACAAATAACCCATTTGGCTTCCCAATCACCCAGATACCTAAAACTAGCAGAATTTATGCTTGAGGCTGGAATGGCTCTGTTCAGCCAGAAAGCAAAAGTTTATGACCAAACCCTTTGCTTCGAAATGAAATCTAGTCTCTTTGGCTCGACTTTATTAGGCCATATTGTACAGCGATAGGAGACATAAGTATCCAGAATCTGCTGTCACTAAAATGGGACTGGGTTGGCGAGTGTTTTTTTGTCCTCACACTCAATGCTGTGTCCTAAAATGGGAAAGTTCAATAGAAATTAGGGATGCAAATCAGGGCCATTTCCTGAAACTTTATTTTTAATTGAATTAAATACAGGCATGCTGTATTGCTACTATATCTACACAGCACACATTCAAATGGAGATGAAGCTATTATTGGGGTCACTGGATCAATGGAGATAGACTAAGTAGATAAATCTGGATGCCTGAAATATGGTTTAGACTAATTACCACAATAACCCAAACACTTGGATACCTATCTTGTGCCTAATTATCTACAAGCCTTCTCTGTAACTGGCTCTGATATTTAGCAATACCTCATGGAAAGTGTTCGTTTTTCATCTCTAACTCAGATCCTGTAGGCTGTGATGGATTCCCCTCATTCACTGATCCTCAGAGGTATAATGGAGACTCCTTGTTCTCCGTTCTTCACTGTCCGTAGGAAGAGCTCCTTGCTGCTCCAAGTGTGATCCATGCATAGGCAGCACAGGCATCCTCTGGGAACTGGTCAACAGCATCTTAGATCCTATCCCTGGATTATGGCATCAGAAACTGCCTTTTACCAAGTTCCTGTAAGCAACATACATGTCCTTCAATGTTTAGGAAGCATAGGACTCAGGGTTTCAGAGGACTTTTAGGTGAAATCTCAGCTGCCTCTACTGGCAAGAAATTGGATGGAATTCTCACCAAACTATCTAAAATACTGAAGATTCCTCAAAGGCCTGGGCAACTCTTGAGTTGTTTGTGTCATCAAAAGCAAGCTTATAATTGCTGTGCTGATTCAAACATTCTTTTCTTACTCCTTCTCTCTTCTCTCTGTTAAAAAAAAAAGATTAGCAGTTGGTTTTGGCCTCAATTTTAAAATTTAGGATAATGAAATGGACAAATATAGACTTTGCTGGGCTTAGTCTATTTCCTACTGAATTTTTGTTTGACTTGCCATTGGAATTGGAAAAGGGAAGGCAAGAAGACAAAGAGGAGCTTGGTCACATGGGGGAAACAGCACAGGCTGAGATAGGGTGATAGGGCTGCTTTCAGAAGGGATGGACATAGGACTCCAGCAAGTTTAAGGACTCTAGTTAGATTGGAGGTGGACACTTTTCTCTGAGAGTTATTGCTTTCAAACTCAAATTGAGAATTTAGAAAACCATAAGTCACCAATGCATTGAGAATTTAGAAAACCATAAGTCACCAAAATGTTCTGTGATGACAAAATTTCCCAGAAAATATTGCTCATGGTAAGAAGTTTTCTGGGAAGTTTAAATATGACCTAATTATGTATGCTCCCTGTTAGATCCTAAGAGTGCAGAATTTTCCATATGCAGAGGCAAGAATTGGTTCATTTCATGCTCTAACACTAAATGCTATGCAGTTATTCATGCTTTCTTATTATTAAAAGCTTGGAAAACATGTGCCAGCTTGTTTGTGTCTCTTTCTCCAGTTTTCTCTAGCTTAGTTCAACTTAGCAAGTATTAATTGAGCACCTCCTATTTGCAAGGTTCTTTGCTACTTGTTCTAGAAGACAGAGTTGAACAAGACAGCTTTTCCCTTAGCAGCTTGCAGTCTAACAAAGGAGTAACTTCTGTTCTGAGTTTTGCTTTATTGCAATTGTCAGGTGTCCGAAGAATTAAATGCTTTAATGGTGGCCGATGTTCATTTCCACATACTGAGCATTTGTTTTGTGCCAGGTTCTGTCCTAAACATACCATACAGATTGTCTCATTGAACCCTTGTGGTCTCCTTAGAGTTGAGTGCAATTCATATTCCCATTAAAGTAGGGTAGAGCACATCAAATTGGGGAAATGAAGTGGCATATGATTTGAACTTCACATAAAAGTTTGGATTTTTAAAAATTTTTAAAATTTGTTTTAATTTGTTATACATGACGGTTGTATGCATTTTTTAAAAAAATATATTTTTTAGTTGTAGATGGACACAATACCTTTATTTTATTTATTTACTGTTATGTGGTGCTGAGGATCGAACCCAGTGCTTCACATGTGTGTGGCAAGCACTCTACCACTGAACCACAACCCCAGCCCAGTTGAATGCATTTTGACACATTGTGAACAAATGGAGCACAACTTCCCATTCCTCTGGCTGTACATGGTGCTGAGTCACTCCACTAGTGTAATCATACATGTATATAGGACAATAATGTCTGTCTCATTCTACTGTCCTCATCCTTACAACCCCACCCCACCCCTCACTCCCCTCTGTACAATCCAAAGTTCCTTCATTCTGCTCTACCTTACCCCTCCACCACTGCGGATCAGCATCTGCTTATCAGAGAAAACATTCAGCTTTTGGTTTTGGGGGATTGGCTTATTTCACTTAGCATGGTATACTCCAGTTCCATCCATTTACCTGCAAATGCCATCATTTCATTCTGCTTTAAGGCTGAGTAATAGTCCATTGTGTATATGCACTACATTTTCTTTATCCATTAATGTGTTGAAGGACACCTAAGTTGGTTTCATAGTTTAGCTATTGTGAATTGAGCAGCCATAAGCATTGATGTGGCTGCATCACTCTAGTATGCTGATTTTAAGTCCTTTGGGTATAAACCTAGGAGTGAGATAGCTGGGTCAAATGGTGGTTACATTCCAAGTTTTCTGAGTAATCTCCATTCTAATTTCCATAGTGGTTGCACCAATTTGCCGTCCCACCAGTAATGTATGAGTATAGAAAGGCTGAATTTTTGACGACTGAAATGGACTTTGATGTATTTTTAATAGCAGGTGGAGGGTAAGAAAGATACCAGCATGGGAAACCAGGGGTAAGAAGCTTTTAAATAAGCATTTCCCATGTCCATGAGCTGCTCCTTGAAATAAAAGATTCTGTGACCAAATAGTTTCCTCCTTGGAGACCTAGTGTTTGTATGTTAAACGGTCCAAGGAGCATTGCACTAAAAAGTACAATAAAATTGAAAATGCAGTTTACTCTGTTAAATGCAGTGCTCTCCAAATCTATTTCATTCATTAAAAAGTATTATTGAACTATTACTATGTACCATACTCTGTTCCAGGCAGTATAGATTAAGATAAACATCTATGCTTTCAAAATAATCTACATCCTAGTGGGGGAACAACAGAATCCCTTCTCCATTCTCTTTTGTTCCAAGTCATACCTGCTGGTAAATTCTGCCACATTTCCCTTGTGAAATTAGTTGAGAATAATTCTACCTTTGTGAAATTAGGGGAAATTGTGGGAAGTAAGGTTTGAAAGATAGAGTGGCACCATGCTGTAGACCAGCACAGCTCCAAGTGTGGTCTAAGGTCCAAGGATAAATGCTGTAAGCTGTTTATTACTTACCTGAGAGGACCTAAGTACAGAAAATAAAAGTAAGAACTTTAAAGCAATTCGATAGATTAATTTTATGTTGGTTGGAGCTAATGATAAAAATGTTGGCCTTGGACTTTGCATGTCATACCTTTTCATTTCTTTTTGTATGAATTCATTTTGATTCGATTTACAAAACCTTGGTTCTTCGAAATAGTGGATATCAGAAACACAATCAAAACCCTGATCCCTCACCTCAGGTGGTTGAGAGGGCTGCCCTGGAAAGTCCTGGATGCAGGGCTGAACTGTCCTATGGCTGGCTGGGGAAGGCAGGTGTCTGCATGAGAACTTTCACTTCCAGCTCACTCCACCCAGATTAGAATTCTTTCGAGTGGTATTTCAAGGATCTTATTATTTGAGGCACAAGTGAAGATAGTCTTAAATATGAGCAGCATTACAAAACCAAATTTTCCTATTTGGTCAGGTAGTGAGTAGGCCAGTCTTTAAAAAGTTTAGACATCTCTTAAGCAAAAGTACCTTTTCTGTCTTGAAGAGAAAAATCAAGAGGGTAAAAACACCTTCTACGTATTGAAAAAAGTACCACCAGTTTCCTGTCAGAGAGGTAACACCCTCTTAAATAATTTCTAAGTAATTACTCTTTTTAAAAAGTTCACATGTCCCTCTTTCTACTAACCTGCCCTTTATCTTCAGTCCCCATGACATTCCCTGTCTCTCCAGAAATAGTCTGGGTTGGGGTAATGTAGTGGGGAAAATGACCTGCATTTCAATGTGGTGTGGTGTGTTCATTTCTCTTTGAACACCTCATGCGGGCTGATTTTTTTTTCCCCCTAATGTCTGATGGAAGAAATCTCATTTTATAGTCTGCAGCCCACTTGTCTGAGAGTAAGAGATTTGGCTTTAGTTCATCCCAAAATTAATCTTTAGAGTTGTTTATTTATTCATTCAGTGCTGAAAAAAATGGTTTTCTGGCATTCCATCAAATCTCAAATAATTTGTTTTAATTGACATTGGTCTGAAGCCTTTGGAAAAATCTGAGATCCTTTCATCCTATTCACACGTTCTGGAAAATGCAATCTGAAATTGGCCACAATTATGGAATACCAAATTGTTATGGAGTCCCTGAAATCCAATGCTACTCTCAGAAAGGCTGATGACCTAAGTCCACATCCAGGAAGTACAGCATTGATATGCAGTTTGGCATGGAGAAGAAGTACATTCTGGAAAGGTACAAATAACCATTTTCCTCTGCTTTCTTCTGGTTTCTGCTTTGTCACAATTCCCTCCACCCAAGAATGCTGTGCAGAGAGACCTTCTCTGTGCTGGCTCCTTCTTGAACCTCGGTGAGCAGGATTCACACGTTTTGATTTTTAATTGTATGAGTTTCTTTTAGGTTTTTTAATGATACTGAAGACCTGGAGGCTAAGAAGGGGTAGCAAAGGAGATAACCCCATGCCCTTGATCAGAGCTGTAGCAAGCTCATTGGCATTGAATGTAAAGGGAAACAGAAGAGCGAATTCGAGAAACTCAATGATGAAATCCTCTTAACACCTTGTGGTTTTAACATTTTTTTTTTCCAGCAAGAGAAGCACAGCATTCCTGAGACCTTCCCCAATGGTGGTGCATGCTGTGCAGAAATGGGTATACACGACCCCACTTATTTTAGTAACAAGCTCACACACTTGTCACCGAGAGTGCATAAATTCCAATTCCATCTTTATTGTTGTCATCAGGGGCTTGACATGTCTGTGGTGCTGTCTCTTTTTTGGCAGAATAAGTGTGTTTTTATGGGCCCCAAGATAATGCTGGTCAGTTCATGTCACTGCGTTCTGTTTAGACTGTCACATTTAAAGGACAGTAACAATGTATTATTTTATAGTTTACACGTACAAATACTCACTCATATGTGGCTAATTAATTATAATTAAGCACTCTTATGATTTAAAACCTCATCTCTTAGGGAAACACTGTTTACTGAGAATCCATATCAATTTTTACAAAATGGTAAATGCAATAAATGCTTGATGATATGACCGCCAGTTTGGGGCAGCATTAGTGTGTAGTTATTATGACCCATCTATTGCATCTCTTAATGTGATCATCATTGGTTTTTATAATTTTCTTTTAGTATTTTGTTTTTGATGCACATACTATAACATATATCTGGATTAAAACAATGCCTTATTTCAATTAAATAAGGTTTGGTATATGATAATCTTTGGAATTATTTGTGTGATTCCAGAGGTAGGGATGGACTTTGCAAAATTATTTGGCTGTAACCAACACAGTTATTCAGACCCTTTACTGGGAACAGAAATCATAGTAGCTGTAACAGATTTCAGGCAGGAGGGTTGAATTTTTCACATTCACCAGGCTGTTAGCATTAGAGAAACACAGTTTCACTCTAATCACAGGAAACATAAAAAATAAAAGGCGTCATTACTATGCTGCCATTAGAGGCGCATGCAGAACCTGGGATCAGGAAGGCGTGACTTTCCAGGAGCCAAGGCTGATGTTTCCAGTTGGAAGGTGCATTTGATGGTAGAGCTGTCTTGCCCATGGATTGGTGTAAAACCATTTGCTTGGGAGGTTAAACTAGACTGGTTGAAAAATTAGGTAATGAAGGGTAGATAAATAAAACCAAGAGAGGGGTAGACAAGCTAACCCAATGGCTCAATCCCTTCTCTCACCGACAATTCTGTGTGTATTTGATGAATAAGGACCCGCAGCACATCACCTGCTCATCCTTGCTAGGCGCTCTTCTAAAACAGCTGGGGTTTGATGTGACAGCCAGAGGATAAATTGCTGCCTCAGGAAATGCTTTGCCTTTGACTGATTGCTGAATGGCTGGCAAATTAATTTTGGCACCTTTCCCTAAGTCATTTTGGTCCCATTCCTTCATTTTTCTGCTGGGAAGCGTATCTTCACATTACAGTTAAAAATACGTTGACAACACAAATGTGGGGGACAGCATGTACTATTTTCAGATAGTTCTATTTCATATAATGGAAATGATGCTTTTATCTTCTGCGAGGAAGCCTGAAGGACTCTTTTGGCTGAGTTCAAAATCAGCAGTAGTCCTTGTCCACCTCTCACAGCCATGGGCAGGGCTCCAGGGTCTGAGCTTTCGAGTCCTTGATGAACTTCTGGTCTGGTATTTCCCCCTTAGGCACTTGAATATGGCAAATCCTCCCCACCGTGCCCCTCCTTCCTGGACATCTCCACCGAGAGGGTGAACTCTGATTCCTGTTTATATCACTGATTGGCTTTGTGACCTTTAGGAGGTTATTTAACTTCTGGGTGCCTCAGTTTTCTCATCTGTGGAAGTGGAATCCTAATGACAACAACTCCCTCCAATTTCCCCAGATTTCTTTGTTCACTGTCATTTTCTTGGTATTAAGCACAAGATTTTAAATTCGGCATAAATTTACACCCACTTTTCCCATCCTAAGAATGCATTGACAGCGGTAAGGGGAAAGCTCACTGTTGTTTTTGCTTTTTCAAAGTAAGTTGAAGAGACCTAGAAAGGTGAACTTTGATAGGAGAGGATGATTAAAGCTTTTGCATGGGTATGAAGGTTGGAGTCCCTTTTCCTGATGTTGTACCACAACGTCGTAAGGCTTGTCCTCCTTCCTGACTCTTTTGCTGTGACTGGCTTATTCCTGTCCTTGCTCTAGCATAACTTGTCATTCTTCCCTTTAAAGATTAAAAGGTCTCAGTATCAATTATAATTACTAATTCTTCTGCTCCTACATTACACATGTGGATTTTAACATTTTTAATTGTGATAAAATGCACATCACATAAAATTAACCATACTAATTATTTTTAAGTGTATAGTCCCATAGTATTAAGCACACTCACATGGTTGTGCGACCATCACTGCCATCTATCTCCAGAACTCTCTAACCTTGAAAAACTGATGCTTTTTGCCAGTTATATAGTGACTCCCATGCCCCTCCCCACCCCTGCAAACACCTTTGCACATTCTGCTTCCATGAATTTGACCACTTTGGGAACCTCAAATAAGTGGAATCATAAAGTATTTGTCTTTTTGTGACTATGTTATTTCAGTGGCATAATACCTTCAGGTTTTGTCCACATTGCAGCAGAAGTCAGAATTTCCCTCCTGATCAAGGCTGAATAATATTCCATTGCAAGTGTGGACCACATTTTGCTTGTTCATTCGTCTGCCCATAGTCCCTTGGGCTGCTTCCTCCCCTTGGCTAGTATGAAGAACGCTGCTGTAACCGTGGATAAACATGCATGGCTTTGAGATCCTGCTTCTAGTTCCTTTGCTTATATACCTACGAGTGGAGTTGCTGATTATATAATAATTGTCTTTAGTCTTTTGAGGAACCACCAGTCTGTTTTTCCTGATTGTTCCTGATTGCTGGTGATATTCCTTAGTTATTATGATTTATAGCAGTTGAACCATTTTGTATTCCCAAAAACGTGTCTTGAAAAGATATGAATGTAGCAATTTTATACTCGTGTGTGTAGAATGCCTCCATCAGAAACCTCAAAAAAGTGTTGGCTTTCCACGTGGAAATAGTGTAAAAGTTGGAGAAATTTTAAGCACAGATAAAACAATGAGTTTAATCTTCTCAGCATGTATACAGCTGATTCAATGCTCGTATAGTATTGCAGAGATTGCCTAAGAATTAACATATGGATGTGAAAGAGGCATTTTGTTTTAGAGAATGCTCTGTACACTTTTCCAGTTATTCAACTTTTAGTATTCGAGCATTTCAGATGAGCTACAAGGGATTGAAATGAATCAGTACGAGTCAGATATATGTGGTCAGATGCATCTTAGCCAGACGTGTCTGCTGCTTTTTCCAGCAAAGGGGAAAATATGGAAAAATAAATGCCAGTTTAAAATAAGATTTAATCAGCAACTAGAGAAAGTACTAAAATACATAATTTGTTCAATAAACATTTGCTGAAGGAATAAATCAATGGAAGTTTTTGCTAATTTTAAAACAAACATGTATAATATCATTACCTTGTAAAGAATCTGTTTCTACTTATTTAAAAATTTAGTGATTAACCTACAATAAAATGTGTTGTAAAGAATAACTCTGTTGGGACACAGAGGCATGGAAATACTGATCATAATTAAAGGAATCATGTTAAAACCATAATAACTAAGGAATATCACCAGCAATCAGGAACAATTAACGTAAAGGTTCATATTTTCTTTATTTTTGAATATCAGTTGTACATTTAAGTTATAACATAAACATCATACTACAAAAGAAATGTCTCTGCTGAAGGAGTAGGTTAAATTCTTATACTTCAGGGATACTATCCACCCCTAAAGCTCTACTTGAGAATATATCAGTAGCAATACTTCCTATAGTATCCTATTTACCAATGAAATAAATTATGATAATATGGTTTCCAAAATATTCTGTATTTCAAAATTTTTATTAATGCACACTAGGCTTTCTTCAGATTAGTTGAAATTTAGTGATTTGAAGAAATTTGTCGAGATTTTAAATTTGGAGAAATTAAAAAGTTCATGCTTAGTTCATGAACACATTGCAGTTCATTTTTATGATCTTTCTATTTAGCAGTAGAAATGGTTGAACAGCTAGTTTCCTGAAGGCACCCACTCTGGCGAAGATCAGACCAGCCCCTACCCAGCAGCTCTATGTAGCCCATGTCTCATGTGTGGGAGCCGGTTAGAAGCAGCTCAGCCTTAACCTACATAATCTAATTACACAGGCTGATCATGAAGCAGACAAATCGTCTGGAGGTAGGGAGCTTTCAGTTTATTTCAAATTTTGTTCTTGACTTTTCTATGCCATAGCGTCACCAAGTAAAGATGATGGCTGCCCTCTTTCCTATGGTTTCCATGTCTCCTTCAAATCCAAATGTTTCATTTCCCCCAGTTAACTGACTGATCAGCCACAAGCAAATGCCTTTGAACACAAGAACAGAACCAGAAATTAGAAAGAACTACTTCCTGTTGCCTGGACGGCTTCCTCTCATCTTCCTCCTACCTAAGCCTTCCAGAAAGGAAAGCCTGTGAGGAAGCAGCCCAAGGGCATACAGCCTGCCTGCCTTCAGGGAGAGGCCCCTGGCAACCCTCAGTTCCCCCAGCATTCTTCTTGTGACTCCCTATAGTTTTTAAAGATTGATCCTGATGGGGCTGGGGTTGGGGCTCAGTGATAGAGTCCTTGTCACGTGCGCGCATGAAGTCCTGGGTTGGATCCCCAGCACCATGCGCCCATGCGCGCACGCGCATGCGCGCGCGCGCGCACACACACACACACACACACACACACACACACACACACACACACACACACACACACACCCCAAACAAACAAAAAAACAAAATCTTCCCAGAAATGCATACCATGATTAGGGTTGTTGGGAAAACTGGTTGAACTTGTTAGTTACAAAAAAAAGAAAATACTTTTTTTGGGGCAAGAGCTTTCTGAAACTTTTTACTGGTGGTGACATTCCAGGTAGGATCTGCTCAATTGTATTTTCCAGACTAGAAATGTACTGTTTTGTTGTAATATATACACACACATTATAAAAGCCTTCAGATGATACAGAAATCTAGGGAAAATATGTTATTCTTCCATTCAGAGATCATTGTTAATATTTTCATATAAAACTTTCCAGATTTTGTGTGTGTGTGTCTTTACAAGTGTTCAGTTGACTATACATTTAAGTCAACTTTTTGTTTGTTGTTGTTCTGTTTTTTTTTAAAATAAAATCAGACTATACACATTTTGTAATGTTCATTTTTATAAAATTACTATACAATTGCCCATTTTCATCATAATTTTTAATTGATTCTCAGTATTACATTGTATCGTGTGCTTATTTAAAATACATAGGGTATTTTTGTACATAGCTTTCTGATTCGTGTACTTGTTTCTTTGCTATGAATACTTAAGGTGGATGCTGTGTGAGTACATGCTGTTACAAATTTTAAAACTATTGTAAAATCGCTCTCCAAACAACTTGTATTAGTTGACTTGTCTATCATTGTTGTGGGTAAGTGCCCATGTCTCCATACCCTTAGAAATCATATGGGTTAAAAAAAGAAACTCTACTTTAAAGGGGATGTCTTTCAAGTCCTTGGGTTCAGGGTCACTGCATGGGTACTGTGGTGGTGTTCCTGGTTACTGAGGTGATGGTCATCTAACCAGTGCATTTCATTTCTTTGCCATAGGCTGTACCTCGCTTCCTTTGCAGTCTGCAGTCATATTTTAAACCTTCTTCCTCTGTTCTTCTTCAGATTGAGGAAGACACATGGCAGAAATACTACTTGGAAGGAGTCTCCAATGAAATGTACACAGAATATCTCTCCAGTGCCTTCGTGGGTCTGTCCTTCCCTACTGTTTGTGAGTAAGTGACTGTTGACTGGGTGTTCCTTAGCTCTCAGGGATACTTAATGTGCCCCTCACAAAAAGTCACCCACCTCTGCCCAGCACAGTTGGGGCACTTGGCAATTACCGAGGGGGTACTGTATGCTAATCCTGTGTGATGATGAACAGGGATGGGTCATTGCATGGTTCCTACCTTGGAGATTTCTCTGGCCCCAATTTTTCCTCCAGATCTGAGAATCTGGGACTTGGATCCATCATTTGTATTAACTCAGGAAATGCAGTTAATCTGTTTATCTCAAATTGTACTCCTGTGATGTAGGCATATGTATGAAGGGTAGCATGAGTGCTTCTCTTTCTGATTGTATTTTTTTTTATTTTACTTTTTTTTGTTCCTAGGGATTGAACCCAGGGCCTAACACTTGCTCAGCATGCTCTCTACCACTGAGCTACAACCCCAAACATCTCTGATTTTAACAATGCAAAAATAAATCTTGCCAGCCCCTGAATTAAGGGATTTTAAATCTATCTTCTAATTAAGTCAGATTATAGAGACTGAGAGAAGCTACTGAAATAAAACCATTTGAAGTGCTTTCACCATTTACTGAGGAAATGTGGAACCAAATGTACAAAAGGTAGCCTTGAAGAAGCCTTTAGTGATTCAGCCCCCACATGGACAGCTGCCATGCTGTAGCAATACCAAGCTTCCTGCTCTGGCTCAGCAGGATGGAGCAGAGCGCAGCTGCCATAGCCTCTGTACGCAGAAGAGGTGGTCAGCTACAGGGATGACCTAGCTTCAGGAGCTCCAGGTGTCCTCCAGGAGACATGACACTGCTGCCTCAGATTCCCCACTTAGAATCTCAGGTATTGGGTTCAAGCCAAATGGGGACTTTGTCCCCTTGAAAACACAAAAGTCCTGAGAATACTGAGAAGCTAAGCCTGATCTATTGACACCTTAGTCATGGGATTGATGATCTCTGTCACACTGATAAAACCTGGGAAGAAAAGGGGGATCTGAGAATCCATTGAGCTGAGGAACAAAAGCCATTTCCTTGCTCTCCCTGTGAATATACAAACCCTCCTTCAGGAAAGGGAGGTCAGAAGGTGCCAGAACAAAACTGAGCACCCTTCACAATAAAGGAAAGTCCAGAGTTTCAGATTTTTTTCTGTGTTATCATCTTCTATTCCCTATGCTGCAGGGAGGGGGACAGGGAGCGCTTGGTTGCTTCCTGTTTACCTGGAGACTCTTTTCATGGAACACAGCAGGTGCACTCTGCCAGTGCCTGGCCCAGACCTTAAGCACTCCAAAATGGTTTGGCTGTTTACTGAAATTTCTCACCCTGTCTCTAAGCGAAAGTTTAAATGTTAAATGGACTGGAAAAGTGAATAGGTAATTGATTCGGAAGGAGTTATTTTCTGAAAATGGATGCCCTACTGTAACTCACGCTTGCTCCTTTCTCTGAGAGCTATTTCTCTTTCTGCCATGGGAAGAAGTTAACCATTCAGAGGCACTGGGTCCCAGAATGCTGGGGTTGTCCCAGTGGTTTCTCCTCCTGGGAGCTCAGCCTGCCTAGGCTAGAAAGACCAGAAGCTTGGACTTAGAACTGGTTTTATAAAACACTTGCTTAGCATGCACTCGACCACTGACATATTTTATATATGTCTAATGTGGAGGTGGTCTGAGCCCACAGTAGAGCTACCAGTGCCAAGGGAGGGGTCCCCTAGAGTTGGGGTGTAGGCTGAGGAGTCTTGAAACCCTCTTGCTTGGCCATTGACTAGTGTGTGTCTGACACCAGTGACCCCTCAAAAGGCCCCTGGAGTCTTCCTGCTTTCTTGCCTTTCTCTTATTCTGCCCCTGGAATCAGAGTCAGTTCATTTAAAGACTAACAAGAAGGGTGAGGACTGCGACCACTAGAGGCTCTACCTGGGATACTCACGAAATGCGTTGGACTGAGGTAGCTGCCCTACACTCTTTCATTTCTTAGAGGCTTGTTGCCAATATTTTTTTTTAAAAAAAAGTGGTATTTCACACAAAAACTGGATTTCTGGCCCCTCTTGAAAGCCCACTGTAACCAGACAGGACCTGCATTTTTACAAAATGATAACTGGTCCCCATTTGTTGTAGCAAAGGGATTGTACAGTCTCCCCCTTCCTGACGTCTGCAGCTAGGCCAGGGTAGCATCAACATCCGAGACCTGGCACTGTGGGCACGTGATCTTGTCAATCCTGACCTGTGGGTGATATGAAATTTCACTAGCCTTCAGCACCGGCTCAAGAGTCAGGCACAGGTGGACATAGTACCACTCGGATATTTCCCTTGATTGATTTTCATGTTTAGAATATGTCCCAAGGAGGAGAAAATTGCTCAGACCTACCCTGCTGTCAGAGAATTGGGTGTTTGTTCAGTAAAGCTTCCAGAATACAAGAAAAAAAAAAAAGCCAACTTCTGATGTGAGTGAGAATGTGTTCAACTTAGTGCTATTATTCCTTAATGCAATGATACAGCAGAGGTGGAACTAATCAATAAAGAAAGGACATTTAATGAGATTTAGGAACATCCCAAAACATTGAAGCTCTCCTCAAGCATTTGATTATCTGGAGGCTTAATTATCTGTGTTTTCTACTTTAAATTAAAGAAAAGCCATAACTCAAAGTTACCAGCAGTTTAATGATAACACTCTTCAATTCAGGTTAATTAAAGCACAGCCGTAATTAGAGTGTAGTGTTGTATATCACCCGGCTGGCGCATAAGTATTTTCATTACTGTAAGAATTGGCTATTCAATTTCAAGATGACATAAAGGACGCCAAAATATATTTTAGGCTGGTTCATGGAGAAGAAAAAGAATTGGAGAATATTCTGGGTATAATAAAGCACAGATAAAATATACAGATTTTCAGAGCAGTTTCTGTAATTATGTGCTGCACTAAAACAATATGCGGCCAATAATGTCTTAAAGCATGAAAAGAAATAAATTTGTTCTTGCCCTGGGCTGGCAGAATGCCACTTTACAGGGTGGGATCACTGCACAGGAGGGCTTGGAGTTTTCTCAGTCTGTCTGTGAAAAGAGAAGGGGCCAGATAATAGGTAAAAATCAAAGTCATTTTCAAAGAGAACAGAAAGGAACTGGAGGGAAGGCAGGAGGGGCAGAAGGCCCTCAAAGCTACCTTCTTAAAAATTTAAAGCCCAGCCTGGCAAGGTGATGCACACCTGTAATCCCAGTGGCCTGGGAGACTGAGGCAGGAGAATCAGAAGTTCAAAGCCAGCCTCAGAAATTTAGTGAGGCCCTAAGCAACTCAGTGAGACTGTGTCTCTAAGTAAAATATGAAAAAGGGCTGGGGATGTGGCTCACGGGTTACGTTCCCCTGGGTTACATCTCCAGTATCCCACCCCCTACAAAACAAATTCAAGCCCAGTAATATTCTCTCAAAACTCTCTCTTGTCCAGAATGAGACTCTCATTGACTATGTACTTTGGACTTCTCAGTACCAGCCTTTTAGCTGCACTGTGTGTATGACCAGGAGATGTGACTTCCAAAAGCAGAAGCTACTTTAGACAAAAGACAAAATCATATCTAACCTTTCATCTACATTTTTGCATTTATCCTCACAACCATCCTATAATGTTTATAGTAGTGTAACTATTCCTATTTTATAAATGATAACTGTGGACTCAGAGGATGTGGGTACCCCCTCCAAAGCCACCTGCCAGACAAGTTACAGAACAGGACTCTGACCTTGCCTTATACAATTGGAGTGGCCCAGAGGAGGTGCAGGTTGAAGTCTGGCTTCTTAGGAATCTCCTGGGGAGCTTATTAAATGCAATGACATCTAGGCTCTATCTCCAGATGTTAATGTCTGGGGCAAGTCCCAAAAATGTTTATTTTTTAAAACAAGGAAGCCAGGTGATTCTGATTCAAAGTCCGAGGATTAGAAATGCCTATCTCATGATCCCAGCCCTCCACTCCACACTCTGGAATAACCTCTTCTTCCTCACTTTGGGCCCTATTGCTGGAACATCTTAGCCGAATTATGGAATTGTAGGAGGGCCACGTGTTGCAAGCATATGATAAAATTGGGCCCTGCTCGAACTTCTTCTCATCATTCCCTCTTCATGGTGGGTATTCTGCAACCTCAAGGGTTAGGACTGAGTCTACACTTTGCCAGGAAAAGCAGTGACTGCTCCCCCCACATCCCAGGCCTAATCCAAATCAGTACAGGGAAAAGACGTGGGGGTGCTGAGCCCTTTAATGCCTGTGGTCAGATCTCCGTGGGGGTAAGTACGGCAGGAACCGGCTAGGAAGAACAAATAAGCACAAATGCAGAGAGTCCAGGGGAAGCAAGGACGAGTCAGAGCGAACCCCTGAAGTCATCTCTTGTCCTCGTTGGAGATCATGGTGGGCACAGTCTGGACCTTCCCCAGGATGCCCACAGGCACATGTCCCCTTAGTTCTGCCCCTGGGTCTGTATGCAGTAACCCCAAGGCATAGGAACTTTGGGACCTAAAGGAGGGAGAGTATTCCATTGTTTCCTCAACACCAGCAAACCATCCGTTCCACCACCGTCCTTGGTAGGCAACTGTGAAAGTGCTGGGGCCAGCGCCAAACCTGCAGGGAAAGGGCAGGGTCCTGCTTATGAGGCACTTATCACACAGTAGGGTGCTGTGTGAGTCACAGTGTGAGCCACGGAGTCCCAGAGACCTGGGCTCAAACCCCAGCATGAGCCACTTGCTGGATACATGATTTGGGGCAAGACATTGGGTCTTCGTGTATCCCCTTCCTTTGACACTACCAGCTGCCTGACCTCGGACTTGGTGTACACTCCCAGTTTCCTCATCTCTGAAAGAGGAATAATATTACTCCCCTCTTAGTACTAGTTGATGTCATTTTCCCCTCTGCTGCTCCTCTTTTTTCTTCCACCTCTCTGCCCCCATAAAATACAAGCACCTAGAAAGAAAGAAATACGTCGTGGCATTTCTAAGTTCTGCTTACGCTTACTATTTAGTAAACTCTCCAGACTACCAGTCACCATTTAACAGACCAATAATTTGAGATACTTGTAGCATCATCCCAAGCTTGATGCCACTTCTAGAAGAACCTGCAATTACATTTGATCAAATAGAAGAACATAAAAATATTAATAACAATACTTGTGGATGCCAAATGATATGTTTTTTCGATGGTGACTTCCCTCAGACTTTACAATCTGACTAAGGGAAATCATACCCATCCTCAGAGAGACCCAGGGATCCCTGAAGTGTCTGGTAAAGGCCCCCAACTGGAGTGCAGATGCTGAGGGTTGTAGGGAAAGCTCCTTGCAGGCTGGAGTAAGCAGGGGAGGCTTCCTGGCAGAGACACCCTTTGAGCTATTCCTCCTAAGGAGATTGGATTCCCATAAGGGTTCAAGGGGGAAGTGGGTATTTGAAGGGGTTGGGAATTGGATTGGAATTGCTACACCATATGACACAATTCCCTGAACACATGGGTCTCTGAGATTTTAGATAGGAGAAATAGACACATCAGATATATTTGGATGCACGATGCTTTGGGGAGAAGCAGTGATGGTGTTTTCATCATGAGAGTTAGCAAAGGTGCGGGGGAGAGGAGGCAGGTGGGCAGCAGGAGCCAGAGGAAGCCAGAGGCTGAGCAACTGAGCTGCTGGAAGAACAGTGTTCTAGGTTCTGAGTCCCATGGTGAGCCTATTAGTCAGTCATTCAGCCCTTGCAAAATATAAAAGCTTAATTGTATCAGGTTTTTACAGTGCAGGGGGGATTAGGACAAAAGATATATGTAAAATATGATGTGTCTCTCTGTCCCTCTGCAGCTGATGGAGCAGTTAAAATTCAGATTTGATGTGGAATATGTAATGCAGGGTTAACTCAGGGAGTTCCAGCTACATCTTCCTCGGCTGTGCTGAAGGGCAGGAGTTCAGTCCTCACACCCAGGGGTGAGCGTAGACTACTGTGCTGGCTTCTGACAGCGCAGGGAGATTCTCCATCTCCTCACTGCTGGTCTGCATTCAGAAAATCCTGGAATTCAGAAAAAACCCGCTCTTTTGTATTGTTTTGCACAGGCAGATCTTTCAAAAGAAGCCTCTTGAGGAAACTGAGAATGTAAGACTGCCCAAAGAAAGCTGAGCCTCTTGCCCAATAAAAACTATAACTAATTCAACTTGAGTCCTGTGAAATAATTAGGTTTTCAAGAAAGACATCCAGATTTGAACATGGAGCAGAAAGAAGCTAGGCAACCCCAGTCATTAAATGATAGATTTCTTTAGCTTGGCTGCAGAAATGGGCATTTTAAGAGAATTTATGGAGTGGCTCAAATCTCATCTTCTCAAAACTATTTTCCTCTCACAGAACTGGCCCTATTCATCCACATCCCATTGCAGTATTGAAAATAAGGCTTAACATACATGAAAACAGATGTGATGATAATATTAATGATTATTTCTAATAGATGGTCCAGTAGGGTAGGCAGTAATCTGTGTGTTAGTGAATAAACCAATGATGGTAAAATCTCCAGAATCCTTCAAGGTAGACTATAAAGGCAGAGGCAGGCCCAGAATTCTTGACAGAGGAGTCAGAGAGTGAGATGAGTTGGAACTGGGGTGAATGCTAGGCCTGGACTCCATGCTGTGTGTATTTAGATTGAATGCACAATTTTTCTTTATGTTTCTGGTTAATATTAATAGCAGCACTCTCTCAAAATGACTTTTTTCACACTTTTGGCAAATGGTAATTGTCCGTGTCAATGTAATTTTTGTTTGGGGGTACCAGGTATTAAACCCAAGAGCACTTAGCCATTGAGCTACATTCCCTCCACTTTTTTTCTTTAATTTAGAGACAGGGTTTAGCTGAGTTGCTTAGGGCCTCACTAAATTCCTGAGGCTTGCTTTGGACTCATGATCCTCCTGTCTCAGCCTCCCAAGCCGCTGAGATTATAAGCGGCTTATACCCACACCCAACTTGGTTTTTTTTAATTTCAAGTGTTTTGGGTGTGCTAGTGGAGTATGTGTGTGTGTGTGTGTGTGTGTGTGTGTGTGTGTGTGTACCTGCACATTTGAGATTAGAGGTATTTTAAAACCTTCCCATTGCACTCTTACCAGAGCAATAAAGAAAAGGAGTTTAGCAACACCTCCATAAACATTTTAAATCACTTCTGTTTTCTTGATGCTGAGTCTTTTAAAATTCTGATGTTTCAAAGATTTTAACTAGATGTTTTCGTCTTGAGAAGTTACCGTTGCAAATCATAGCTCCCAAATGTAAATGTTTTCCATCCTAGCCCCTTGATTGTAAGGGCCTGGTTTCCCAGAGTGCAGTGTTTACATCAAATCTACTCTGGTTACATGCATGAGCCTAACAATCCCAGGGGCCTCCACATAGCTAGAGAGGGGCTGGTGCTTTAGCGAACTGCTGCTTCTATCTTCACCCACCTTCTTTGTGGGATGAGTCATTTTCAATAGCTCCAGACTCCATCTTTGCATACTTCTCCTGAGCACATTAGAAGGTACAAACTCTATGGCAGGTTTCCATGCTTAATTCACACCAGAAAGTCATCTTTCCAGGCAAGGGGGCTGACTTAATGGCAAGAACAATTTATTTCCCTCCCGGTAGGTAGAAACAGTTGGACTCTAATTCTTAAGAGCCTTTGTTCAGGAACATCTGGGTTGAAACTACTATAGTTAACAGATGATGCTGGCAGTAAAAAAAAGAAAAGAAATAAAGAAAAAAGAAAAAGACTTTGTATAATGTCGTTTTCAAATTTGGTAGACCTCTACTTAATAATTATCAGGAAAGCAATCTAACTTGTTATTACAACAGTTTTATTGCAGATTGCTGGTTTAAGACCTTTTTGTGACAAGTGGCATTTTTTTCTAGAAAAAATAAGTCATTTCTATTCCCCTGTAATTATTTTTTGCAGCCAGTGACAACTTCCTGCTTTGGACATATTGGGACATTTTATTTTAGAAACCAAGAATTAAATTCTTGCTAACTTATGGTGATCTTATCCTATTCATCACGCTGTGAAGGCTTCCTGTTGTTTCTTTTTCTTGCATCTTACCTCTCCCTAATCGTGCTTCCTGATCCCACATTGGTCCTTTGTACCTTGAAACACAAATAGTCTGGGTAAAGCCAGAGAATGGCTATAAGGACTGGGTGGCTAATGTCTTTTTTTGTTCCACATCGCCGCCCCGCCCCCAGTGGTGTTGAATCATGCAAGTAAATATTTAACCATAGGGCATCAATTTGGAGTGGTATAAAGGCATATTCTTAGCTGTGTTACCCTTGTAACATGATCTCTAGAAGATCCCAAGGATAAATTGCTATGTGGATCTAGAATCAGACTTGCATCTTAGCACAATAGATCCAAGGCCAAGATTAGATTCCTAGAGCCTATCACTGCTATTATTTCCTTCGACATCCTTCTTTTGCAGTCTGTCTTCTTGGACCAAACAAGACAAGCTAAGAAGCATCTTGTCTCAAGATGCTGTACTCCCATTCTTTATTCTGGCTAGACTTTCCTAGTTTTCTAGTCTGTCCCTTCTCCATCACTTCAGTAACTCATGAGTTCTGCAGCCCATTCGTTTATGGAAGCTTGCTCTTTGCACGTTTCAAGATGTCAGGAATCAGGGCTGGGGTTGTGGCTCAGTGGTAGGGTGCTTGCCTCACATGTGTGAGGCGCTGGGTTCAATTCTTAGCACCACGTAAAGATAAAATAAAATAAAGATATTGTGTTCATCTTTAAAAAAAAAAATGTCAGGAAGTGGAGCATGCATCAACCCAGAGTGGAGAGAGAGAAATAAGCAAAAGATCAACCCCATCAGCTTCCCTTTTTCCTTGCCTCCATCTCTTCTTCCCTGCTGGACGCAACCATAAGAGGCTGCACTTCTGCTATATCCTTAAGCCCAGGACGCTGACACTGGCCACCTCCCTGTGGCAAAAAAAACAGTAATTTGAAGACTCATGGTGGAGCCATAGTTCTGCTTCCAATCTGAATCATGGTTTATTATTCAATGTATTCAGCCAAGTTGCTGACAATACTCTTTAGAGCAGGAAAAACCTAGATGCCCATAGAGGGCAGACAGTTGGCAACAAAATGTGAAGACTGAGGGGATCTGAGACAAGAAGGAGCAGTGGGGACTGTGGCACAGTGGAGAACACATGTCCTCTGGGGTGGAGGGGGAGTGAGCGAGTGCTTCATAGTGCCAGTCCTTTTTAGCCATATAGATGGTGTTTCAGTGTGGTTTTATCTGACTTTTGAAGGAAAGCTGAAAAGCCATTTTTTCTTTAATGTGAAATCACCTGTTGGTATCTGTTTCCAGCTTTCAAAAATCACTGTAACGACCAAGCAGTGTGTATCTGCACATTGGGCTGTGACACCATTTCCCATTACTATTCTTAAGTGAAGCATCTTTGTAGGACACTGCCTTGAGACTCAGTTTCCACTTGTGGCTACCTAATCATTCTTTTTTTCCCCCTCCATGCCAGAGATCAAATCCAGGGCCTCATGCAATCTAGGCAGGTGCTCTACTGCTGAGCAATGTCCCTAGCCCCATTTTTGTCTTTTTTGTGTAAAATCTATTTGACCTTCATCCAATTGCTAGTAGCTTTGCCCTCTTTGGATTTCAGCTTGTCTTCTATATAAGAAGGGAAGCATCAGCCACTTTGAAAGGTTGGTGTGACACTGTTTGCATGTATTCGCTCAGTTTATATCACTGTGCCTCTCCTCTCCCATTTCTCCTTTGGCAAGTGAGCAATAGCTTGTTTTGGGCTAAAGGACTTCTTTAAAAGAGGCTTCTATGAGGGAATATAGAATCATCTTAAGCATGAATTGAAAGTTGGGAAGTTTTGCCGGGCGTGGCAGTGTACTTCTGGGATCCCAGCAACTCAGGAGACTGAGGCAGGAGGATTGCAAGTTTGAGGCCAGCCTTAGCAATGTGATGAGGCCCTACACCCTTAGCAGGACCCTGTCTCACAATAAAAAAATCGAGAAAAAAAAAAAAAAAAAAAAAAGCTGGGGATGTGGCTCAGTAGTTCAATCCCTGGCACTGAAAAAAAGGAGAAAAAAATGTTAGGAGATTTTGGATTTAATATTAGAAGAGTACTTAGAGATCTGCTGCTCTATCCTCTGTAAGGTCAATGAACGCACACGAGGTTGCATAGATTGTATTGATTTTCTTGTGTTAGGAGGCTCCTTTCTTTTTATATCCAGTTGGTAAATGGCATTATAGTAACTAGGAAGAAATAATTCACCATTACCATGAACAATTATTTTCTTCTCTCTAGTGGGCTTAGGTTCATAAAAGCAAAGCAATTAAGATCTTTGATCCCATGAACTACCAGAGGCCCAAATTAGAATGGTCATTGCTTATAAGATAACAACAAATGAACCTCTGCATAATCCATGCTAAGTGAAGATCAACTTTCTTCTTGATATTTGAGGGTATTTAATGACTATTTACATTAGATCATAGTTTCTTAATCTGTCAATTTGGTCTAATAAACATTGCATAAACTAGCTGATTTTTTAAAACAATTTAAGCTCCAGAAGTAGCAACCCCATAAAGGGTGCATGTTAGTGGAGCTCTATGGGACATAAATTAAGAAGGGCATTTTCCCTGCTGCAGTTGGACATGTGTGCTGGTGTTTCAGCAAGCTGCATAATCAGCACAAAGCCCAGGTCATTAGAGGCTGCTGGCAGGAATCAGAAGACCTGCAAATCACCAGAGAGCCCACATACGCCTGAATGGAAGTGGGCCTCTGAAATCTGTCTCTTGAAGGCAGTGCTGAGAAACCAGAACCTCTCATGTAGGGAATGAGCAACTAGTCTCGTTCCTCCTGGACAACTCAGGGACTTCTCCAGCACTGTCCAGCTTGACTATGTCACTTCTCCATTTAAAACCAACTAAAGGTGACTCATTCCATAGAATAAGCTACAGAATCCTTGCTGTGGAAAAGTTCTTATGGCCTTGCTCCCACCTTGCTCTCTGGCCTACTCACTTGTCACTCTTAATCTTGCTTACTCAGCTCCATCCTCTCTAACTTTACTGCTATTTCTCAAACACCCATAGTTCTTTCCTGCCTCAAGTTCTTTGCATCTGCCATTTCTACTCCATAGAAAATTCTTTTCCCATATCATTTCCTTGCTTGGTCTTCATGCTTCATTGTTCTGTACATCCTTAGAATGGTCCTCCTGGATTATCACAGGTGATATAGCTTTTGCCAGTCACTCTTCATTCTTTTAGGTTGTTTTCTGCATAGCATACCATTATCTGAAAGTTTACTATTTATTCACTTGTGTATTTGCTTATTGCCTATCTCTGCCAATGCAAGGTCAGCTTCACTGGAGATGAAAATGTATATCCTGCTGAGTATTAGCTAGAGACTGGATACAAAGGCACTGAGCAAGTTACATGGGTTTTCTGAGCCTTAGTTTTACCACCTGTAAAATCAAGATACCAATAGAAATGTGAAAAAGTATAGTAAAATTTCCCTCTCAGGGATATGGTGAAGAATAGAAGGGGCTGTTAAGGAAGGCTCTGCCCCTTGACCCAGCAGCTTATCCCCCATATAATTCTGGAACTAAATAATCATAACTCATTTTTCAATCTGTCAGTCAACCAGTTTCATTATCCAAAAAGTACTTAAAAACATGAAGTGATAATGTTCATTGCAAAAACTTGTAATATGTATATAATTCATTTTGTGTTTATGTGAGTTTTTATTTCTGAGTATGTAAATATATTTTTACATGTAATTCTATCACATATTTTACAAGTTTGCATCTTGTTTTATAATAGTATTTGTTGATTTTATTTTGAAATAGTCTTCAAAAAGTCATTTTGAATACTGCCTTATACCAATCTTGAGCCATTTAAACATTGCCTTCTTATTGGACATGTAGGTTGCTTTAGATTTTTCTACTCTATATAAATAAGACTGCCCTGAACATCTTTATGTATAAGTATTTTATGGCACCTCTTATTATTTTCTTAGAATTAAAACTCAGTAAGTGGAAATCATTTCTTTAATGAGTTCTTTATATCATTGGGTACATTCTCTGTATACTATGGAGAATTCTAAACAAGTCCAAAACTTTTCAAGAAGTTCCTGTGTTTGAAGAAGGAAATTCAGACACATGAAAGAATATGTAACTGGCAATGCTGTAAAATAGACTCTAGGCCAAATGCTGTGGTTACCGATGAGGTGCTGGAAGAGTCCTGAGAATAAAAATCAGGGATAGTGTTACCTGGAGAACACCTACAGCTTGGAAGATCAGATGTGGTGTGGCCTGGCAGGAGGGGCGGGAGCAGAAGAGGAGGCATTTGGGTGGTGGGGGGAGGCAGGAGTGAAGGCAGGGAGCCTGGAAGGAGCCAGCCACAAAGCACCAGGCAGATGAGGTGAGACAGCTTGGATGGAGCCAGGAGTGACAAAGCCGTAGTCATGTGCTGGGCATTTACACGGAAGCAAAGTATTATTACCATCATTCCAAGCACACAGGGGTCTGCTCAGAACAACAATATAAGCCATTTGTACAAAAGACCGAAATGAAATCCAAATAACAGGTCCAGCTGCTCCAAATCTCTCCCTCCCCCTGTAGTTAACATTTTACTACCCAACCGAGTAACTAATGAATCTGGCCCTGTGTAAATCCCCAGGCAGGAATCCCTGCTTGGGGTCTGTCTAGACATCCAGACCTGAGTGCAATTTGTACTTTGAACATCCCGCACCTTATCACTTGAAAGAAATCATGTTTAATGGGGAAGGGGACCCAGGTTGTGGCTTCCGCCCTCTCTCTGGCACTGGGACAGCAGAGTGAGAATCCCCTTGGATAAGGACTGGAAAGGTCATAACATATTCCTTGTGTGATTAGGCTCATCCAGGAGCACTGACTGCGAGCCTTCTCCATCTCGTTGCAGGCTGTGTTTTGTGAAGCTCAAGCTCCTAATGATAGCCATTGAGTACAAGTCCGCCAACAGAGAGAGCCGGTAAGTTGGCTGCCTCCCAGCCGCCCATTGACATCTAATGCGTGAGCGTGCATTCTGAGAACTGTTAGTCTACTTCATCTTTCTTATGCATTGTTTATTTGCTTGGAAGCTGGTGCAACACCTCTCTGGCCCTCTGTGGTACACTTAAGGCACGCTCAACGGAACACTGTAGCTCCTATCTCAGACTAGCCTAGCATCCCAAGTTCAACTGGGTATCCGGAGAGGATTTCCCCAGAGGAGACAGATAAGCCATTCAAGTACTTTCACCTGATCACACCAAAGTGGGCTTTTTACTCTCTAAACATAAAACCAGGGATAAGACCCTTTCTTGAAACCCTCGTTTACCTCTGTGAGCAAGAAGCAGGTGGACTCTGGCCTCCTTTACAGCAATCTGGGGTACAGCCATGATGGGAGACACCAGCCCTCCTGATAGCCAAATTACAAGCAGCCTACCGTGTACCATATGTGCTTCTCCCAGTGCAGCCGAAATCCAGGTGGCGGAATATCAGCTTCATGTAAATTAGCCAGGAGAGCAGAGCTCAGAGGCAGGAGCTCTCTTTATTTATTTATTTTTCACTTAATTATGTGCAAATCAGACTGATGAGGGACAGGGTCTGGTTGAAAAAGATAACGTACCAGTCAATACACGGGATCACGGCTAGAAGAGGACCTCATCATGTTAACATGGAATTTTGTTGGTGGGGTATTGAATGCATTGAAGATAAAATAAAAAGAGATGATGTTTGCTTCCCACTTCTTATCAATAGTTCTGGTTGAGAGAGGCCCTGGCTTTTGTTCTCTGAAATGACATATCCAGAGTCTGTTCCTCCTGGGGTAAATCATTTGTTCCTGCAGATGCACAAGGGTAGAGTGCAGACACCTGCTGGCACACGCCTTCAAAATTGAGCAGATGCAGGGCAAGACTAGAAGGTTCTTGCTAGTTTAACTCCATCATTTAAGGAATTTTCATTATCTGGAAGAATGACCCAATAAAACCAGACTTCCGGATGTCTGTGTCTATGACCAAAAAATAAATGAATAAAAAACCTCACAAAACACTGGATTGTAATCAAGTCCAATTCAATGTTTTGTCTTACCCTAACCACCAGATCAGATGGCTTAAAAAGTCAATCTGATCAAATGCTGAATTACTTTGAAAATCCAAATCTACCCAAAGACCAAGTGGTAGATTGGCCACGTGTAGAACATGGATGTAGCAATTAATAGACATGTATATATGTATACATTTTTCTTTTCCATGTTGGCAAAGTGAAAAATACTGGGAAAAGGCTAAGAGGGTCCTGACTATTTGCTGTTCAACAGATATGGTGGAATTTTCCAGGGTGACTATTGGCCCATGTTTTGGCCGGTCCTCACCTGTACCTGTTGGCGGGTGAGGCTTATATATCCTGGGGTTTTGCAAATTATATTCTTCACATTGCCAAATCAGTAAATCTTTGTGTAACTCCATGTTCTCTCTTCATCACTTTTGTGCATTTATCAAAAAAAAAGTGTCATGATGATGCAAATAGTGTTTTTCTGACCATTTTGGAATAACTTCATGGCAGGAGACTGCTTGATAAACCTCGACCAATCTCCCACCTGCTGCCTTTTGGTCACAGGGAAAGAGCAGAACAGGTAGTTAATGGTTCAGTGTGAATCCGCTGTCACCATTTTAACAAAATGAACTCAGTGATCTCTATGAAGACAAAATCTCTTCTTTGATGGGCCCTCTTACTGATTCACAAATCTGAGATGTTTTCAACAAAGCCATTCTTACAGATACGTTTTCAGATTTTTTCCCCCAAAAAGAAAAAGGGTGTAAAGAACTTGTTTGGCTTTGTTTTGGCTTTCCGTGTGCAGTTGCCAGCTTTGATCCTCAAGTGTGGCTTGGTCTCAGTGTGGAAACATTTGGTTCTTGTGGGAAAAGGTGTGTCTGAGGGAATGTGGATCATGCCCCTGAGATAACCCAGGACTTATCCAACATAAATGGCTATGTTAAAAATAAACAATTTTGGATGCTCCCTGAGAAAACAGTTTTATTTTTTTCTTCATGTAAAAAGTCCCCATTTCTTTCCCTCTCACATTTTGTAACTAACCAGGTGTTCAGGTGCAGAGAAGCCTGCCTCTCCCCCCACCCTCTTGCCTTCAACCTGTGTTTAACAGCCTCCTTTGTTGTTGGTTTCACCCCATGATACTGTTTTCATGCTTTGCTGAAAAACCTTGTTTTCACATGCATCTTTCAAGTGATTTGAAACAAAGGTTTTATTCCTTCTTTCCTTCTGGTGTCAGTCAATTTATTATCAAATTGTTTGATTTTAAATTCTTTTCTTGTCGTTTTGCAGAAGCCGAAAGCGGTATGCACTCTTCGTTAACTTTCCTTCCAACCTCCACCCTCTGTCTTCACTCCTAACCACAGGACTAACCATTTGCCAAGAATACAAGAAGAGAGAGATTATATATATAGATGTGCATATATATAATCTCATTCCCTTGTCTAGTGTATATATATATATGTTAAACATATATATATTTATATATACCCCTCTCCAACTAGCGTACATAAAAATCAAAAGTAGCCTGTTGCTGTCCTTGTTTGTTGATTCTTTTGGATGACGCACTAACTTCTTTGCAGGAAACTTAAAACAAGAAAAAGCATAATCCTATTTTCAGTCATGGCACCAATGATGGGAACAAATACTAGTAAAGTTGAAAAGGAGGACGCTTCTCTCCAGCCCTTTGTGTCTGTTTCTGTATTGTCCTAATATGTCTTGGTGTCCACCAGACGCGAGTGCCATTTTGTCTGCATCCCACATCCACGTTCCTGGTGACCTCCTCCTTCCTGTGTTGAGTTTCCACTTTGTCGAGCAGAGTTCTTGTCCTTTAACCACAAAGCAGAGACCAAACCCTTATGCTTTTATTTTCTCCTTATCCTTATTTTGGTGATCTCATTTTAAGAATTTAATTTCTTGGGCAGTGCTCACTAAAGTTGAAGAATGCTGCTATTAAATTGTGAGGATCACACCTGATTTACTGAAGGAGTGTTGTTTATTGGGACAAACTCAATATTTCTTAATAAGAAGTAGCTCAACTTCTTCTACCATGTGACTTCATCCTGTTTTGCTGCTGTTTTATGTTGCATGAAGCATGACTAAATCATCATCAATGGCATTTCTTTAACTGTTTGGTCAAAATTTCCAGCATAGTTTTTCAATAATGTGTTCTCTAACACAGTATTGTTGAAACAGATTGTCCCAATACCTACTGGTTCATCTTTCCAAAAGTTATTTTTCTCTGTGGTTGTGATCACCGTCCTGTGTTTGTGTTTGTACTCGTGGTGTGTGTGTGTGTGTGTGTGTGTGTATGTGTGTGTAACTCTTTCCATAGTCAGCTTTCCTGTGATTTTGGAGTAGTTGTACAATAGAGGTGGCTTCCTGTCAGTTTGGTATTATTGATATGATCCAACTGCGAGAAGTTACTGCAACACCTTGCATCTTCAAAGGTCCACAGTGGTTGCACCTCTGCTGTTGGCTTTTGGCCTTTGAGTCTTTTTATCTTGTGGTGAAGGCATGATGTGATGTAGGCATGACTTGTCCTAAAGTGACATGGCTTGCTCCCAGAATCAAATATATGGCATCATCCTTCTCAAATCAGCTCTCTCTTCCCCATCCCCATGTGGCTAATATTTTCACGTGTGCAAAATATATTTTAAGATTCTATTTCTAAAATTGTTGAGGTGGATTCAGGCTAAACAAATCCTTGCCAATATTCCTGGGTGACCAAGGTGTTGGTCCTTTGAGTCTGATCAACTGGGAGCAAACTGTATTACATTGTCTCTATGTAAGTGAACTGGGCTTAATATATTAAAGCATGGGATCCACAACTGTGCTTCCTACACATATCCTCAAGTAAAGCGTGTGTGTCTGGTTGTGTGGGACTCCAGCAGCACATATTGAAAGCCCAGAAGAGATGAAAAGTTCCAGAAAGGTGAAATGGTTTGAGACTTGGGGTTTCTCTGAGCTGTGCCCTAACACAGCCCATGAACTGCAGTGTAGTTGGGCTCTTTTAGACGGGACATGTTTGGTTCAAATAAATCCCAACTGAGAGTAATTGTATATGAATGTGTGTGATCAGACAGGCCCATCTCAGTGGCGTGAGACATCTGGACATAGCATGAGATGAAGTCCTAGTTGGCTCTTATTTGCTTGCTCTAGTTAATCATGTCCCATTAGTTTGCTGGATACAATTATAGTTACCATGGTATTGAGTATAAGCTGTATTCTCATATGAGTCGATATTTTCTTCATTGCTTGGGGAATGGTACATGACACCTACCAAAAATGGAGGAGAAGGAGGGAGATACACACCTATCATATTTGTCCATAGAGGATAAAAAGTTTCCTTTAAAGCAAGATCTGTTTTACTTGAATTACCAATCGTTGGTCATCGCCCCAAACAGTAAATGGGTTATGTTTATAATGATTAAAGAAGTGATCATGGATCACTAAATATTTCCTAGTTGTTATTCATAAATGCTGGAGAAAAGGGAAAAAATTTTTCTCTCCCCTCAAAGCCCTAGTCCTGAACAGTGTTCACCAAGAAATGCCCAATAAAATGGAGTGCAGGTGAATACCTCTCAGAGCCCTGATGCAGGCAGTTCCCTGTTGGATTGAGCCCTACTCCTTACTTCATTCAACGAGGGTGGGTCTTAAGTTTAGGAACATACATTTCACTTCTGAGTGAGTTGTGCTTTCAATATTGAAATCAGTTGCTCCAACTCCCCAAGTGACTCACTGTGTCTTTGCATATTTTCACATTTTTACTTAATGCCTCTGGGAGATTATGAACTCGGTCACCAATCTGCCAGAAAACATGGTCATTCCTGGGGTCAGCCTGACTGATGAGTACTAAAGCTTGGTTTGGAAAGACCAGAGGCAACTACCTTTCATCTTATTCGAGAAGGAAAAGAACACTCAGAACTGAGACCAATAACTTAAAATTTTCATTCATTCCACAAGAGTTGAGAAGTTCCTATTGCATGCTACTGTGAGAAACTTAGAAGTAAATAGAGCATGGTTAATGTTTTTCACCCCTATACTCAAGAATAGGTTCCTTACAGAAGCTATGTATTTGTTGTACGTACTGAGGAGTAGACAAAGAATAACTCTAGATATGGAAAGAATTTGAGAGCAAAAGAAAAAGAGAAAAAGGACACAGCAGCTGCCATCAGGTGCTTTCAGTTGAAACCAACAAGTTAATAGAAAAGAGAGGGTAATTTATATGTTCCTTGAAATGAGGGAATGTCTACCCCAGCCAAGATGTCCTTATTGGAATTCTGCTAATGGATATGTGGTCTTCTTTTCTTAGAGATTTTCTGGATACTTCACATGACACATCTTGAAGTTTATCTCTGATAAGCTAGTGAATTAGATAAAGTTGGAGCCAGAGAACTGAGAAAGGCACATGGGAAAAGGGACTTTGGCAGTCATAAAAAGAAAATGAAGTTAACATTGAATATTCTTCTAAAGAAATCAGAGATTTTTGGAAATTTTAACATATTCCCATTAGGAGGTCAATAAAAAATTCTAGGGGTAGTAGGCATTTTCCCGGAAAAAGTAAAAACAATTGCGTGTCTAAAATCCTTATGTTTTTATATTTTCCAGAAGAGGAGAATTAACACTTTATTTAAACTTTCTAGATTTGGAATGTGGGTAGAGGATTTAAAATCTGAACTATCAAAAATAGTAAGGTATTTCCTGAAGAAGTCTTTGGAATTCAGTACTGTTGCATAGAAAATATATGTCATGGGTTTTTCTTCCTCAAACCCTGAAATATAAAAGTTGACTCCAGCATAGTGAGCATCTTTATGCATCTAGGTTTCTTTCTTTCATTTTCTCAAGAACTGGGATTATTATTTCAAGTCCCACCCAGTAGGCTGCCTTAGCCCTGCCTTGGTATCTGCAAATGGTGCTGCCTCAAACCTCCTATTAAGACCATCTAAATCCTCCCACCACATCCACAGGGTAGGATGCTGGGATTGCACAGTCTGTGAGGCCGTTGGAGATACTCTCTGTACCATCAGCCATAAGATTTAAGGGACAGGTGCTATTCCATGTATTGCTAAAAGCCAGTCTGAATGAGCTCATCTCCAGATGCTGTGCAGAGATCAAGTATTTCAGGTGCTGCAGACAGGAAAAGGGTTACTTTCTGGGTGGGTTATTAGCATCAAGGACCAAGTGGAGGGCCGAGGTGTGGTCCCAGGAGAGTTTATTTACTCTCATTTCTTTTTCCAATCACCTTGCTCATAATTAATAGCAAGCACAAATTAAGTACCTACTATATCTCTCAGAGCATAGTATGTACTTTAATTTTAAAGACATTGTAAACTAGTGATTATTTATTCCATTTTACTGATGAGGAGAATGAGGCTTAGCTGTGTCCACATGCCCAAAGCCAGGATACAAACTGGTAAGCCCTGACTTGTGCACCTGAGTGCTCACCCAACATTGGAAAGTTATGTAAGGCGCATGTACAATATGCTACAATGAAACCCACTCTTCTATGTAATATATACCAATAAAAAAAAATTGATGTCTGAGGTTTGAACACCAGTGTGCCTGCCCTATGTCAGTACCAAAAATCTTTCCTTTCTGGCACACTAACATGACCAAAAGAAGCTTGGAGGCTGTAATGAATGATCTTAACTGGTACTCTCTAGAATGTCAGTCCCAAATTTTTACCAAGGGCCAATTTTTGTTCACTATAGAATGAAAAGAAAGGAAATGAAAAGAAACTTCTCATGGATAGGAACCTCACTCTCACCATATTTCACAATGACATGGCCAGTTCGCTCATTGGAGTGCAATTAATGAGGCCTGCAATGTTAGGAAAGGAAGCAGGGGTCTATGTGAGGCTTGTTTTGTGCCCGGGTCACCAAGATGATGCGTGTCACATTTTCAATTCCATTGCTCAAATCATGTGAGGATTTTTGTTCCCACTTAGAACCTTTTCTTATATTCTTATGTTAGAAATATAGACTTTTCAATCTTTAAGGAATTAGCTTTTTTAGGCTCCAGAGTGCATGGAGTTTTTAATGGATGCCCTAATGCAAGAACCTGCATTGCACAACCCTGTAACTTCGTCTCATTACGGGCAGGGTATTTTGATAAGAAGTCCTATATTCCATTCCATGGGGCTATTTAAAGAAACTCTGATAGCTCTATTGAAGAGGAAATATACTTGGATGTTTTTGTTTTTTACAAGAATAAAACGCTAAAAGTAAAATTAAAAGTAAGAATACCCAACATGCATTGAGCCCTTTATACATTACCTCACTCCATTTTCTGAAGGAAGACTGTTATTATAACAAGCCTCTTGTAGGGGTGAAAGTTGAGTACTAGGGTTTAGTAACTTGACCAAACTCAGTGGCAACTCAGTGGCAGAGCTGGGGTTTGGACCCAATTTCTGATTGCAAAGCCAGATGTAAGAGCTGCCTTTCAGGAAAGGAGTTCAGCAAATGAGCAGAATTCAGACTTCCACCTTTCTAAAATGTATTTAATTGACTTTGAAAAAGAAATCCATCTAAATTGTATAAGCTCTGACCCTTTCCCCTCCTGATCATGCTAAATCAGAGGGCCTGTGATACCAGTGTGTGAGTTGGCAGAGGAATAATTAGGAGGTGCCTACTACATAAGGCTGTTGCCCATTACAAGCTGTGCTATTAGTGTGGACTGCTGCTTTCTGCTTTAGAAGGAATCTCATTGCTGCCTGTGGTTCTGGGGCAGAACAGTCAAATCTTCACATACTCTTACTATTATTTAGTGTTAATAACAGTGATGACACAGGCCTGGTTTCCTTCAGTCAGGTCTTGTTATAGGTAATGGTGGATGTTGTAACTGCAAACAATTATTTGTGCAGTAATGATCTGCTCAGAGCACTCCCAACAGAACAAAAGTTCACCCAGGCCCTTCCAGTGCTGCTGCAGACAGATCACTCTTGGCCACAACACTTTTCTGGAATGGTTTTACCAGCAGAAAAAGATTACATGTTAATTACCATCCTCCATCTTGGTTGTTTTGGGTATGTGAGCAGTTCCTTTAGACCGATTCCAAATATCTTTTACCTTAACCACCAGCTTTTCAGATCAAAGGATACTTCTGTTGTCTATTGCTTCAATTAGAGTCACCAATTCAGTACCCATTAAGCCCAAAGCCTCATCTCAGTCTCTGCGTAAGACATTCCTGTATTCTACTTTTGATCTGCAGAAAAGTAAACTTGTTTGTTTTGCCCAATTATGAGATTAGGATACATTTATCTCCACTGTCAGTCCAAACTCAACTTGGTCAGCTAGTCTATTTATACCACTTCAGAACAGGACCATGCATATGTAGGTTCCTACTTCCCTTCAGGGCAAGGTTTTTTAGGTATAGTTTTCATTTGTTTTCTAACTAGTTTGCCCC
Source organism: Geosciurus inauris (assembly GCA_004024805.1). NCBI lineage: Eukaryota > Metazoa > Chordata > Mammalia > Rodentia > Sciuridae > Geosciurus > Geosciurus inauris. Next base: position 150,434 of record PVHX01000074.1, on the reverse strand, counting down.
TAATGATGCGCTAGCCGTACATCTTATTCAAACACCCCATACATTTTTATAAACAGCAGACTGGAATCATTACCTATATCCAACTGCTGGCATTTTTCTTTTACACTGTCTGGCTAGAACCAATTCTTCCTATCTAGGATATACATGAAATCTACTTTCATATCCTCATTGATGTTATAAAGATATTCAGTTTGCTTCTGTATTGATTATGGGTAGCTTGTACCATTCCCCAAAGTAGTACGTGGTATGTATATGTGTATGTTTCTATATGCATATAGGGGTCCCATTAATGCTGTCATCTAATGGAAAATTAATGTGGCAAGAACTTCATTAGAACACTGATGTTTCAATGCTGAGCATCAATAGAGTTTCAAAAGGAATGTATCGTGAGGAACTTTGCTTCACATCCAATGCCCATGACGGCAGCTAGACTGCCCCATTGTGCAAAACCCAGTCCTAAAGCAAAGACTTGCTTTGATTTCCTCAACTTGGAGCATGCCAACCCAAGATTTAACCAGTAGTGTTTAATGATGACATTCTCCAACTATGTGTATGTGCCAGTAAACATCAAGATCTAGAGAAAAACCTCCGGAGAAAGCATTAGACTAGTGGGGCCCCTATAAAAACACCAGTATGGTGTGGCTGTCAAGGTTTTATTCAGAACATGACCTCACACATGTGTCTTCTTTGTTTGTTTTTGTTCACTGAGCAGTATATTAATTAATCCTGGAAACCACCTTAAGATCCAAGAAGGTACTTTAGGATTTTTCATCGCAAGTGATGCCAAAGAAGTTAAAAGGTAAGAGTTTTATTTCTATCCACCTTTCTTTTTGGCTCACCATAGATACCGTGGTCTGCTGAGATGGGCATGCTTCCATATGGACAGGACTCTGACCCCAAAACTACTTGAAAAATCTATGGGCAAATTTTAAGAAACAGAGACTGTGCTTTCAAATACTCCCTGTGCACTCCTTGTCACTTAGTCAATTCCAGAACTTTGAATTAAAATAATAAATTTTTAGAACTAGGAAGCTTACTTACCTGCTGCTTCATCTTACAAATGAAGATACTGAAGCTCAGAGAGCAGAAGTGACGGCTCCAAGTTATCCTGACTCTTGCTGACTCAGAGTGACACAACAGGACAGCTGGTTCCTTGTTAGTGCTCTTAATATTATCTCATCAAATTTCCTTGGGACTTATCAGTGTTTTACTCTAAACACAATTTCAAAGAATTTGTGCCAAACACAATTTCAGTGAATATGGATTAATTTCAGATAACACATCAAAGTGGCTCTTTTTTTTTTTTTTTTGCAACCTCCTAGGGAAGTAGCTAGAATCTCAGCTGCAATTTTGTAGTCTCTATAGGCAGAGCCCAGGAGTTCGTCGGCCTCTGTTTTATGGCATATTTGTGTCCTTACCCCCTCTTTAAGTAGCTTAGGGAATCTCAGAGCTATTGATTTTATTCTATCAACTTGGAAAAATTTATTAGCAGGAACATGTGATACCAATGTCCAGACAGGTCACTCACCTCAATACTAATGTTACATTAAATATTTTAAGTCTTTAATTATTTATGAAAGTATACTGTCTTCATTTAACGAGTTTCTACTCAGAACCAGCCCTGTGCTAGATGTGCTACCTTCTCTATGGCTTCTCTGACAAATAACCCTGGAAGGTAAGTCTTGATAAACACTGAGGGCTTTGGCTTCCTCATGTGTAAAATTAATATCAATGATTTGTCCAAGGCCACACAGCACACAAGTGGCAGAGCCCCAGTTGGAACTGGTTTTTCCTTTTCTAAAACCCATCCTCTGCCAATCTGATAATGCTGACATCCTTATAGAGGGTTTGCTGAGTGCCAACTCTGTTCTGGGTACTAACTACTTTCCCTATGTTATGAACTCACTTACTCCTCACACAATCTTCTGAGATAGGTCACATGATTATTCCCCATTTTCTATGTGAGGAAACAGGCAGAGACTGGCTAGTCAGCTTACCCAGTGTCACACAACTAATGAGTAACAAAGCTAGGATTTAAATCCAGGATGTCCAGTTCCAGGGCCTGTACTCTTAATTATGTGGCAAGGGGAGAGAGAAGCTGACGTGATGAGCACAGAACAATGAAACTTGACAACTGATGCTTATGATTTTCTTTCTTCCACTCATCCTAGTTAGAAGAATTTTAGGAAAAAGAACATAAAGGGTGTTTTTTAACTGAGCTTTTCACTAACTCAAATTTTCTTCTATAAATTGGGAAAAGATTGCTATTATTCATTGTGGGAGAGAAGTACCTCCCTACCCAGTTCACCCAGCTGTTCTTCAGAAGGTATCCTGAGAACAAAGTTCACAAGAGATCAGATGGGGACGTGGGGTGCATGGGCTGACTTTAGCCCCAGGACCTCTGGAGGGGAAGGCTGTGTTCTCATCCAGAGGTGGGACACAAAAGCCAGAAGCACATCTCAGCACTCCACACAGGAGGCTGGGGAGCACAGCCGTGCAGTACATCATGTGCACCTCCCAGATAGCACATGGAACGGGAAGCTCCCATTTGTGTAATTCTATTTCCTATTGCATTTCTCACTAATGAATGTCACAAATACCAGGCAGTCCAAAAAACAAATTACCTCCTATATTAGGGAGTGCAATATGTCTCATTTCTGTGCTTTATGGTCTTCACAAATACATGCTGACACAATCAGCTACAACTAGCCTGTAATTTTCCATGGTGTGTGATGTGTCAGAGCAAATGCTGTCAGTTAGGGGATTTCAAAGAGATGAAGGCTGCAGAAAACCACAGAAAGGACATCAGAGATTCGAATGAAAACTAAACAATTTTGTAAAAATGGAAAAATAGATTATGATGATCTAATATTGAGTTTGTACCCTCCGCTGCAGAAGAGAAACAAAAGTTAATGAATTCTAGCTCATAGGCACTTTGAAATACAGTGCTTTAGAAAAGAGGAGTGAAGCCATCCAGTTCCATTCTTCAAAAGGTCACTTTGGGATGAGTGTTTGGGAAACTTGTCCTTTACTCTTTGTCCCTAAATATTTTTCTTTTTAAACAACCTTGGAACATGGTCTAGTGGCTCACTGACTCCATTTGGCTTGCAGATATGATTTTTGTGTGAATCACAATTTTAACAAATAAATCAGTTGCCAAGGTGAAAAAAAGTCATCTGCTTTTATATGAAAATTCCTTTTATTATTTTCTCCTGAAAAATTGGTCATCATGGGAGGCCTTCTCAGATTCATTCATTCACTCATCAAATGTCAGTTAATGCTTAGGAGGCTATGTACCAGGTCCAGGGAAATGGTAAGGACCAATGGAGAGGAGTTTCCGCTCTCACGAGGCTCACGTTCATGGTGAATGAGTGAACACAGTTGAATTGCTGATTTAGATTGAGTGTAGGTGAAGGCTGCTTTGAGGGGTGGCATTGGAGCAGAGATAGAAATGATGGGAGAAAGTCCCTCACGTAGAGACGAGGCAGGAAGAAGAGAGATGGTGGTAAGAACATCGTTCTGTTCATAGAATCCCAAACAGGAAGTGTGGCTGGGGGAGAAGATGCAGGGAAGGTGGTGTGAGATGAGATGAGGAAGGCAGAGGCTTCTCTCTCACACTTTGTCAAGAGGTTGGGTTCATTGCTGAGTTTAAGCTGGGGGCGATGTGGTCTGCTTTATATTACGATACAGTCACCCTGCACTGCAGAGAATGGGATGACATGGAGGTGAGTGATGTAATGGAGGTGAGAGACTCAGAGACTATTGCGTAGTGTAGGTGAGAGATGCCAGCAGGCTGGGCTGACTGGTGTAAAGAGGTAAAAGATTCCATTAGGACCATATTCAGATGATCGGCAGGATCCATTGGTGAACTGGATGGAGAAAGTGAGGAATCAAACATAGGGATCCAGGCTAAGGCCTGGATTTGGGTTGTAAGCACTGAATGGATGACGGCTCCCTCTGACTAAGATGGGGAGAACTGGAGGAGTCTGGAGTGGTAGGAAGTGAAGAATTCTATCTGGCCTGTAGTAAGTAGGAGATATGTACTAAACATACACATAGAGTTATAAAATCAGACACATCCAAAGTCTAGAGTTCTGGGAAGAGGGGGCTGTTGGAGATGTAAACATGGGTGCTGTGTCACTGAGGGTCCCTGCCAGAAATAGATGACACACTTGTGTGGGAAATAGGAGGAGAAGCTGATGAAGGTGTCGTGTAAGATATGGGCAGCAGGTTAAGGAAAACCAACAATAGGCAGGAGAGCATCTCAAACAACCATAGGCAGGAACCACTTTCAGTCCTAGAACTTCAGGGACAAGGGGAATGACTATCTGAAGCTGGAGAGAGAGTTTGTGGTGTAGGAATGGCTACCCAGCAGGAGCTTTGCCCTTCAATAGAGAAGTGTAGCAATTACTATTTCATGACCTCGCAGGGAGGGAACTCATCTCTTCACACCCTCCAGTCTCCTTCGGGTTACTGCTATTGGCCAAACATAGCAGGAAACCAAAGGGCCAGAAGGTCCTAAAGGCCAGGGGAACAGACAGCTGGGCTTCTTGATTATGTGTGAGGCAAGGAGGAAGTGGAGGGGAGGACAGGGAAATCTGTTATAAAGGGTAAGAAAGGAGAATGGAGTGGATCCCCAGTAGTGTGAAGAGGCCCCTGGAATCCGTGGCCATGGATTTAAAGTGAGACTGGTGGATTTTCATCCCAGCAACACTTAGCTGCTCCGGTTCAGGTGTACAGTAAGGGAAGGACATGGCCAAGTGTGTACAATGGAGGCGGAGACAGGTGGAGAGGGGCATGCTGCCCCTTCCAGTTGGGGATGTGTCTTGAGGTCACCAGGGTCACCCCAATCCTAGTCTCATTTCACTCATTAATTTTATTTGTGTCACCCTGGAAGATATTATGTTGAGTGAAGGAATCCTGTTGCAGAAAGAAAAACTGCATGACCTTGCTTACATGTGGAATCTAAAATAGTCAGCCCATAGAAACAGAGCATAGGCCAGGCTTATGTCACCAGGGTCTGAGTAGGAGATAGGGGCTGGAGAGTTGTTGGTCAAGGGACAACAATCTTTCAGTTAACTAGGAAGAATAAACTCAAGAGTTCTATTGTCCATCAAGGTGACTATTGTTAATCACAATATAATTATATATTTGAAAATCACTATGAGAGTAGATTTCAAGTGTTCCCACTATCAAAAAAAAAAAATGTTATGTAGACCTGGTGTGGTGGCACATGCCTATAAATCCCAGCTTACTTATAGGAGGCTGAGGCAGGACAATCACCAAGTCCAAGGCCATCCTCAGCAAGTTAGCAAGACCTTGTTTCAAAATAAGAAATAAAGAATGGCTGGAGAAGGCTGGGATTGTAGCTCAGTGGTAGAGCACTTGCATAGCATGTGTGTGAGGCACTGGGTTCGATTCTTAGCACCACATATAAATAAATAAATAAAATAAAAGTCCGGGCAGGGCCGGGATTGTAGCTCAGTGGTAGAGCGCTTGCCTTGCATACGTGAGGCACTGGGTTTGATCCTCAACACCACATAAAAATAAATAAATAAATAAAATAAAGATATTGTGTCCATCTACAACTAAAAAAAATTTAAAAATAAATAAAAGTCCATTGACAACTAAAAAAAAAATATTTAAAATACAAAGAATGGCTGGAGACATAACTTAATGGTAAGGTGACCCTGAGTTCAATCTCTAATACTGAAGGGGGAAAAAAAAAAAAACCAAGTATGTTGTTTAAGTCAGTTTTACATCATTGTGGCCAACAGACCTGACAAGATCAACATAGAGAAGGAAAAGCTTATTTTGGCTCACAGTTTCAGAGGTTCATTCCATGGTAGTCTGGCTCTATAGCCCTGGGTCCTAGGTAAGACAGAATATCATGGCAGAAGGGCATTGTGGAGGAAAGTAGCTCAGAACATGGCAACCGGGAAGCAGAGAGAAAGTTCTGCTTACTAGGGACAAAATTTAAACCCCAAAATCATATCCTGAGTGACCTAGTTCTTCCAGCCACACCCTATCTGCCTATAGTTGTCACCCATTCAGTGGCTTTAAATCCACTGATAGGTCACATCTTTTATAATCTAATCATTTCACCTCTGAAAATTCTTGCATCATCTCACACGTGAGCTTTTGGGGGACACCATATATCAAAACCATAACATAAGGTAAGATTTATATATGTATATATATATATAAGTTTTCATTACATATGTTCATAAATATATATTCATTAGTTTGATTTAGCCATTCCATAACACATACATATTTCAAAACATCATGTTGAACATCACAACTATATACAATTTTTATTTGTCAATTCATAGTAAACATTAAGTTTAGAAGAAGAATCCAGCTTTAGTTCATTCAGACCATCATCATCTTATAATCTCATTATCAAAAGTGTGTTTAAAACTTTGGACTCTGGTGCGAAACTGTACAGATATGAATCCTGCCTCTCCTCCTCTTAGCTGTGTGACCTTGGGTAGGTCACTTAGTCTCTCTGGGCTTCAGTTTCCTTACCATAAAAGAGAGGTAATAATCATACCTCTTCCAAAGGGTTGTTTGAGGATCAAATACATTATTGCTTGTAAAATACTTAGAACAGCACCTGACCTATAGTCTGCATTTTATAAGTATCTTGTCATCATTGCCCTTATTACTGTTGCCTGTAGGAGCATCCAATAGGTGGGTGGGGAGAAAATGGCTAAAGAAAGTGGATGCAAACCGGGTGCAATGGTGCACACCTGTAATCCTAGTGGCTTGGGAGGCAGAGGCAGGAGGATCGCTAGTTCAAAGCCAGCCTCAGCAAAACGAGGCACTAAGCAACTCAGTGAGACTCTGTCTCTACATATAATACAAAATAGGGCTGGGGATGTGGCTCAGGGGTCGAGTGCCCCTGAGTTTAGTACCCGTACCTCCCACTCCCACCCCCCCAAAAAAGTGGATGCACAGTTACTTGTCCCAACCTGGATGGTTTCCTCTTTGCTGTCCTTCCTGTTTTAAGGCAGATTCCCATACACTGAGTTATTAAAGCACAGCACTATGCAGGATAAACAGCCAGCTAACTTTCCTTTTCTTGCAAAGTGGATGACAGCTAGCATTTAAAGAAATAGAGAAAGAGTTCCTCGGGTAGAAAGAGTGTAGGACTTGGATGCAGAAGTCCCGGGGCCAGCCAAGCTCCACCATCCGATGACTTTGGGCAGGTCATGACAACCTCCTCAGTTTTCAGATGGGGACATTGAGTCCCAGAGATTTGGCTGCAAGATTCCCACAGTTCCTTCTAGATCCAAGTCTTAACACTGGTTTCTCACCAGTGCCAGTCGTAAATGCAAGTCCTGTGAAAAAACATAAAAAAAGGAATCTTGGAATCAGATGGTCAAGAATTGTGTTTATTACTTTAGCCCAGTCAGGAAAAGACCGTGTTTATCCCTGGAATTCAAGTTCATGTTGGGAGTGGCAAAGGCGCTAAGCCAGGGATTTTATTAGTTCCTGGATCCAAAAGGTTGTAAGGTTGTTCCAGTGAATTTTATCACCTCCCTAGGATGGATGCTTCTCTATTTATCATGGACTACATCCCAATAAACCATCATAAATTGAAAATATCATGTCAAAAATTCATTTGACACACCTACCCTAGCTTAGCTTAGCCTCCTGTGCTTAGAGCATTTACATTGTACTATGGCTGGACAAGACCATCTAACAACAAAGCCCATTTTATTTTATTTTTTAAAGTTTAGTATCTCTTGGTACTAAGTGGACAGCATGTTGTACAGGTTCATTTTTGCACCATCCTAAATAGAGGACCATGTATACTGAAAGGGCACCGTCTACCCACACTGTTTTCTAGACACTGTGATCTTAAACCGTGCTGTAATATCTTATTTCTTCCAAAGTATCTTTGACACAACTAATGCACTTTGTAATCCCATAGTGACCCCCAAATCTGATTAGGGGATTTTCTTTTGATGGCTTCTTGTAGGGCTCCTTCTACCCACCCTATTCCTCTGCTCAGTTGTGGTCTAAGTGAGAAGAAAACCTTCACTTATTACATGTTCTCAGGGCTGCATATAGTGGGAGTGGGTCCCACCAGCCATGCAGTGAAATGAGCTATGAAATCCCAGAGGGAATTTGACAGAGGAACCACTAGACTTCTTGCCTTTGTTGTTCCCTCTCCAACCTCCTTTCAACCCTCTCTCATTTAGGCTAACAAGAAAAGGTGCTTTCAAGTGACAAGGCTAATGTTTGCATTTGACAGTGAAACACCATACTTGTCCCCCTTTAATATATATTTGAGTAGACTGTGGGACTTGGGAGTTGTCTGTAACTTCCCCACTCAAGATTCAAGGCTGGTGATTCACGTGTCCCAACAAACAGCATTGAGTACTATTCTCAAAACTGAAAGACGAGCAAGCAGGCACGGTGTATCACATCAGCAACCCTTCTCCTGGTTCCTCTGCAAATGCAAGTTTATGAAAAGAAGCACTAACTCAAATCACAGAATCCCATGTTTGAAATAAATGGTCTTGCAACAAACATTTCCGTCTGCAAATGTCTAAACTTTTCAAAAGATTAAAGGAAATTAGTGCTGGCATGTTTCATTAATTTGGCACCACCGTGGAGGAAATGTGGTACTCATTTCATTTGGTTGGATTATGAAATGTGTCAGTTTTTCCATTCTCTTTCTCCAGGGCATATTTTTACTGCAAGGCCTGTCATGATGACATCACAGATCCCAAAAGAATTAAAAAATGTGGCTGCAAACGGCGTAAGTAGTGTTTCTTTCCCCCTCCCCTCCCTTTCTCCTTCCTAGTTCCCAAATTCATTTTCCTTCCCCTTTTCCTATTAGAGAAACATTAAACATCAAGAGTTCTCTTGAACATGTTTATGTTTCACCTCAAAGTTTAAAGAAATATGAAATAGCCACCTTTGCTTTGTAGAGGATGAAAAATCACCACCATTAATACCTAGGGGTGAACTTAGGACCCAGTCTCCATTTCTTGACTCCAGAGGATATTTCCAGTCTAACATTATCAAGTATGATGTGAAAAAGTAGGACACCCAGCCAGCTGCTGTAGCACATGCCTGTCATCCCAGCTACTCCAGAGGCTGAGGCAGGAAGATCCCAAGTTTAAGGAGAGACTGGGCAATTTAACAAGCCTGTCTCAAAATTTAAAAAAATGAGAAAGAGATGAGAGTGTACAGTTAAATCCCCAGGACTGGGGGGGGGGAGGAAAGAAAAGAAAAGAAAAGAAAGAAGGAAGTTAGGAAGAAAGAAAAGAAAGGACACATAAGACTGTACTAGACGGAGTGTTTTTGTGTAGTGATTTCCAGTGGTTAGGAAACCACCGCATAAAAATGGCTGTGCTAGGGCTGAAAGGGAAAAGCGTGAGAGCTCAGTCTCCAAAACGGGAATTGACTCTTTCCATTCGGAATTCCTGTAGGCTTTAGTACCAAAGGTCAGAGTTTTTCACTGTGACTCCCTCAGACCACTCCAAGAAAAGAACATGGCTCTAGCCGAGGGCCTCAGTCACCATTGTCCCAAAGGCCAGGCTTCAGCTTGTTGCTCTCTGGGGTAGATAGACGGGGCTGTGTAGCTTCTGGCCTAGCTTGTAACATGCCTCGTGTACAGCAGCTGGGGCTCAGCGGTAAATCAGACACACTGGCTTGGAGCTCCCAGAGACGAGGACTTAAAGTGGTCTTGGCCTTGGGGAGGCCCTCCCTTTTGCAGCAGTGCTGCATTGTCTGGTAGAAATTGCTCTCAACCCTGGAGAAAGCAAAAATAATGATTTCTCCATTTCCTTCAGTGTTTGAGGAGCTCCTTGTGATGGCGGCTCTGGCTCTCACCATAACCCTGTATAATTGGCAGGGGGTGTTATTTATCCCATATTTATCCCCTAGAAAGAGGCTGTGAGGTTTCCAAGTTTAGTGAGAGGATGAGATTGCTGGTGGTCATGTAGCCAGTGTACAGGGATTCAGGTCCCCAAAGGCCTCTCTTGATGCTATTCTCCGAGTGCCCTCATCTTTTTTGTAGAAGGGAAGGGCCAGATGAGTGACCTTAGGTTTGATGAGTAGGAACACAGTCATAAAAGATCACACCATAAAATACTTTTTCACAGGCAGACCTGACAGCAGAGCACCACATCTGGAGTATCCCAACTGAAGCACGGCCCTTTTCCTCTATGCTCCTGAAGGAGCACATGCAGAACCAGAAAGATAAAAATACAGTTCTGCTGGAGCCCAGAGAAGTTAATCAATCCCTTGGGCCAGTACCCATAGGGAAGTTCTTGGTCTAGAGAATTTTCTGTGGAATTCCTTTTAGCCTGGCTCCCAAACCAGCTAAGTCCTACTATCTTGCTCCCTTTTCTACTGACTTAACATATGCAGCCTCTCTGCTCCTAACCCTGTCACCTAACCAGATGTATATTTATTGATATCTTATAGCAAGAGCCTCTGACTTCTTGAGACCCATGAATTCCCCCATTCTGACATTCTACCAGAAAGAGCATCTGAGAGGCTCAGAAGCAAGTTCACTCCACGTCCAATCCCACCCCGGCTCCATGACTCCAAACACCCTTCCCGTGGCAGTCAACCCATCCCTGCTTGGTTGGTTGTGAATACAGAAGCTCATTTGGCCAGGCATCTCCTGAGTCATTTCCATCAGAAGGTACAGGACATCCTGAGGGTAGAGGTAAACAGGGAGTAATAGGTACAAGAGGGCAAACTCTTTTGTAAGGAAGTTCTTATAGTGAGGGGTTTGGGAAAGGTAGGAGAATGTAGAGGATAACAGTCTATGAACGGATATTTATTTTCCAGAGACCCTTGTCCCACAGGCATATCAGTGAAGTGGCAAGACTACGTACAGTGCACTGAGTAGGCTTTCACATATTTTTGAGAACCCTTTTATTGGGCAAGGTGTTATTCTTAGTGCCAGGAATTGAGTGGTGAAGGATATGTCACCCTTGCCCTCCTGAGACCTTCATGCTAGTGAAAGGACACAAACCATCATCACACTAACAATTAAATACATCCAGAGATCCAAGTGCAAAGAAGAGAGGCAAGCCTGTCTGAGGCTGTGAGGAGTCTGGTTGGAATGCTACTGCTTGCCAGCTTGGAAGGTCAGAAAGGCCTCCACTGGGAGGTTATGTTGAAGCTAAGCCCCAAGTCCAAGTACGGAGAAGAGTGAAGGAAAAGGATAAAAGTGCCTGAAGGATGACAGGAAGGCTGGTTTGGTTGGTGGCACTGGTACTACACAATATCACAGAGGAAGGCCAGGTGGTGGTAAGAAGCTGGGGTTTAGTCCTATACCAGGAAGCTATTGGAAAGAGTTCAAGCAAGAAAACCACATCATCATTCTCAGTTTAGAAGATCTCTTTGGTGTCTGGGTTCAGAACAGAGTTGGTCAGCAAGGGAGGAAGTGGAAGGATAGAGAGAGCGAGCTTCTTTGACTCCCATTGCAAAACTAAATGTCCCTTCTAGGACACTGTAGCGGATCACAGCACACCATTTTAAAAGTCCTTGGAAATAAGGATTTGATGTCCACTGAATTTTTCCATCTTGATTCCAGGCAAGCAAACAGCACTGAACTTTAGCTTCATCCTAGGTGGAGAGGCACGTCATTGTTTAAAATAACTTTATTCTCTTCATTTCCCTTAAAGTTGGTTAAGCTGATAAAGTATATGATCTCCCATTATTCAGGACGCACATTGCCCTATAAAGCCTGCCTCTACCAAGCCAAGCCAGTGTGACAAGGCCCTCAGCTATGAGGTTAATATTTGAGAACAATCAGAATTGTCCAAATGTTGTTTTTCCTAATTAAAAGGCAGGATGCTGATATGTGTGTGTATGGGAGGGGAGTTAGAATAAAATGAAATTATTGAATAGAAACCTCCCCATGTTAGGTCAGACAAGTGAGGAAACTGGAGAAAATATGTTCTGGTTGCAAAGAAGTTTTCATTAGAAAGAGCTATGATCCCCAGGGAGGATCCCATGCTTTTGGGTGGGCATTGCCTGGTACCCTAAGTTGAAGAATGTGGTTGACCCACCTAGTCACTTGTCCAGGTCTGTTAGTCCAAGTGTTATTAATTCACCCCAAAATGGTAGGTGTCCATGAAGGTAGAGCTAATGAAAGTCCCTTGCTTCCTGATCCTCCCTCCATAGCTTCCTTTGTCTATAACTTTGATCCTTCCTCCCCCAACCCAGCTCTTCCCCTTCTAGCTCCACCTCTCCCTCCCCATTTCCTTTCATTCAATAACCTTCAAAATTTCATGTCATATTCTCCAGAGAAATATGGAGTATGGACATTCCATTTCTGGAAATTCTATGGTGGTACAGTTTAATTTTTGCATTTGTTTCCATTTCTTCATAGCTCTTCGTCCAGAACATGAGTCCAATCCAGCTACCTGGCCAAGGAGCAAGATCTCAGACTCAGCTATTTACCCATTTTCTTTTTCTGCGTAACCAACCTGGTCTAATGATTTACATTTTCCCTCCTAGTCTCTGAAAGTTTGCCAAAGGGTAGTCTCCTAAGGGACAAGTCATATCTAGATTGATGTGTTTGAAGAAATTTTCTTTAATTTCTAATCATTGACATATCTTTGATTTATTTTTTTTCTCTTTGCTGCCTTGGGATACGGCCCCTACTCTATTTTAACTGCACACTGGTAGTGATCTATTGTGAGTAAAACGGGTTCCCACCAGCCCGAAGTCTAGTTCCCCTGTCTTTCTCTAGATGAGATACTTCTTTTATTTTCTGTACAGTTTCAATTTCATTTTACTTTGGTATACATGTTGCATGTAGCAGTGACATCATGCCCCAACTCGCTTATGCCCAACGCAGTCTGCAGAGTAGCCTGGAGCCAGAGAGTACCTGGAGCCCACTCTCCACACATCCACCCACCCTAGCCTCTGGCCAGCTTCAATAAGACCTTGACAACAGTGTGTTGTTTTTTTTTTTTTTTTTTTTTTTGAAAGCCTTGTCTAAGGCCTTGTCTCAGGACTTTGAAGGACACTGATTAGACTGGAGTAATTACCACTCTAACTCTGGATGCCTTGTCCATTAGGGGTCATTATCATGCTTGCCTTTGATGAATTATACTTGGTCTCCTCTGCTATGGAGTTTGAATTCCTCCCTGGAAGGAAACACATAGGTTACATATATATTCCTATGTTGTGATATATATATGATGTGTACCAGTACTTTATATGTAAAAATATATATTTTTATATATAAGTGTAGAGCTATTCCATAGAGAGAGGGATATATTTATTACAGTATATGTGCCTCTCTATACCAGAAGGTGCTTCCTAGAGAATTAATTGGCTATCCACCTTTGGAATCGTAAGTATCTAAACTGCCTTCCTGGAGACAAGTATTTGCACAGTGGTAATTATTTCCTAAAGTCTATGAAGTTCCCTTGCTTTAAAGCAAAGTTCCTCTTTTAGTCAATACCAAGTAGGATGTTCCCTGTTCCTCTATAAGCATTAGTCAGACATTCTTGGAAAATGTTTAAGTAAGAAACAATGGCTCATGAAGAATGTTCCATCTCATTAATGACTTCTGTAGGAGTTTGAGCAAGTCCATGTAAGTCTTGAGGCCCTAACTTACTCAAGCCTTAGGATTCCTTCTCACCCAACCAGATGTGGCAATTGAGGAGGAGCTTTTAAGGGCAGCATTGTAGAGTGACTTGCAGCAAGTAGTATTGCTCCCAGGGGTACCAGCAATCAGCACTGGGTCTTTACCCACCAACTTTACTAGACTCCACTGAAATTGAAATGAGACCCAATCCATAACTCATTCAATCTAATGGCTCTGGAACTTGGAGAAGATATTTCCGCAATGGGTCCTCTAAGATTCCTTTGCAGCAGAAACATCAAGTTGAACATCTGATTTTGGCTAGTCTTCAGTGTTTGGAGGGCACAGAATGCTCAATGTGAACAAAACAACAACACAACAACAACAAATTCCCCCCAAACAATGACCTACTTCAATTCAATGCCCAATTCTGCCAAAATTGTCTCTGCGGCTCTCTTCATCTGCAGAGCACAGAGTTTCAATAGCCCATCTCACATTCCTCCAGAATTGGAGAAAATGTGATGTCACCCAACAAACAACTCTAGTGCCAAGTTCTTACACCTTTCCCAGCTACAATGTGATCATTGAGGAGAGAATCAACAAGCTCCGGGTTCCCTCTGCTACTGAGGTTAACTAGCTTTGTCTTTTCCCTCTCCCTGTTCTTGGAAAACTACCTTCTTTTTCCTCCAGAAGGTATGGAAGGAATTCTGCTAAGTGAAGACATTGTTCCTCATTTATAGGATTTGAAAGAATGTTCTGTGATTCCTAGTGCCACATCGAACAATGTACCTCAAACTTAAACCTTGGAGGACTTTTCTTCCATGGATATTTTTGTTTATCATTTCAGCTGCTGCCAAACACATGGAGAATAGCTTTAGGGTTCATGCTTGGAAATTCAATTTCCTTCATTGGACTGATTTTTAGTGAGGTTGTGATCTGAAAAGTGTCTATTAGTTAAATGACAGATTTTTTTTTTTCCTTTCACACCAGTCTTCCCTTGAATTTGTTCCATTTGAAACCTAAAATAGTTCCCCCCAGCAGTTGGAAAACTCCACCTGGACCTCTCTGTCCAGGGCTGCTTTTCCTACCCCTTTCAATCCACCCTGGAAATTAAGATTCTGCAATTTCAAATTGGCTGACAATTTGGTTGCTGATGCAGGAGGCAGATGGTGCTGGGGATAGGATGGGATCCAACTCTGCCTCCTATTCCAGGCTTGGCTCGAAGGGCTAACTAGCAGAGAACCTGAGTTTGACAGCTGATTGTCAGTTTGTCCCAAGGAAAGAGCAGTAACTATGTTACATCTGCAGCAGGTTTCACTTCTCATGTTCATGATCTTTGAAAATAGAGAAAAAGTGGTCCAAGTGCATGTCTGAGAAATCTTTCCATTTCAAACACTCAAGAGTAAACAGATAGCTTTGATGATGTCCATTAAGGAAATACTTTTATTGTATCTCTATAAATACTACAAGGAAGTCATAATGGAAATATTGGATGAATATTCACTTTATTGTGGTGAAGAAAAGCACATAAAAGCTTTTTCTTATATTATGCAACTGTTCTACTAGAGTTCTTTGGAGGAAGGTGAGACTCAGGATCTAATTCTTGGCAACCAAATAACCTCTTTGAATCTGTGGCATTGGTCCAGAACAAGAACCTACTGATGTGGGCCAGAGAGAGAACGGAGTCCCTGGAGGCTTATATTTCTGCTTTCCCAGAGTTAAGTCTGCCCATGGGGGCAGTTAATTGAGCTTAAAGTTCCAAGAGCCCTAAGATGGAATGACAAGTAGCTACAGCATTCGCACCTGCCTGATATACACTCTTGTCTGCTCCCTGTCTGGGGAAGCTGCAGCAGGGCCTTGTGAGGACCCCATCAGCTGGTACCACAAAAGACCATGTGCTTGCAAGTAACCACTTTTGACCACCCTAAGATCCTCTTCTAGGACCCTTCCTCCCCTATCCCTTCTGCCCCTAAACATCTGCTGTGGATCAGAGCAGCCATTGAATTGAAGTGACACTGCTGCATACAGCAGGCCCTCTTTCTGCTCCTTTCAGAAAGGCCAGCAAGTTCAGGTTACTGCCTCTGTTCACTAGCTGCTGTTCCACACCAATCCACTAGATGTCCTCATAGACCCATTTTGAATTGCCATTGAAATTCCCCAGGAAATCTCTGAGGATTGGGATTTGGCAAGAAAGCAATGGGTAATTACCTAAGAAAGAAACTCGACACACAAAAGGAGAGAGAGGGCACTTAGTGTGGCCAAGGAGTAGATAAGAAACTTGCTTCTGTATTAAATAAATACTGAAGGTTTTCAAGTTGCTCTTTGAAACCTAACCTTGAGAGTTTTAAGTGGCTCTTTGATGTCTGAAATTAACCTTTTAAACCAAATTGGCTCTAAAAAAGGAAACAATCACTAAGTAATAGAAATAAAATACCATTGGTTCTTAATAGCCATGATTCACTAAAACAAAACTAGAAAGGTCAAGAAGCCAGAGAGAAAGTTGAGGGAGATGACAGGGAGGTAATTCCCAAATTAGGAGTTCCACCACATAATTTTGATATAACTTTATTTTACAACTTGAGAGTATAATTTCACACACACAGTGACCACATCTTCTGAAATACCTGCTACCAAAGAGGCAAATCTTAATCAGTTTTCAGTTAAAGAACTTGTCCATGACTTGAATAATGGCCCTGAGGAAATCTCTTCCTGACTGGCACACATAACCTTCAGGCCTGATGGATCACTTCCCCAGATGGAAGGTCAGAAGCACTCTTACCTTTTAAGAAAGTAGACCTGGAAGTATACAGGTGAAGACATCTGACAGGGGTCATTGAAAACGGACTGTTCCAGAAGTAGAGAAAAAGAGCCACCCTCGTATTTGGTGGCCTTTGGTCTAGACATTGTGACTCATGAAGGTTTGTCAACATGTGGGGCTCAATCATTTTTAACTGTGTCTGTCTTGTCTTTGAGCCTCTCATTGATCATTTGTGCTGGTTTTTCTTTTTTTTGTGTGGTGGTGCTTGTTTGTCTTTTTTGAGATTTCTATTTTGTGTTAGGTGTGAGTGTAAAAATGACTGGGAAGGAATGACGAGTAATAGCATGTTTTCTTTTTTATGCATATGCTGCTTTGGAATGTGACTGCTTATAATTAACAGCTAATCTTACAGCAAATGGTTTTTTGCTGCTTCGATTACCAGTTTCAGCCTGTTCCTGCATGCTAACCATATGAAATTTTAAAACAATGCATGGTTTCTAGAATAGCCAACAATGGCAGTTGCAAACAGTCCCTGAGAGTCACTGGTTGGATGTCATGATTCTTCATGAACTCATGAAGTAGGAGGCTTAAATCACCCATTATGATGGGTTTGCCTCTGACAAAGTAGTTTCAAAAGTT
This sequence comes from Geosciurus inauris, assembly GCA_004024805.1. Classification (NCBI taxonomy): domain Eukaryota; kingdom Metazoa; phylum Chordata; class Mammalia; order Rodentia; family Sciuridae; genus Geosciurus; species Geosciurus inauris. The sequence continues at coordinate 133,455 of PVHX01000074.1, read as the reverse complement.
ATTCTATCTCCAGCATCCCACCCCTTGTCCTTAAAAATGGTGTGTGTATGTGTACACACAGATGTGTGTGTGTATGTGTGTGTGTGTATATATATATATATTCATATGTGTATTCATATATATATATATATATATATATATATATATATATATATTCATTTTTTCTTTCCCCATAAATGTGTCAGATTTTATTATTGTGTCTAAACTCAAAATGGCAGCATGGAAATGAAAACCAGGGACTGTTGCTAACAAAAAGCAAAGCATTTCTGAGTTTGATTTGATGGTCTTCTCCTCTGCTACAGCATTTGACTTAAAAAACTTTTGGAAAAGATAATTTATCTACAGTGAAAGAAAAAAAAAAGTCATCCTTGTTTTTCTCCTCGGTATAAATAACAAATCAATATTTCCAGGAAAAGAACTTAAGAAAGCAAAAACAAGGATTTGGTTCTCCAAGTTGCACACCAGATCCAGATACACATAAAAGAAAATTGTTTTCATGTCTTCAATTGAAATCCCCAGTCCCCACCCCGTTCCTGACTTTAGCTACTGCTGTTTGTTGGGGGTGTCTGGGAATTCACACCAGGCCTTCTAAATTCCTTTGACTCAAATGCTATAGTGGAATTTTTTAAATACTTTTTGATTTTTTGGTAAAAGCTAAGCTCATAGAAATGAGGTACTGGACAGGGCTGGGGCTGCATGATGATGGGAATGGACCAGTTAGGATGCTAAAAGAAGGTGTCACTAAAAATGTGAGCCAAGTTTACAGGGATGGAGATGCTACTGAAGAGATCTCTCGTTCCTCTCCCCCAGTGCCTGTTCTTCACAATCATAACGTTACCCTTGCTTGAAAAATATACCATATGGCAAGTCATAAAGGTCTTAGAACAGGACTTGACCCATTTGAGAGATTTAAACCCCTTTCCTGGTGACTGTAACATTCAAAGAGGGCAAAACCATGAGCCATCTTTTTAAATAAGAGGGCAACCATTTTCTACAAAGAGGAGGAAAGGCGGGAGGTGGGGAAGGACTTTCCAAATGGCGGGTGCGGATGCAGGGAATAACACCTCTCCAACTCAAGTTCACTGTTCGGCTGTGACATTTGGAATAAATATGAATTATTCTCCCACCCGGTGAGAGAAGCAGGCCAGTCCATGCTAAGTGATAAGCAAACATGTTTGCCTGTTGTAGCATCAAAACGAGGTACAAAAAGCTTATCTTGTTGTACTGAAATATAAATTGGCTTGAGGGGTGCAGGTGAAGGCCATTGGGAATTGCTGCGGTGACATCTAGCAACCTGTGTGGGTCAGCATTTGGAGTGGAGCCCTGGGCAGCATGGAACCTACAATACTAGCTTTAGAAGAGCTACCAAGGGGGCCTGCAAATCTCAATAAGAAAATTCACTGTGGGAACTGTTATCTCGTTTTATGTTTTGTGATTTCTAATCTATTTTGGCTAGTATTTTCTGTGCACAGGAACAAAACAAAAACCAGAATGTTTAACCAGTAGCCTGATTGCTTTCTGAATTTCTGGTGGGTGAGGAGACAAAGACAGATATGATTTTCAGATTCGGCTTTAAGCAGAAGATGCCCCCATGAGTAGGCAAATGCATTCCAATAGACCAGCATCTCATGCTTTGGGTGATTTCTTATTTGCGATCTTTCTTTAATGTCAAATACGCAGCATTAGCCTTGAGTAGCTGCATTTCTTATATGGACAGATTTGGATATTTGTTCTGTCAAGAGTAAATTTAAATTCCTGTAGCTATCATGTAAACTCACTCGCAGGAAGTTCAGTGAAGGCATCCTCAGATTCTATATTAACACGTAATCGTTTCACATCTAATTTGATGGAAGCTTGTCCCAGGCTCTGCCTAATGCCCAGAAATGGACAGAAATTAGAAAACAAAAAAACAAAAAAAATCTGCCTATTAGATATGTTTGCATCTTGCAAAGACCATTTATGGTACCAAATAAGCAATTAATTTAATTGATTGGCCATGTGTCTCTTTTGTCCTCCTGCATTAATTGTGCTAGGGGGAAAATGTTGGTTACTTTTTTGCTGTCTATAATTTTCTCTTCTTCTCATCCAAGAACCCACTTGTGTCCAGCCATGCCCTTTTCCCATGGTCACCGCTCTACCGAGGGGAGAAAAACAATATGCATCAGCCTTGGGGGACCATAAAGACAATTTATATTTTCACTGCTTTTTTGATGTACAACCAAACTGTTACCAACAATCACTCTGCATTTTTTTTCCCCTGGGTCAAGACTGTTAATGTGAACTAAGACCTGTGTTAAATCCCTTCAGCTCCCTTCCAGCTGTCTTGCTGTGTGTGACCTTGCCATTAACTGCCGCTCTTCCTCTCCTCCCATCCAACCACATGGTTATAGCCAAGATGTCCATCTACAAGAGAATGAGGCGGGCATGTTGTTTTGATTGCGGACGTTCTGAGCGTGACTGCTCGTGCATGTCAGGCCGTGTGCGTGGTAACGTGGACACCCTTGAGAGAGCCTTCCCACTTTCTTCTGTCTCTGTTAATGATTGCTCCACCAGTTTCCGTGCCTGTAAGTTCAATCTCGACATGCACCCCCTGTCTGTGCTGTCTGTGGTCTCATCCCTGTCTTGTGCTGTGCCCCGTGGTTCTGTGAGTCAGTTGGGCTGGTGTCTTTGTCCCAGTGTGATCTGTTATGTGGTGACACGTAGCCCCAGCTGCCTGTGTCCCTGTATGTGCTGAGGAGGGCATCTGACTTTGTTGGCTTATTGTGTTTCTTGCAATAATGGGCAGGACTGTGATGTAACAGTCTGGTGATGTTCTTCCTCTCTCTGGTTTAAGTCAGTATAAATGAACAGTATCTCAAATACCACACTAATACAGAGATATGTGAAAACATATCTTAATATTTTGGAAAAGGCTATATATTGGGTTGGGCCGAAGGGAGGAAGGAAAAAAGTGTTAAGAAAGCAAGCTGGCTTGACCATTAAATTTTTTAATGAGCTTAAAAATTAAACAGTTTACATGCAGATGTATGTATGTAAAAACATTTGTCTACACATATTGTATTTTTTCCGTGTCTGTCTAACCTGAATCTTATTTCTCCAGTGCCAGATTTTGTTCTATATTCTGGAAAAGGGTATTTTAAATCTGTCAACCTCCATAGGCTGGTGAATTCTAGAGCTTCTCCTCAGAAAGATGACTAATTCAAAGGATTGCTCCAAGAAAATCTTTCATTTTTCCTCATTTTTTATTTTGCCCATTTAAGGTATCTTGTAAGAATCATGAATCTAAATAACAAAACTCTTAAGTCATGGACTGCTGTGATATCTGAATCTATAGCACAGGCCTTTGTCTCCTATGAGCTCAGTGATGTGAAAGAGCTGCTGGTCACCGGTGAGGCTGAGATGAGCCACATTCCTGAGACCATGCTCTCCCTTGTCTTCGCCAGAGACCTTGCTGTTTTGTTGACACAGTTCCTGGAAGCTCCCAGTGGAGAGGCTGGGATGTGTGTCCTCATCCATGTGCACAAAATGTTGTGTTCTGCTTGAGGATTTGGATGCCCATCAAGTATGACCATGACCTTGATTTCATGTTGTTGGTAGTGTAGGCGGTAGGAGGCAATGTTTCTTTCTGTGCTTCATCCCTTCCTCTTTATTGGCGACCATACTGTCATCCATCATCTCCCCTCCTAAGTGCCCAGAGCTGGTTGAGCTACACTTTCACCATGAAGGGCGAGTTCATACTCACCACAAGGAGGAGGAAGAGCACAGGGATCTTGAGCATCTGTTCCCATGAAAGCCAAACCTGCCTGACTTTCTGGTGCTAGAGATGGTCCCAGCACAGGGTACTTACATGATGGTGACCCAGGAAGACATCTAGGGCCAGGGAGCTAGCACTAACTTGGACTATGCACCAGAGTGGTGAGCCATGCCAGTTCTGATGTTTGAACACACAATTTGAGTCTGAGGCATGACCCATGCATCAAGTTGTATTGGAGGCATTTGGAAAAGTTGGATCTAGGACCATAGAATATCCTCTCTGATTCCTGATTCACAGAACAGTGCTAAGGGATAAAAGTGACACCAAAGGGAGGCTGCATTGAGAGGGATTATGGGCTGCACTAACCACTTTGGCCTAGAATCATGGAAAGGAAGTGTCCTTACAAATGCCACAATATGAGTCCTTACGCCTTTATTTTCCCTGTGAGAGTTCTCTCTGGTTTATATGTCACTACCCAGATGACCCAGGTCACAGTTGCACAAAGAACTCTTCTGTGTGCAATGAAGGTATGGTGAAATGCCAGGCTCAAAGATGGGAGCTGGGGAGGAAGACAAAGGGATGAGCTGTGTTGGTACCATTTGGCCACATCTCTTTGATTGGCAGTTGTGGATGTAACTGCCAGCCACCTCTGCTGTTCTCAAGTAACCACTAGGCTCTGAAACATTGGCCATAGATTCAGTGGAGAAAAGGAAGGAGCCACTGTGGCTCCAAGTTAGGGCCCATGGTCATATCTTGGCCATGGTCAACCAGATCAATCACAGCAAAGACTGTGTCCCTGTTCAAGGCCCACGATGCCCAGTGTGTGTAATTTCCACTTTATCCAAGAGAAACCATAAATAGAGGGATTTCTCTGTTCTGCAATTTCATCCAAGCCTTGATGGAGGCCAGGAGAAGAAAATCTTGGGGCGGGATTGTCCCATCCTCTCAGAAATATTCTGTGCATGATCTTACTGTCCTTCCTGCACCTCCAGCACCAGCAACCCCACCCCTGTGGAGAACATGCAACTGTGGGCCTGTGTTGAAGCCTTAACTGGTATTGACAGCTCAGGAGGAGGTTGGCCTTCTCTGTTTCACCCTCCTCCCGCCATCGTCACTCCATCAAACAAAAGCAGATTTCATCCACCCCTGTGTGAGACCACTCACCTTTGACCACTAATAATAAGTTAGAAAAATCCATTCCAATTTGAGCCCCTTCATGCCCCCACATAAGCCCTTCTTCTCCAATTAAAAAAGCCTCTCCCTCTCTGCCGAATCCCACTGGCAGAGCTCCAGAGCAATCCCTGGGTGACCCTTGCTGGTGGTGGGGTTGGGCGGTGCCCATTTGACAGAGTGAGTTGACTCCAAGAGCAGTGGTGAGAGTGGGCTTTTTATTAAATATGAGCAGATGTGAAATGTAGAGGGTCTGACAATTAGAAATGGCAGGAGAAGGGCCCTGGAATCAAAGTGAGGTCAGATGGGCGGATCAGATTACTTCTCTTACATTCTTTAGTTGTTCTGAAAATCATTTTGAATTAGTGTCAGCAGAGCCATGATGGGTTTTGCCCTTTGTCTTTTATGCTGAGGCTGTATTGTTTCCCCAAGACACTCATTAAGGGTCATTATGCTATTATGCTTGCTTTGGTCGCAGTTTCCCAGTTGAACCAGTGTGCTTTGGAGACAGCCTAATTCATTTCTCTCTTGCTTTTCGTATCCTTCTGTACATTTTTTTTTTCTCACAAAGGGAAAGATTTTCGTTTTGCAAGGAACGCTAAGTTGAAACACGAAGTCCCATTACGTGTTTTCTGAAGTGGGAGGAAAAGTAGCAGGTTCCTGGAGGAGGAGTGATGCATTAAAAGTGTTCACACAATTTTCAAAGCCTGCCTTTTACCAGCAGGGCCTGCCCACCTCCTGCTCAGGCACCTCTCTTTGGAGGTATGGCCCATTACCCAGGATCAGCCCTTGTTAAGTCTCCTACTGGGAGACCAGTTGTCTCTTTCTATTGAACTCAAGAGAAGATGGGAGGCCAAAGGTGTTGATATAAAGACCTTGGAGAGGAAGGCCTAATTTAGAAAAGACAAAAAAAAAAAAAAAAAAGTGTGACTAACGTAAGACCGTGTCAAATAAGGACTCATGGCAAGACTATCTTGTTTTTGGCAAAACTAAAATATTCAGTCCTGGAAGCTAGAATCAGAACACAGAGCGCCATTTTCTGATCATCTTGATTCTGTTTCCACTTCAGATGGTTTTGGGCAGAATGCCAGCTCTGGTAAGAGACCCCAGGATGGTGTGTACCCCACCTTTTCCACAAGTAGCTGTCCTCTAGTATGATCCAACATAAAAAATATATGTCCAGCAGCACACGCATACAGACGTATAGATATAGGTTCTAATCAGTCTCACTCCTACCCAATATAATTTTGTGAAAAGTCCCTTCTCTCTCTTTGGAACTTTTTTCTTGATCTTTTAGTCTGGTCTGATATCTGATTGCTAAGTACAAATAGAAAGGGACAATTAAAATTATGACGCAGTGACAACTTAGGACCCTATTGATTCAGACCTGCTGAGATCTGCCTGATGTGATTCTGGTCACACTGTCAGTAACTCTGATGAGATCAAATTAATCATGTGGCAGAAGAGAAACAGGTCCTTATATTTGCCCTTGGAACTAGTTTTAACTAAAATACACGTGTGATCACTCATGCCAACCTTTCAATGGCTTAAACCTGCGTGATTACATACACTCCTCGCAAACTACAGTAGCTAATTTGAAATTGTGCATGACTTTTATTTTGAGTATAAATATAACACAGGGAGGCATTCATCTCTGATGGGTAAGCCGAGAGAAGAAGTCCAATACGATTAGGTTGAAGGGAGACATACCAAAATCGGTTTAGAGTAATCTCGAGTCTTGTCAGATAATAAACAAAAATCAGCTTATCCTGAGTGGCCTTTGGTTTGTGTGGGCAGAGAATTAACATTGTCAATAGAACTACAGTCACTCCAGTGAACTAATGGCATTTTGAAAAACATAAAATCAGATACTAGGGCAGGGGATGGAAAAGGCTCTAGAAAAAAGTCTGTCATAGGACATGCCTGTGCTGCCGGTCTCTGGATGCCTGTAGAGGGGACAGTTAATTTAATAAGCTGCTTTTAAAGACCATCAGCCTATAATTATCTTATTCCTTATAACAGTATAGTTTTTGGAGACTTTCTCCAATCCTCAGTTTTACTTACTTTAATTTTGGGACCTGGAAACCAGTTACCTCCTCTTCTCACCACTGCCACCAGTGAAAGAGAAGTGGGCAAAGGAAAGCTGAAGGATACTGAGCTCATATTAGTTTAATTATAATTTTCCATGGATTTTTTTCCATCAACATATAATAATGACACAAATTTATGGGGTATAATGTGAATTTTCCATATATATGCACACACACACATATAAATATGCAGACACATTGTAAAAGGTCAAATCAGGCTAATTAGCATATGCCTTACATCAAACATTTATCATTTCTTTGTAGTAAAACATTCAAAATTCTCTCTACCAGCTATTTTGAAATATACACTACATTATTGTCAACTATAGTCAACCTAGCATGTAACAGCAGAATTTGTTCTTGCGATCTAACTGAAAGTGTAACCATTGTTCAAATCTTCCCATCCCCACTCCCAGGCATTTTTATTTTTTAAAGCCCTGCATCTGGGTGTCCAGATTCATCCCATTTTCTCATGCAAGCCATGCCAGTGTGATCCTCCGCCACCCCCTTTCTCTGTCAATATCCATTACACACATTTACATCAATAACTAAGGGAGCCTTTGGATTCTGCTCTGACGCTATAGCCAACATGGACCATGCATCCTGATTTGGCCATTTGCATTTCATTGCAGGAAGTAAAAACAGGCCCTGGGATAAGATTTAGCTGTCCCATGTGACTGAGATAATGTCTTCAGCAGGAGACATGGGGCACTTTTGTTGGTCACAGGCAAGGTTTCAGAAGCCAGTGCCTCTCACTTGATTTCTGGTGGCGACAGTGACCAGTGGGGTGACTAGAAATGGCCACCACATAGGCAGCCATCAGCACTGTAAAGGTAAAAATCATGGTAGATCAAAATCGTCTTTGAGAAGAATTCCTTAAATTGATAGTGTCTAAAAGATTCCAAACAAATCATCCAGAACAAATAGCTGTTTTTTTTAAAGTTCAGTGTTGGATGAAGTAGTTGACTTGCATTTGGGGACCTTGTTTTACCTGTCCCTCACCTACAAAAAGGTATTGTTGATTCTCTTAAGATAAATATACTATGACAGGGCACCACATATAGATGAAAGAGGAAGCCAACAGGAGGCAAAAGGCAGCCACGTTTTCAAAAGAAATTCTTTGAAACAGAATTGAAAGACAAGAAGTAGAAAGGTTAGAATGAAGGGAGACGAAAGGGTCCTTTGTGTGTACGCTGTCACTTAGCCACCTCCCTTTCCAGGGGCATGGCGCTATAATAAATGACTCGGCTCTTTAAAGAGAAACTAGAAAAGACGTTGGCATGCCACATGTAAGCCAAGCAGAGGTCCTCATGCAAGGTGACATGGAAATTATGTTTGCCTTTTTATTTCAGGACAGTGGCCAGTTGTCAGAATACTCACCCTGACAGCTTCTACCACCGGGCAGTGGATTCTTCCTCTTACCTTCCTGGTGGAGGACAGATGTGGCCAGTTAGCAGTGTATCTCATCCTCCTCCACTATCTCCGGCGACAGATGCCAGGGCCAGCCCGCCTTCCACTTGAGCTTTCTTGTCAGGGCTCTGCCTTGAGCCCAAAGCCTGACCTTTACTCTATGAAATAAAGTACTGATGAACAAGCAGAGGTTTGAATTAGAGTAGGCTTGGAGCAAATGTCAAGTCCATCTCTGCCTCCCTCCTCCACCTGCACCAGAAGCCTGGATTAGACCCAGTCTGGAGTTTGCAGCGCCTTAGGCTTTATGGGTCTGGGGAGACATAACTTATTAACAAAGAGTTATTAAATTTTTATCAATTTTACAACACAATGTAAATGCCTCCTATGAATCTACATTGTATTCATTATCATTTAAAACGTTAATTAAGTCAAAGTTGCATTTAATTTCTCTCTAAATGGGCCTCTGGGAAGAGCTTTTAGAAACATCTGTGGGAGTGTGTAGCTCACGGAGCTGGGGAATCCCCCAGCCTGCCTCCAAGATTGCCCCCCGAGTTGATTGCTATCACGTGTCTGCGACTAATTTGTTGTGATGTGATTGGGCATTGTCTCAAATTAGTACCAGACCAATAATGGTGCAAAGCCACTGGAGAGAGGCTTGTGGAGTGGCAGCACAGGTTTCACTGCATCCTGCCTCCAAATCCCATCCAGACAGAAGCCAGCAGTTGATGTGTGGCACCTCTGGTCTCCGCCATGCCTTGGGATTCTCCCTCTTCATATGGTACCCGTCATGTCTTTTGGGGTCCTTCATTGGAGATAGACCCTTGTCATATGGCCCAGTAAATTTAGGACACTTGCCAGCATGCTTATGGAAAAGATCTTAGTGTTTGGGATCTTCTTTGACTCTCATGGAAGCCTAGAAGCCATAAGCACAGGGAAGCTGGATGGAAAGCATTTTCAAGATGGAGTGGATGTTGGAATCATAAACAGGTCATGCTCACTGATGAGGAGAGACAAAGATGGAGGCCTATTAATATTGGTTGAAAAACTGTCACCTCTTTTTCAGGCAAGGAGGATGTTTTGTCTTATTTGAGCATAGGGCCAGTACCCAAACAGATCTATAACTATTTGTTCGCCATCACCAGGGAACGAAGCCTTGTTAACATGGTTGTAGCAGGAAACGGCCACTTGGTTAACATGGAATCAAGTTCAGGTTAGACTTGGCGTAGTTTCTAGTCTACTGTATGCAGGACACTCTGCCTGCACAAGGATGTACGAGCATGTGTGGTTGTTAAATTTAACTCCTAGATGCATTTGCTACATTGCAGGTACTACTCTGTCTTTGACAGATACTAATTAAGTTAATCTTCATTATGAGCTACAGTTATTTGCAATAGAGTCAACTGCAAACTGAGACATCTGTAAAGTGCCTCATTTACAAAGGAGGCCACTAAGACACAGACGTTGTCTGACTAGCCAAGGTTGTTGCACAGCAAGTTCAGTGGTGGAACTGGAATTTGAACATAAGCCGTGTGGCTCCACCTTCTGTGGGGGTAGGTCAAGGCATTTAGTCACTTACGCAGTTGAATAAGATCATTAGTTGCGTAAGATCATTTGTTCATTTCCAAAGAAAGTGGAAAAGATGAGGATTCGCATGATGAAAACTGGGAAGCCATGTGGGAAGTGCTAGAGTGTCCTGCAGAGCAGCTGGCCACCCAGCGAGACTGGAGTTGAGACTTGATCAAGGGAGTGTAAGCAGAGGAGTTCCCCGAGGGTCCAGTGGGGCCCCATCCTTGTCAGAGGCCTTACCGAAGGTTTTGTTCCTAATTCATAATATAATGGAAGGCATTTAAGATGTTTGATCAGGGAAGTGAACCAACAGAAACTGTGTTTTCATAATACTGTGGTGGCAGCCAGGAAAGAAGGGACCAACAGGATGGAGGCAGTTGGGAGACCCACTCTGTGGGAGGAGACGGGGAATTGAGTGAGGCTGTGACAGGAGGAGGCAGGACTGGGCTGCTCCGGGGATCCGTGGGAAGGAGGGCTCTCTCCAGCTTCGGGATCCCTGCAGCTGAAGCACATTATCCAAATGCCAAGTCCAAGAAGTTACAGTCTTTTTAAGAAAAGTTTAATTAATGCCTCTGAAACAGTTGAATCCCATTAGTTGAATTTCATAAGCCTAATTTTTCCCAGCTGACCAGTAGCCATTATGATTCCTATTGGGGCTCAATGGTGTTTTCTTCTTGGTGAAGGAAGATCTGCTTATCACTGGGGCAGGACTGGAGACCTGCCAGGCTACATGTATTGCTACTGGTTTTGAGGATCTACTCTGCCAATTTCCTTTTCCTCTCCAGTCTTTCCACTTCCTCCCTCACCATTCTCCCAAGGTGACTGAGCCTCACATCTTGAGTGTGTCAAAGGTGACAGGTGGGCAGCTTCATGTTCTCTGTGTGACAACACTGGCCCTGGCTGAGTAGCATACACAAAGCCACTGGGGCCACATGTCCAGCTGGAACATGTGACAGCCCTGAGAGTGTTGGCTCCAGCTGTGTGTGGTAGCTTCAGTTACAGCTCCTGGGAATTATTTTTAAAATCCCTGTGTATGGTAATGAGACTTTTCTCCTCCCATTTTTTTTTTCAAGGAGACAGAATGTCTCCTTATATCTATGGAGGGAAAAAATAATAAATACTTCACATCCCATTCACTGAAAACCCACTGTAGTTCTCAACCACTTACCCTACTCACTGGAAATACAAAACACATTTCCTGTGAAGTACTGCCACACAGAATCCTAGGGAGCCATGTGGCATTTCTAAGTATCATGGAGCAATTTTCTTTTCCATTCTATTTCTCTGTGCATAAGACTTTGTGTTCATTGTGCGTCTATGTTGGCATCCATGATTGTTGCATTTGTGCACACCATTGACTCCCAAAGGATCATTAGAACAGCATGGGAAAGGATTTCGAGTCCTGGGTTTCTTCACCCTGGTAGGCTGTGCATGTTGAGAATGCCAAATGCACCTTGGCCAAATGCACCTTGGCAACTATCTGTGTGTTATTCTCCTCTCTCTGGGGCTTTCTCCCAAACCAACATGTTGAATTATTTAGATAATCAGAGGATCCTCCATCATCACTTTCTGCTTCCCCAGCTGACCTTTGCCCCCAGGGAATCTTAGTGGATGGAGCCAAGTCCAGCATTGTTTCAGATAGACTCACGTCAGATGTTTGAAATCTCAGAGGAATTGAAAAGACCTCTTTCAAATAGCCAGATGGTGCATGGTTCAGAGGAAGATTACTAAACAGGCCCATAGATTCTTATTCTAAGGAAACGTTCTTCTGATGTCCAGCTCAGATGGTCTGAACTAACAAAAGTGGCCTTTCTTCTGTGACCATCTCATGTGGTCATCCTCAAGGATCCATCCTTTCACATTCAAGGGAAAAAACTCTCCTTGACTCTTCTAATAAACCCCAAAGCCTCCATTCTGTCCCCTTCAATATGGCATAGCAAGTACCACCAAATGTTCCTAAGGCTTTCAGAGAAAACCTTACACAAACTCAGAAGTGGAATCTTTTGAGGCACATCTGCATCATGGATGATCAACTACACACAGACTTTTAAATGAAGTGGGAAGACTCCAGCTTCAGAGCTAGACCTGCAGCAGCTATGTCCAGAGTGCAGCCAGGCATCTATAGACTGCACAGCACATAGGCATCTCCTGGGAGTGGATCTGACTGCTCGCATTACATGGGTCTTCATCTTGGCTGGTGTCAGCTTTCTAGGCTGGAGCCTGTTGGATCACACTTAGTCAAGAATGCACCTAAGGGCTGCCTTCCTTCTCTCCAAGGTCAGAAATGTAGCACACTGGCATCCTTGGCTGGGCTTCGTGTATCTGCAAGAATATGTGAGTAAGAAATGGCCTGAAGCGTTCCAGGTCTGCAAATAGTTGATGAGTAAAGGAATGGATTAATGAAGGGATTATTAACCAGTGAAGGACTAGGTGGTGTGCTAGAAGCAAGATCCCCCCCAGATCCATGAAGTTTCCTAGAGCTTTCTGAGCAGCCTGCCATAGAGTGTACATATGTAAACATGAAGAACTGAGGTGCACAAGGAGATTCAGAGGGGAAATGGAGTAAGTCAAAATGAGAACGTAATGGAAGGCATTTGAAAATCATCCACTGGTAGGCACAGTGGATAAATACTAGGAAAGAAGATCTAGAAGCAACTCACAAGAGTCACACTGGCAAAGGTCCACTACTTTCTTAAATTAGGAGAGACAGGGATTCTGCCACATATAGAACATTTGTTCTAGAAAATTAAGGACTTGTGACATTTGCATTTAGTTTTACTAATTTCAGAAAACGTGGTCATTTTCCCACAAGTCAGGGTGGCACAGAAATAATGCATCATGTCTGGTCAGTATAAGGAAAGGGGCCTGTTGTACCCAAATGAGAGAAGCACCTAAGGCCACACATGACTATCAGGACCGTTGACTTAAGAAAGGCATATTGAATCAATAGCAGCATGTGAATGACACTTCTACCTACCCTGGAAAGGCTGAGTTTCCCAGAGCTACTTTCTGGAAGTGTCATTATTCTGTTTATTCTGCTCAAGACAAGAAGAGGCCACGAACTGTTTTGACTGTTCTCAGAGCTCTTTCAGGCTGCACCAAACACCCTCTTACCTTCATATGGCTCTGAATTGCTCTCTGCATTTTGTCAAGGTCAAGCTAGCCATTTCTTTAGTGCAGCTGAGTATAGTTCTACATATAGCCTGTAACACATCCAACTGAGAGAACACATTCAGCAGTGATGCCTCAAAGCCAAAGCCCCAAAGAGATGTTACTGAAAAAGGAGTTTCAGTGACCTGCAGAGCAGAGCCAGGAGGTGAAACAAAAATATGAAAGATGCTAGGAATACAGACATGGATGAAGGGGCTCAGGTTACTGGGGTCTGCAGGTATTAGAATATGAATGTGAAATTTGTAAGAAGCTTGTTGCTAGAAGCCTGCTCCATCATGGGTTTCTGCTATTAAGATGAACATGGGAATCAGACAGCTCCTGTCTTTTCTCCTGTCAATATTAGGGGATTCCTAAGCCTTTCTCCTAACTGGGCAGCACGCTAAGTGATCTCATTGGCAATTGAAGCCTGAGATTCTAGGGAAACTCAGAAGGGAAAAAGAGACAAAGGTGAGATTTGTGTGTTTTCTGGGGACTTTGGAAGTAAGTCCTGGTGTGGTCATGTTTTGAAATGTTCATCAAGTGGATGTTTAAGGTGCTGATGGCTATAGTAAGAGTTATGTTGTAGGTGTATATGAAACTACCCTTCTCAAGGCACTGACATCTCATTTTATCTGAGCCACATAGGCATCATCCCAGAGCTACTCTATTTTTTAGGGTCCCCATCTGTAAAACGGAGATGATAATAGGACCTATCTCAGAGTGGTCGCCAAGGATAAAATTTTTATAAGATTGCCTGGCACATGTTGAAAGTTGATGTATTATTGTTAGTATTATCATTCCTTCATTAATGTGTGAAATAATAGAAAGAGATTAACTTGACCAAGAGCATATCATTAATAGAGGAATAGATTGCCAGATGAGAACATTGCAGTCTCTCATGATATTGACGGGAATGTTGGTGAACAATCACTTTAACCATAGCTAATGTTTTGTTTAGTTTTGTTTTCCAATGATAGAGCCTTGTCCAGACAACCTTATAAAAAGGCACATCAATTACAACTAGAGAGCTCAATAGCTGAGATTTGAACAGCTTAGTATGTCAGACTATAAAATTAAAACTGAGTCAGTTTCCTTAATGTCTAGATCAGAGAATCACACTCTTACAGAAATAAGCCCACAAAAGTGCCAAGAGGTGTCTAATATCTCCCTGAAGCATTGGTTTCCATCTACTCAGGAAGCATTGCAAAATTTGTGTGAAAAATAAGGAAATTGAAAGATGGTATCTCCGAGGCCCCTTTAAACTCTGAGACTCTGATTCTCCTCATTTTTCTGATTGAAACAGAACCTAAAAGTCCTTTTTTCCCCCCCAATTCTTGCTGGTGTAAATCCTTCCAAAATGCTGAAGTCTACTTACCAACACTCTAGTAAGCCTTGTGAGAAAAAAATAAATTCTTCTCTGAGTAGAGAAATCTTGTAGTAAGTCAGTGTTATTCTTCTGGTTATGAATTCTTAGCTTCTAGGCCTACAGTTGGAGATATAGAAAGAGCCCAGAAGATTCTTACAATTTGTCCTTTATTTCTCAGCTTTACCTCTTTTAAGGTATCTCTTATTTTTATCAAGGTGGGGACCGAAAAATCATCAACCCCCCATCCTGTGATTATCTGAGTCCTGGTGACTTCAGGTTACCAATAGTCAGATCATTGCCAGCTACTGAAGGTTTCAGAGACTAGTTTGTTTGTAGTCTCTCTACAAATGGCCCCCGCTCCTCACATCATGAATGGTGGCTGCTGACTGCTCCCCAAAGAACCTCCCTAGTCATATTCTGCCTTGCTTTGTTATTGCCAGGCCTCCTGGAACATAACTTGTCAAAGTGTAGAAAAATAAGGACAGGAACACCGGTCTCCCAGACTGTATAATACATATTTGATGGATAAAAACCAAACACGATTCTTACTATCTTATCTCTGATCTCCCCATGCTTTCTAGAGTCTTCTTGGGCCCTGGAATCTTTAAAAAATGGTGACTTTGGGTGTCCCCCTTCCTTGTCTTCCTGAAACCCCGCCTTTATGACCTGTCCATCTCTAAAGTGGACCTGGAGATCATCCACAAATGCAGTGTGTTCTTGGACAATGGAAGGCTGGAGAGCAAATGAAGAAAACATACTGGGGAACATTTCTTTCATTTCAAATTCTATCCATATTTATTTTTCTCAATGAGAATATTTTCTCAACTCATTTTTTGAGGTCTGGCTGGTGTCAGACCTTTCTGTCACCTTTCTTGCATTTGCTTTATGCATATCTGGGCTCTGCTGCTCATTCAGTTTCTCATTAGTGAGGTTAGCGCCAGGAGTGGTGCCAGGACTGAGGCCAGGTCCCTCACCCTTCTTTGCCATTGCCCCTTTCATTGAGACTACATTTCAAATATTCTCTCAGAATCATCGGGGCCACTGTCAATCTCAGGGACTCAGTTCTTTCCTGGTCAATCACTGTGGGCCTACAATTAGTCTTTCTGACCACCAGTCCACTACCAAGTTTATTATTTTATTTTATTTTATTTTTTAAAATATTTTGGGTTTTTTTAGTTGTAGATGGACACAATGTCTTTATTTTATTGCTTTGTATGTGGTGCTGAGGATCGAACCCAGGGCCTCACGCATGCAAGGCAAGCGCTCTACCACTGAGCTACAATCCCAGCCCCCAAGTTTATTATTTTAAAGCACACATCTAATCATGTTGGCATCCCATTTTATAGAAGAGAGAAGGCAGGAAAAATTTTGATGGCTCCCTGGACAACCAATGCCCTCTAATGAAGCACAGTCTTGAACATTCTATTATTAATATGGCATTCAAAGCCTTTTGCAGTTTGGCCTCAACCAATTTATGTAGTTGCGTTCTCCATATAAGAATCCTTCAGCCAAGTATTGTCCCCAAATTTCTCATTCTTGTTTCTTAACACTTTATTAGTGTTATTTGACATTCGTGTTACTTAACACTAAAAATTTATCCTATGCTTGGTTCTGACCCTTACCTCTTCTAGTTGATTGAAACTTAACCCACCCTTTAAAGCAAGGGCCAGCATATTGTGGCCCATGAACCAGATCTGGCCTGTTCTAGTAAGCAAAGCTTTATTGTAAATAGGCCCATTCATTTGCTTCTTGTCCTTGGCTGCTTTGAAATTGCATGGCAACAGCGAAAGCACAGCCCACAATAACCTAAAAAATTGGCATTTTAGGGAAAAGCTTACCAATCCTTGCTTGGAAGGAATAAGTCAGAATTGATGGCTCTTCTGTAAGCCTGTAAATGACACTTCACATAAGCTGCATGTAGAGCAGTCTTCATGTGGAGTTTTTTAAGAAGTAAACAACAACAATAAGCAATAAGTCTTATTGGTCTTTGAATCCTTAGTATATCGCAGGGAGTGGCCCCTGAGGACACAATGGGAATTCAACAGATACTTGCTGAATGAACTTGTTTTTGTTCTACTGGGCATGTCTCAAGTTCAAAGATCTTCTTCCTTGTTCCCTTATACCATCTTGATCAAAACATTTGTTTCTATCATGGACAGGGAGATCTTAAGTAGAGATGTGGAGGGACTTGTGGGAGAGAGCAGAATGTGTGACGGTTCTTGTATTCTGTGTTAAGATCCACTCCATATTAGAACATTTCCCCCTGACCCTTGACACTCACTGTCTCACCCTGCAAGTTTGGTGTAGAAAATCCAGCATCTTCTCTAAAAGATGAACTTGACGTACAATGGAGAAAACTTAGATACTTGAGTGCCAGAATTTTCTGATTACATGCAAGAGAAATAAACTTCATTATCATTAATTTTTTTTTCTGAACAGCCAATTCATTTGACTCCTCAACAACCCCAGTGGATTGATTAAGAATTGGTCACTTCTTCTGAAGGTGATGTTTCTTCCATTGCTTCTGCTGACAGGCTCATGGTGTTTGAACTGCATGGTGGTCTTTGGGCCCTGCAGTCTTGTTGGGTAGAGATGTTCATTGGGAAGGCAGGGCAAACCCGTTATTCTGCTACTCCAGGTGACCTCACTCTGCCCTTTGGATCCAGAAGCCTCTTTTCATCCACCTGTGATTCCTTGTGCATTTGAACTTATCCCGACTTCTCCGATGGCGAGGCTTGAACCTCTAATCACTTAGGCCCCAACCAGCTGCCTAGACTTTACCTTGCTGGCTAAATACACTGCCTAGCTTAAATCTCAACAGTCCTGAACCTCACCAGTTTCCCCTATGCCTTTCTCATGTGCCTGAGTCTTTTCCTGACCACTTGTCTCTCCTTAGCCAGTGGTAGCCATTTGAATAGGGAAAAGAGATGCCTCTTGCCAAAGCCTCTGACCCTCCTAGTCAAGTTGCCTATGCAGACAGCTGGAAACACTCTGGGCTGAAAGGAAGATTCTGACATTTGATTCTCTTCACTCAAGTGCCTTAACCAGCTCAGTTGGATGTAGGAACTGAATGTAAAAGGATTCCGCAGTTTCTACTGGAAATAACACAAATGCGTCTATATGTCTTAAGGGATGCTCTTTTGGTCGCTGCATGAGCTATTTCTGTTGTTGCTAGAGATTAAATCTCAATAACTTTTTGAAATTAGAGTGGGCTTCCCATCAGCTGAAGGGAGCATGGCACTCACCTCTTTTCCAGAACAACTAAAGAACGCCTCTACCTTCCTCTCAAGCTCTGGAATGTTATCAGCATAGTAGTTCTGCTTGAGATCAAATCAGAGCAGCATAGGAACTGTCATTTTTCATTTCCTGGGGCCCTTTGATCCCATTTGGGGTTTATTTGTTCCAAGTGAAAAATACAGTCCCTAGTGCATTTGTCTCTCCTTTAGAGTACCTTTTTTTTTTTTTTTTTTTTTTTTTTTTTTTTTTTTTTTTTTTTTTTTTTTATTCTTAGGATTTTTTTTTCCTGTTAAAGATCAAATCAGAGTTTTAAGAAGTGTGGTCATTAGTTATCACCATCAGATTTCACAGCTATACTTTATTTCTGTTCTTACAAAATCACCCACCTTCTCTGTTGCATACCAATCAGTTGCAATGAAGCTACACTATGCCTTTCGTGGGTACTTGGGTGCTAATTTATTTCACAGTTTCCTTTGCAGATATAATCAGAGACACTATCACATTCCTGTTTCTTCTTTTTATTGTTCCTTTGCTATCGCGTTTGTGTGATCTTTCTCTGAAAAATGACAGGTACTGTTTCTCTGCTCAGTGTATCAATGACTTATATTCTCCACAGCTTCCCTATTGCCATTTAAAAAATATAACATTTTATAGATGTAATCTGAGTTATTTATAACTCTAGCTTTGTTATATGAACAAATTTCCTAAATGACATTGTGGTATAGATACTTTTAATAAAAAAGGGAAAATAATTTTTGCAAAATATTTTCATCTCATTTTTAAATGAAGGAAAAGCTCTCAGTAAGATTATTATGCTTTTTTTCATGATTTCTTAGTACATCCAATTGAACAAACATTACTTTCATGTAAGTGATCAAGTTGTGGTGTTTAATAACACGTTGTTAGAACAAAAGGAGCTATCTTTTTTGATTTATTTGGATATTTACTGGGTGACTTACAGTGCTTTACATATTAGAATTGGTTTGTCAACAATTAACATTCTAGGTTTTTATATAACCCATACTTCAGGTAATAGAGGATTATTAAACTGCAACCAGTGTGTTAGAAATCTGCCGACTGGTAATAAAATTCTTATGTATAACAGCAGCTGAGAAATACTGCTGTATATTTATGCATAGATTGCAAGATAGATGGTCCCAAACCACAGAGTGGCTTGGGATGCAGGCCCACCAGCAGGTGGCGCTGCTTCTCTATGAATGAAACCCTCTCCCTAGATGGAGTCCTGGTCCAGTTCTCTCCCCTCCTTACTTTCTGCTTTTCCTCTTTCTGATGATTCTCCCCTTTATTTCTCTAAAATGAATATCTAAAACTGCCTTCTAAAGATCCATATTTCCATTAAGACAACCACTCTCTATTTACTAAATTTCTTTTAAATCCAACTTAGCAGAATGCTTACTTGGAGCAAATCCTAATTTAATAAATATTACTGTTTTAAAAATATAACTGTACAAAACCAGATTCACACCACTAAGTTTGGCTCACCTCCACTGTCTGATTATTGTCATGTGGAAATTCCCCAGTTTAATCTATTTATTTGTATGAATTAATTCCCTGGGCATCCATTCATACCAAGATAAGGAGGGGCTTTTGTAGAAAGATGACTGATGTACTAGAACAATATCTAATATAAAAATAATTTCGCATGATGCTTTTGTATCAAGCATTACTAGAATCCAAAGTTAACCAAAGAATGGTGCTTTTCTCTTTGGGGCCAGAATGAAATTCTGACCAACAGGATAAGAGTTTTTGTGTTCTGTTTTGTTTTTTAATAAGACATTCTCAAAAAACACCAGTTAGCTCATCAACCCAGACATTCTTAATAAGCCAAAGAAAAGACATATATGCAACAACTTTTTGATTCTTTTGTCCACATGTAACCTATTTTTCAACTTTTTTTTTAAAAATCTACATTCTTTTTACCAACTTAAAAAAATCTACACTATTCCATTTGTACAGGATGTTTGGGTGTAAACACTGACTTGTATTGGAGACAGTGGATTTATTGAGGTATGGATGGGAATAATTAAAATACAACCCCAGGATGACTCATTTGTTTATTTTCTTCATTATTAAATTCTACCTAGCAGGCCATAAAGAACTTTGAGTGCGTATATTTTACGCTTCTTGTCACTTAATTATTTGAAGCCATTAATTTTGAGAAACCAATAGGAATTTTGTATTTTGAACTTTTACAACTTTTCTTAGGTTTACTGGGGTAGAGGTGCCAGTCAGAGACCTGGATCGTGTAATGTGCATTCTTACTTAATTCACCTATGTGGTTTTGACAGAGAACATCCTAAGGTGTTATTGATCAGACAAAGCCAAGCAGTGGAGGATTGGGGAAACCTTGTCTTCTCAGTGATCCACTTTTAAGCACTGGTTTTGCTGACAACTGTTTTTTGAAAATTTGGATGGCAGTCAGTTTCCATGTTTAAAAAAAAAAAAAAAGTCAAGCGCTGATGACTTTCTCCAGTGCTCTGTATAGGGGATGAGATTGGTAGTTGAAGAGAGGAGACAACCATCCTAATGTCAGGCTTACATTGTCCTAACTTTTCTACAAGGAGTCAGCCTCCTGGATTTTACAGGACCCTTTTACAAGGCATTAAATAACTTTATTTTCCTATTGAATCCACCCCCCAGCATAGAATAAGACTTCCAGGGGAGCTGGACCCATACAAGAAGGCTTGTCTTTTTAGTTCCATGCAATTACCTGGGTTTCCTATCTCAAGTCCTTATAACTTAAGTGGCCAAAAAGTGGCCTGAATGAGGCTATTTTGGATGGACTTTTCCAAGATGTAAACCCCACCCACTATCCTCTTGAATCTGAATATTTATTTATTTTTATTTTTTTGGTACCAAGGATTAAACCCAGGGCCACTTAACCACTGGGTCACATTCTCAGCCCTTTTTTTATATTTCTGTTTTCATACAGGGTCTTGCTAAGTTACTTAGGGCCTCACTAAATTGCTGAGGCTGGCTTTGAACTTATCATTCTCCTCTTTCAGCCTCCTGAGTTGCTGTGATTAGAATCTGAGTATTTAGAAGGAAAGAAAAGTGACTTCAAGATGATCTAGACTGTCCAAAATCTGTCCCTTGGAATGCAAAGCCTTTCTCTATCTGCCATTTACCAACCCAACTATACCCTTAGGTACATTTTCCTGCCTTAGCCAAACTGATTTTCTTACTGTTCCCTAGCATTTACCAACCTCCTTGGCTTTGTTTCAGCTGTGCCCTGCGCCTAGCATGCCTTGCCCACCCTTTGTAGCCACACACATGCCCCCAGTGCTCCAGGCCTGGGCTCAGTTCTGGGGATCTGCAGGAGAGTCAGGCTGACCCTTCTAGCCATCCTGTTCTTGTTTCAAATCTTACTTCTTCTTCTGGAACACCCCACTCTCTAGTTCTTATTATCAAAGGCATTTCCCTCAGCCCTCACTTGGCATCATCCAACATCTTTCATACTGTTGTATTTATATAAATTGTGAATTGCTACTGTATATGTTTTAGACGCAATTGTTCCATTTCTCCAGCTAGACTTGTGGTTCTCTTTCATTATCTATCTTTAAAAAGAGTTCAAAGAAAAGGAAAAGGAAAAGCAATGCCCCTAGTATTGGGGTTGAATGGATCTGCAGTGGGTCTTAAGCACTGTTGTTCTGTGAAGTTCCTTGGTTCATTGTTTTTTGAAGCCTGCGGCTTAGAACCACTGAGGCAAACCATACTTTCCTTGGCCAGGGATCCTGCTTTTCCTATACTGTAGCTTTTCTGGATTGAATGTGGTAGGAAGTGCTGGATTTGTGACTGGGTAGTTATGAGGTCCTTAGTCAGTGGCTGGCTCCTGTGATATCTGCCAAGTAACAGTAGATAGCATTCAGCCCAGAATCATGACAGATCAGAGCCGAAAAGGTCTTATACTTAATCAATGCCAATTCCCCAGGAAGGGAGGTGTCTTGCCAATGCCACGAGTTGATCCATGCCAGGCTTAGAATTCAGACTCCTGACCACAAGGCTGTGCTTCTGCCTTCTCAATGCCACCTCTCTGGCTACTAAGACCAGTTTAGTAGGAACCCAACCAGGGGTTCAGCACTCTGAAAGATTCAGAGATGTGTAAACTACAGTAGAGGAGCTTATTTCTGCTTGGGGGAGTAGGACACATTGGAATGGAAAACAAATTAATAATGCAACAAAAATCAGGGCATAAGATGAGAATCACCAAGGAACTTTTAAAGAAAAACGGAAATCTACTTCATTGCAGTCACTCAGGGCTTCCTGGAAGAGAGCCTCAAGGGTGGCTACAGTGGTGAGGTGAAGGGAAGATATGGTGGAAAGCCCAGTGAAGGAGTCACTGCCTCCTTGCCCATCATCCCCCTGTCCCTTCCACCACATGTCAAAACCATGACCCCTCCCCGCCCCCCGCCACACTAGTAATTCAAGGGGAAGAGCCCCTTGCAGGCAGGCAGCATGAATTTCCTGTAATTTAGAAGGAACAGTGGGATTTCTCTGTTTCCATCTGATTTTCATTTGTTATTGCCCTGAACAGTTCCAGCCTTCTCCAGTGGAGCCCATTTAAATGTTTTCTGGCTTTGCTTGTTTTGATGACACTTGGCAAACCTAATTATTTGACCTGAGCAGTTCATTGGGGCCATAGGCAACATGGGACAAAGGTGATGGTCCAATGCAAAGTCCAAGATGAGGTGGGGGAGGGGACGCCCACCTCATTCTAGTGCTTGGATACCAGATCAGTTGCTTGGGATGGGGAAGAGAATCTGAACCCATTTCTATAGAGTACCATCAAATGACAGCAGAGTGGCATCTGTGGAGAAAGACCCCAGAGCAGAGAGCCTAGACTCCTGTAGGAAGTAACAGTGGGTAACACTGAATAAGAGCTTGTTGGGAACTCTCCAAAGTGCTCTTCATGTTTTCGGTCCATTGTCACAATAACCCTAGCAGCTAGGTTCACCAATTATTCCTGTTTTAGAGGTGAAAAAAACTAATGTTGGATAATTTGCCAAAAATGTAGGTTTAGACCTGGCAGTACAACTTCAAGGACTCTGGCCATTTAACACAAGTTGATGTTTGTGAGAAATAGCTCATGTCTTGAAATCCTTGATCAGGATAGTCCTTGAGTGTCACTGAAGCCAAGGACAAAAATGTAATGATGGATGCCAGCCATATTACTGGGGGTACAGTAGGCAGCAGTGGGGCACATGGCCAGCTAGTAAGCTCCTGCCCCAGGAGACAGGTACCTTCCTGGAATGGAGATCCAATGTTCTGCAAGATTTTTAAATAGAAGTTGTTAGAAACTCATGTTTGTATGAACAAAATTCAGACTAAAAGATCCACACATAACATTTCTGTGGATCAACAGGATAGGGTCAAGCAGAGCCCCAGTGGCAATATTTGATCCTTACGCTGTTAACCTGTAGCCTCTGGTTATCACATTGAATCCCACAGAATCTCTCAAACTTGATGTCTTCATCTGTCCAGCTAGGAAAGCAGCAGATCTTAGGACATCAGGGTATTGAGTAACTTGTCTGAGACCAGAGCTATAGAGGGGGTCAGAGTTGGACAGGTGACCTGATTTTAGAAGCTCGTAGCTCCACACTGTTCTCCTGGGCAGAAGGCTGGTGGTGAATGACTGAGATTACAATCAGATGACCCAGCCTCTGGTTCTGGGTTTTCATGCTAGTGTAGCCTTGACCCCAGAAAGGGTGAGACCAGAACTTCCCGAGAGCCCTTCCTGCTGCTGTACTGCGCAGCTTATTCTCTAACCGCAGTGACCAAAGAGGAGCCCGCTATGCAGTAGCATTTTAAAATATTGCACCGGATGTGTCTGATGATAAATTATAGTAAACATAGATAATGATTTTATAGTTCAAGAACATCTTTAGAAGGTGACTATGTCCTAAAGAAATATACTAAATGCAGTGTTTAGTGTAAAATCACAATCCAGTCTGGTCCTTACCTCCCAAGGTTAAAAACATACTATATTTCTAAAGTGTTCTGGCAGGGCATTCTTCATCGGGCACCTGGGTTGCACTAAAAATCCATGCATTTTACCTTTATCTGAGTTTCAGAGAAAGTATCAGTGCAACCATCTAGAATACATATTAGAATTCCAGGGGGGTACTTGACACAACTGGCTCAATGGCAGATATGGTATTTATGGATGAGCTGGTAATAATAATGCTGTTAATAATAATAATGGTCTTATCTGTATAACATCTTAGGGGTTAGAAAACAATCTCACACATACACAGATTCTAGGCTAGTCTTCGCATACCAGAATCATTGGGGCAAACATTAATTTAGAAGATGTAAATAGCAAAGTGAAAATGGAAATGAAAATATGATTGACATCTTCTGCCAGTCATGTTTACTTGAAGCTGTTTATGGGGAGGGGAAAGAAACAGAGAAAGAAGATAAGATTGGAGTCAAAACATATAAGCAAATAACAACTTTCACCCCAGAGTGAAAATATAAACTAGCATTGTGTTAACCAGGAGAATTGATGTGGGATGAAATCAAGTCCACGAGAGACCTGACTTCATCTCTCTTTTCTGTTTCGCACCCTGGGCAGGTGGCAAATCTCAGATTCCTGAGGCAGCATGATCTTTTCTCTACTCCTTTGGATGTCTGACAATTTGTAAATCCAGGAGGATGCACACATTGCCAGGGCCTTCCTTAACAATCTCATGCAAACAACACGAAAGGATCCACAAAATAACTCATGTTTTATTTTTGCCTTGTCCAGTTCTGCAGGGTGGTAGAACCAGCACCTCAAATGCCCTTGAGAAATGGACAGAGCTACGCAGGGGACTACTACTGCGAGGCATGTGAGGCATTTTCCCTGGGAATCAAACTTAAGGGGTACCCCAAATCTCAGCAATCAAGAGATTTATGCAACATCTTTAAAATATCAAAATAGAAAAAAAAATCATAATTCACAATGTGTCATCATTTTAAATGAAGACATGATAAATAGTCATTTTAATGCAAATATTAAGCACTGAATTTAGTAGACATGTAAACAAAAAGGACAACAGAAAGCTGGCTTTTGCAGCCTCTTAAGTGAACCCTTTCACTGTGCCACCAACAGTGTCCGGCCTGTTATTGGCATTTTCTCCTCTTGATGCATAGCAGAGGGACCTGAGTTGACCAATAGCAAATCCAAATCTAGTGGCTAATAAACCATATTAGACAAAAAGTTCCTTTCCAGGCTTCATAAATTCCACTACAGCCCATTTTGTCTTTGTTAAATGTGTGGGTTGAAAATTGCAATCCCTTTTATTCACAATGATCATTTTCGATGCACAGCTCAAAAAGATCAGCATTCACTTAAAAAAATAAATTAGCATGCTCGTATCTATTAAGCACCATTGCTTTGTAGGCTGCAGCTGATGATTTTATTAAGTATACTACAGGAGGGGAAAAATTGAGGCTAGATAATTATAAATTCATAAATACATAATTCATTGGCATGAAGTGATTTTAATGGAATGGATGTGGAATTATCTATTTCTTCAAGAAAATAACAGAGATGCTCTGATTAAGCCCATAATCTGGTCTATATGAAATTGTAGCCAAACTGATGGGGCACATTTTCTTTTCTGAAACTACCTTTGATAAGAAATGCATTACAAACTCATCAGTTTGGCTTCCTGTTAACAAAGAGACAGCAGCCGTCTGGATCATTCTGGATTCACAGTGAAACTGCCACACCATGTATCCTCCAACTAAAGCTGTGTAAGTTTGACAAGGGGCAGATGAATCCAGGAGTTATTGTGCAGGGGTTTAAATCTATGCGGCAGCTGACGGTTGAAATAATCATCTATATATCGCTCTGAGCTAGCCGGGGAAAGGTTGAAGCTGTATATTTTCAACATATCTAGTCTAATGGTTAATCTGTTGTCTTGTACGGGGCTCTCGCAGGGTGGACTGACAGCTTCGAGGAATTG
Organism: Geosciurus inauris; assembly: GCA_004024805.1. Classification (NCBI taxonomy): domain Eukaryota; kingdom Metazoa; phylum Chordata; class Mammalia; order Rodentia; family Sciuridae; genus Geosciurus; species Geosciurus inauris. The sequence goes on along the minus strand of PVHX01000074.1, from coordinate 107,739 downwards.
CTCCCGGTAGATGTGGTTTGCCTTGATTCTCAAAGTACGAGATGGACGACTTTAACTTAGCTTAAGTAGGAAAAGGGGAAACTCATCTGACCCAAGTCCTCAAATATACGGGGACCAGTGGGGCTAATGGTAGCCTGGGTGAGAGGGGCATTGGAATCACTAAATGACCTCTGCCCTTCCCCACTTCCTCAGGTCTGCTTGCTTGGAATGGATGGCACATAACATTTCATTTCCATGATCCTTTGGCTGTCCTGGCAGGTTGGGAAGAGCACCATCCTTTTGGAAAATGGGGAAGCTAGGAAAATGGGAGAAGATTTGCTACAGAGGTCAGCAAATGTTTCTTTTCAGGGGTCAGCTAGTTAATGTCTCAGGCTTCATATTGCAGCTACTCAGCTCTGTCCTGGATGGAGAGCAGCTATGGACAATATGTAAGCAAATGATGGTGGTTATGGTCAGATAAAATTTTGTTTCTAGCCATGGAAATTTAAATACTATATAATTTTAGTGTGACAGGAAATATGATTCTTCTTAGATTTTTCACCCTAACCCTTTAAAAATGTAACCTAGTTTGTGGGCTGCACAAAATCCTAATTTGGGCTATGGTTTGGTGACCCCCGAATGTGAGAAAGGTAACAAGGCAGCCAGGGGTGCCGGGGACTTGGCTCGTTCCATCCCTCCTCTAAGAATTGTCCCTCACACACATGTACCACACATGGTAGTGCTACAAACAGGGCCACTTCTGGCTTGGTTCAAGAGTGGTGAGGGGAGGGAAATTGGGAAGGGCTATTTTTATTGGACTCTATAACTCCCAGCCCTGCCAGTTTGACTCAAAGGGACAATTATCTACTATCTCCTGCTACCTTCCCCATCTCCAAGCTCCACTGCAATATTTCAGGAATATTCTTGCATTTCGCACTTCAATTGTGCATTTCCTCTTTAAATTCTATTGTTCATCTCTTGTGCCTCATCTTTAAGAAGGTAATACCTAGTAATCTTTGAGACTTTTATTTGCCCTTGAGGCAATAAAGACAGTATGTTCTAAAAAAAGTGAAAAAAGAAAGAAAGAAAGAAAGAAAGAAAAAAAGTAAAGAAAGAAGCCAAAGGCCACCAAATCTCTGAAAGGAATTTTCCAGCAAATATTGAGCAGGACAGTGTTGGGAAAGTGATTATAGCAGTTCCAGTGAAGACATAAAAGCCAAGATTCTAGAATCAGAGAGCTTTGGGGAATGTTTGACTCCTACCAGGATCTTTGAAGGCCATGGTGTGGCTTATAGTTTGAGACTGGGGTAGGGGTCGTGTGGGTGCCATAGGTACATCTTGCAATTTGATTCTGGAGGATCCATTCAGCCCACAGTATTTCTGTAGGGAATGTCGCATTCCAGGTTGTGTGGATTCTGTTAATATATTTATATGGCATTTTTCTCTCTCTCCCATGTAGGAGCTGAGTTCTTTCATTACTCTGTGTTGATGGACTCAAACTTACACAATTCAGGTTTCCTAGGCAGTGAATAGTGCCAGAAATATACCCTGTGATTAACTTCTACATAACCCATTGTTCCTTAAAGTCTCCCTCCCCATTCTCCTATTAGCTCCACAAAAGCCGGAAATGAAAAAGCATCAACAAGCCCCCCTCTCCTGCCCCTGTCAGCCCACCATGGGGTGGGTGTTCCCTGCCCCTATTAGTGCAAGATGGGCCACTTGGAAATCCTTTTCCATTCTCATTTTATATAATGACAGACTCCTTTTTTAACCCACACTCTGGGTTTTCCAAATAAACGTATTTCCTATTTTTCAGCTATAGGTTGTGAAGTTACCCTCCTGGATAATGTATATAGAAATTTATTCAACTTCAGAGTTTGATCTGTTTGAGATGTTGATTGTTGGCATTACTTTTGAGGCACAGCATCCTTTATCTCTTTATTAGTATCTGCCATGATCTTTCAAAAAATACCTTTATGGATGAATTTTATTGATAATGCTGCAGAGTGTTCTTAGTGGTATGTGATACCCCAAGATTGTCAGGTCAGAAACACTCATTCAAAATATATCACTGGTGTTAAGCTCTGATACTGATCTGCCCACTGCCCTTTGGCAAAGACCTTGGCTCTGACTTACCTTATCCCAGCCATGCTTAGCTGCTTAACCTCAGTGATGGATATTCCCAATATGAGATGCATCCTGAAACTGCAGTCAAATGTTCCTTTTCAACAAATAGAGAAGCCAACTCCAGTATGGGTTATTCATCTAGTGTATGTTGGTGTTTCTCCATCATTGCTAAGGGAACATCCACACCTCACCAGTTTCATCCATGTGATAGGCAGCCAGGGGCCTAATGGTCTATAATTATAGGACAATAAATATCCCTCTGTAAAGTAGAAGCCAATCCATGCTCTAATCCAAGGATTGCCCTCATTGGCCACATTGAGCCCTAACTAGCCCAGCCTGCCTGGTGCAAACTGGGAAGTCATGTCAGAGAGGTTTGATAAGCCTGAGGATTTTGTCCATGGTGAACTGCAGAATGACCATGTGACTTTACTGTGACTTTCATAATTTTTCTCGGGGTCAAATTTGACAAGCCCACAGGAACTAGGAAGTACCCTGATAGATCTCTGTCCTAGTAATTTTGCCCTCACTCTTACTTTCAATTTTAGTCATGTCACATTCATAGCCTAAACACACATACACACTTTTTACTGGTGATACAAAATACTACACAAGACTGTTTCTCTGTCTCTCTCTCATTTGGTTTTGCAGTGTTGGGTTTGAATCCAGGGTCTTGTGCATGCTAGCAAGCACTCTACCACTGAGCTATACCCCAGCCCTACACATCATTCCTTCTGAGAAGTGGCAAACCCATGACATTTAAGTTAAGCAGCAATGTGACCACCCAGGGAGCTAGCCAAGCCAGTGGCCTGAGATGAAAAGCAAGTTAACACTGTGAGAAAAGGACTTGGAATGTAGTGATCATTCTGTAGGATTCTTTCAGTATTTTTCAGGAGATAATGGATCTGATCCTGCTGTTACACTGGGTTTTGTGTGTGTGTGTTGTTGGGGAGAAGGGAGGGGGACTCTGTATATTTCTGGAAATTATTGCAGAAGGAGATTGTCTTCAGAATTTTCCAGAAATTACCCCTACTGACATTGATGACAAAAACACAGCAAAAAGAATTTTAGGAAGTCATCTGGGTAAAAGAATAGAAATAAATAAACCTTCAATTCAGCCATGAGGGAGAAACCTCCATTTTAATCCAAAGCGATGATTCTATTCAACATTAAAATTGGTTTGGAACTTTTGCAATGAAAAATTTCACTAAGGATTAATTTCCGTTTTCTTTTCTCCTTATTATTTGGCAGTCAAGGCTGAAGCTAGATCACGCTATCACAAAGACCCATTTGAGTTCAAGAATGCAAGTCCCAATTCTCGGCTTGTGACTGAGCCAGGTGAAGGAGTACTGGGACCTATCCCAATTTTCGATAACTATCCTGCACCCCTTTGTTCCACTTTAACGAAATGAGCCCCGTTGAAGGAGAGAGATGTATTACCATGGACTTAAGCATGCATTTAGCTTGGGCAGAAAAATACCAAACAGAAAAGCCATAAAAACACCAAACAAACAATAAACAATCATTAAAAATGACCCCACCCTCAAACTAGCAGCTTGCTGCAGACTTTGGTCAGAAGCCCTGTACGCTAGATGGCTTTGTGTTCAAACCACTTTGCATGACTCTTACTTTGAGTGTTTCCAGTGTGAAATGACATTACTAATGACCTGCTAAGTGTGTACAGATGTGGGTTTCTCCAGATGTGGTGATTAATAACGTAATGGAGATAGCTAGTTGACTCATGTTTACAACTGTTTGCCTTTTATTACTGTGAGGAGTTTATTTGCTTTGAACTATTTTTTTTTAACTTCAGCCAACAAACTCACCTTTAAGTCTCAAGGGGCTTCATCTCCCTGAATCTCACTGGGGAAATGGGGAAAAGAGAGTGTGCCCCAGGCTGGAGCTGACCATTGAGTCCATTACATACAGGCACTGGGCTATTTGGGACAGCTGAAGATGGTAACTGTTGTCCCATTTAACTTCAAGGACCCATAATGAGGCATTGGTGAGTTCTTACCCAGTGTCTGCAGCCTGGCTAGGCAGATAAAGGAAGATGTTTCTTTAAAAAAAAAATCCAGTAAATTATACGATCATTTTGAAGTAAGCCCCGAATCCTGGGCAGTGTTTCTGGAAGATGTTGCCTTACTCTTGCTGGAAAACAGAAAGCTGATGAAAAGCGGAATGAAATGTTGTTACAGATGTTCAACTCTGCATTAAGGCTGTTGGAATTACCACCACATCTTAAATCAATCCCCAGAACATTGTCTGGAGGTTATGTCATTGAAATAATGAATCCTCTTTAGTCAAGTATAAGCAAACATGTTAAAACATCATTGTAACTTTAAATTAAACTCCAGCGCAAACCAGGGGATCTGAAGCCTCATTAGACTTGCCTGACATTTTTCTAGCGCGAAGTCTTCCCAAACTGTAAAACTGTTAGATTCAGTGCCTATTAGACAAGGGAGCGCTGGGAAGTTACAACAGAACATTAAGTGTTATACTTAGGGATGTGCAAAAACAAGCCCTTGAATTTTATGAGTACTTGGAGACTGGATGGAGTTCAGCTTCTATAAAAATTCCACATTAGATTCCTGAACTTGTTTGTGTTTTAAAGAAGCTGGTAAGTCAAGTTTCTTTAAAGGTTCATATCTTTGTGTGTCTCCCACTGCACGAAGGCAAGTGAAAAGGCTAGAGACAGAGGTGTTTTCCAATTAGCCAAAATGGAGGTTAAATATGAGCCTGTAATGTGCATTGTCATGAGGTAGTGGCTCATGACTTCAACACATCTGTCTTTCATGAAAGTGAGTAAATTTAAGTCTCCCTTTTAATTCCATTTTTATTCCTCTCATGTAGTCACAGAAGCCATGAAATGAAAATTATATTTTATAGCTTAACTAAAAGTTTTCTTAGATATGCTTTCTTTTTAGAATCCTTATAAAGGATAATAATTAAGTATGGTTTATATCCCCCTTATGAAAAAGAAATCATCCCTGCTTCTCTTGTGAGACCTGAGCCAGATACAAGGGTCTCCATTACACAACGTTCGTATATTTAATATGGAGACATTGTTCCCCATCTCTTCAGGGAACAGATTTCTAGGCCCTGAGTGCAGAAAGAAAGCTTTGAACACAGTTTCATTTCAGAGAACAAATTCCAGTTTAAATTCAGTATGATTATGATGGATGATCTCTCTGAGTTGCAATGAAAATAAATAGTTTTCTTGTACAGAAGACGGAGTAACCTCGCCACCAAAATGAGGTGTCTCCCTAGAGCTGGTTAACAGGGATTAACTTGCAAGTTCCCTATCTGAAGATGTGGGCAGGTAAGCAGCCAGTGACAAGATATAAGGATGATAGGCACTTAACCAAAGAGATTATCTGTGGAAGGCCTACAGCTAGCGGGGAAGCACAGGCAAGCAGAGTCCTCAGATATGCCAGCAAAGGTGACTTTCTGTCTGGATTTAACTAATAGAGACTTCTTGGAACAACACAACCATAGCAATAGCTGGGAGCCTCCAATAAGGCTAGCCATACTAGGCTTGGTTGAATGAAAGACCTTTTGGGGTATTACATTGAAGCCTTAAAGAAACTTGTGTGAAAGGGGACAGAACTTGCACTCTTACTAGAATCACTTACACGCACACACACAGACACATGTTGTCAAGTCTAGCATGCTAAACAACTAATCTAGGTCACCCCAGGCACAGCATGATAGTGCAGGTGGCTCACACTGAAAGGTGACCTTCTATTACAGGTGAAGTCAGTGTAGTCCTTTCTACTCCATACTAAGATGGGGAAAGCGTAAAAGTGTACTTACACGCGCACATGTGCACGTGCGCACGCGCGTACACACACACACACACACACACACACACACATTCTACCTCATCATTGCCTCAGATGCTCAGTCCCCTGTCCTGTGAAAGGAAGATGAATTAGGGTCAAGCACAGAGTGCCTGTTTGCTCGTGGAGAGATGCATATCAACTCTAAGTGATTTTTTTCAATACCATTTATGTGGCTTGTATTTATTTCCTTTAATCTTTTAAGTGCTGTTTAGTCTCTATGTGATTTGCTGTGGATACTCATTTCTGATAAGATGCGATATCCTCCCTCCACATAGTCCCTGCCTGGAGCACTAAGTGACTGATATGGTCACAGCCTGAGTGGAGCCTCTGGCAGAGCGGAGCAGGCAGTGGAGGGAGGGGCTGTGGGCGTTGGCAGGTGCATTCTTGCCTTTATTTCTTCTGGTATCGCCCTCACCTCACACCATGTTCTTGTTGCCTTTCCTTGTGTCAGCCAGAATCAGGCAACCCTGGATTAACAGTACAGTAGCGGAGTGTAAGAAGTGTGATACTTTGGAGCAAGTCTGGAGGGTTGTTGGGTCGTTATAATCTTTTTGGAACCATGTATCATAACCTACTAAATTGATTTAGTGTCTTCAGGGAAGCAACACAGAATGCATGCTCTGGTGTGGGTCTTCCTGGATAATACCAAGTAGCTAAAATGGCCTTTTCTCGCCACCTAAGACTCATACACTATTAACATACATCAAGCTTTTTTTGATGTTGTCACTGCTAATATTTCTCTTCTTAGCTTTAAGGTAACCTCCGTGCATTCTGAGTTTCAGAGGTGCTTTCTCCTAGTCTGTGTTGCGGTCAACTATAAGAATCCAAGGATCCTATTTTTCCTTCTTGACATTACAGCTTTAGCCTGCATTGTCGGGGGTGGGGACAGCAGGGCTAGAATTTTGCCGCTGATGCCCTTGGGTGACAGGCTGGGTATGCATCTGCTAATTATCAAGCAGCTCTCTTTTTAAAAAGCGTGGGGCAGACTAATTCATCTACAAAGCTTATTAGTGGGTGTCTTTGGGCAAGAGCAGTAGAGTGTGCTGTGTTGTTTGTGAGTGAAGCTTCCCATTGCTTAGCGATCTGTGTGGTTTAGACATTTGGAAAACAGCCTTTGGTTTCCAGCCCCCTCTGCTGCCCTCCATCCCTGCCTCCCACCGCATCATGCCAGGTATCATTCAGTAGCAACCTCCTCCTCCTCCATTCGGTGCTCTTCGGCAGCCTGGCTCTGCAGCCATGCCAATCCAGGGGGGTCCTCCGGTCTGAATGCTTAAGCAAGGACCCCATGTGCGCAGCCGCAGTGCCCTCTCTCTTGGCAGCTGGAGGGATAAGGGCTGAGTTGGGCTGGGGATTCTTGAGTCCAAATGTGCCAATGTTCCCAGTCACCACTGATTGGAACATTGGCCCTGAAGGCCTTGAATCCTGGCCTCTCCCAGGCTTTCTCTGGTATGCAGGGATTAGGAACCAGTTAAATTGGTTCATCGGGAGAAGCAGCGGGCTGGTAGTTAATGCCGCTATTTCAAATACAACTTCTGATTTTGGTTACGAGAACATTCATTCGATTATCAGGCAAAGTAACCAAAATTAAGAATAACGATTGACGGGTCATATATATGTATTTCAGTATGCAGATGAATCACAATTTTCCCCCCCTCATGGCAGGGCATTGATAAACTGTTCTAGTTCGCTTTAAGTGCATGTTCAAAGGCTGGAGCGTAAAGAGGTGTTGCTTCAGCCTTCACTAAGGCCGGCCTCTTTGACTAACACATTTGGTCTTTGTCATCGGGTCCTAAAAGACAGCCATGAATTCCTAGTGAGTGACTGGGCCTTGAGTGTGTGTCCTTTGATATCTTGCCTGTATTTCACAGTCTGCCCTCAAACTATTCGTAATCTCATGAGCTGCCTGTATTTCCAGTTGAAGATGAGCAGCCGTCGACGCTTTCACCCAAAAAAAAACAACGCAACGGGGGCATGAGGAACTCGCCCAACTCCTCGCCAAAGCTGATGAGGTAAGAAGGGGCCGAAAGGTCCCTCTCTGCTCCTTCTCCCCAGCCTGCCCCCTCCCCGCCCTGCATAGGGCGCAGCTTCCCTCCCCAGCAGCGCAGCGGGGGAGGGGAGCAGATCCTTAGATGGCTTCTTAGAGGCTGCAGTATTTATTCTGTCAGCTTGTCAGCAGTTAATGATAGAGCTGAAAAAATTCTGTCATGAAAAACAGTTTGAAAAGCTGTTTGAAAAATACATAGGCTTTAAAGTCTTAGCTGTCACCATGTCCTGTCTGTGTGTAGTTCCTAAACAGCAGTGGCACTAATGACGGCAGGAACCAATCAGAGGAACTCTGTGGTTAGTTTGCCTGTGGCAAGTCTCTTTCTGCTGGAGTCCCTCTGAGGACTGTTTTCTGTACTTAAGGCCATATGTGAGATGTATCATCACAATCAAAAATGAACCTGAAGATTACCTTCCTTTTATCCTGTCGATTGAAATCAAATTTCTGTTAATTGATTTTGACTGATAAAAAAGTCTAATAATCTGCGGACTTGCCAAAGCAAAGTTCAAAAGTAATCCAGTTCTGCTCAGGCTAAAAGCAATATTAATTATGAAATACAGCATGCTTGCTCTTTCTCTCTCTCTTTCTTCTTTCTTTCTTTCTCCCCCTTCATTTCTCCACATTCCCTATTTTCCTTCCTCTTCCTTTTCCCCTCCTTCCCTCCCTGCCTTCCTTCTTTGTTGACCATACTTCCTCTAAGAAACAGCAAGTAAACCAAATTTTGACAGAGTTCTACGGCTCTTTTTCTCTGTCTGCTCATCTCCCCTTTGTGTCTGTGATTAATCTACCCATCCCAGCCCTTACTTCCTCTGACCGCCTGACTCTCTAGCACCTCATTGAAACAGGAGTGATTTCAGATTTGCACTGCTCGCCCTGAACAGTCCCTGCCAAGGAGACACCTGCCTCCCTCACACTCCTTTCCTCTTTGCTTTGCCATGGGCCACTCTCCTCCCTTGGATTAGTGAAATACAAGAACAGTGATTCCCATTCCCCACTTCTCCATTGCATTCTCTTTTCCCTGGCCCTCCATGTGCACCAGTCTGGTACGTGGAAAAGACAGGGTAGTCCTTCTTTAGTGGTGGGAGACATAGGCTGTCCTCTAGCTGAGATCACCAGCCCTATCTCCTGTGCCATTATTACCATCTCCTGATAGATGTTTCCTTGAGCATTCTCTGCCATTCCCTCCTCTCAGCCTTGATTGTGGACCGATTTCCATGCCTGTTTACAGTGTAGAAAAAGGAATAAAATACAACTCCCAAGCTTCTCCTTCTTAGGATGCTAGTTGTTACACAAGCACTCACTTCCTATTTATTCCCCTTTAGGTAATCGTCTTATCTAATGCTCATAGTTTCGTCCATTTAAAAGACGAGAGATGCTTAGGCTCTTTCCTTTGCCTAAATTTAGAGAAGCAAATAAATAAATAAAGAGAAGTCTGAAAAATCTGAAACCTTTGGAGCCAAATTCCCTGTCCCTGTTTGCTATGTAAAGTATGGCTCATTTCTTTGATCTCCAGTAATAATAATTCTGAGGAGTTATACTGTTTTCATATGCTTCAAAGCTGTGTCAAAGTTTTGCTGCTTAAGGGTACTTCTTTATTCTGTTGGCTCTTGGGTACCAAGATGACAGGTCTCCTGTACGAGGTGGAGGCTTTTTTAAGTCGTAGCCTTCAGCAAAACATCAAATTACCAAATCCAGGGTAACATACTTCTACACAAATGCCTTTCCTGTAGATATATTATACCATATATATTAAATACTTTAGTGTTACACGCTACATTTTATGTGCAATAGAAAGTGATGGTTTGAGGTAGCCTTCGGGGGACTTTTTTTCCACAAGCAGAAAAAGCTAGTGTATACCGTATCAAGTATGGTTTTTACAGGACTTTCTGCCCGAAGGCCTTTGTAAATAAGTAATGATCAACAGATTGGCTGTGGGTTTTTGAAAAGCATGCCTATGTCAGTTTGCATGATGGGGGAGAATTTTCAAAGTGGATCTTGCTTTCATTGCCTGCTGGAGAGGGGCTGAGGGAGGCAGTCATCCCAGGCTGGAGCTGTCTGCTCTGTGGTACATCAGAATTGCTAAACGGGGGTCAGGTGGTGAGCCGAAACTTGCCAAGCGACAGAACTTAGATTTCTCTTGCGGGTGTCTCCGGGCTGCTGCTAGGACCATAGCTACAGTCACCAGGATGCTTCATCCTCTGGGCCCACAGTGGTCCCCATTGCAGCCTAACTGGATAGACCATCCCATGACAAGTCTGGGAGTCTCACACACTCCTCCTTGACCCTGGCTTTCTGTGTCCCAGGTGCTCAGCATACTCTACATACTGTCAGAGGAGCAAGGACAGGGACTCTGCTGACTCTCTCCATTTTCCTTTGCCTGTAGTGTGGGAATGAGGGGTCCAATCCGAAGGCCTTGTGGATTGCCCTGGAATATCTAGCACTGGCTAAGAGGTTAGCGGGACCTATTTTTTCCTCAATGCCTCTTTCGGATTGGCAGAAAACAGGGGCTCTCCCAGCTCCTGTGGCTTTCCCAGTTCCCTCCACCTCTTCAACCTCCCCCCTCTACTCTTCTTAGGATAGGACTCCCAGGTCCCATTCCTTATGACCTCAAAAATCCATAAAGGAAACTAATGACTTATTTGAAGTGGGTTTTTCAGCATGAGTTTGTGGTTCACGGTTTGAAGAGAATCAATCATTCTGATTGTGGGAAGGTTTTAGTGGCCTATGGGCAGTGATAGGAACGGCTCCAAGAGAAACCAGATAGCCCAGAATGGGCCAGGCTGGGCTTTAATTTACTACTGTGGCTTCTGCAAATAAAACAGGCTCCTGTGGAAGGGTTCCTTCTACATCCTCTGTGGAGAATTGCTTCAGGGATGCTCCACTAATGGTCTTCATGTCCCCTTTGTTCTGCTATCAGGCTTCCTCTGGTATTTTAGTGTCCCTTAATTCTCTGCACGGTCATTAGGTGAATAGCCTTGTTTTGTGTCTCTGGATCCTGAGGTAGTGTGATTTTTAGTTATCCTGACAGAAAACAACCCTCACAGCCAGACTGAGCCAAATGGCAAGTGTCTGTGCTCCATGCCAAGCACACGTGTGTAATGATGGATAACCTTTGGCTCCACACCACTGAGGAGGAGTGAGCCATGGATGACCCCAAGTCCCTTACTCCATTAGCCTATTATCTCTCCTCTTTATTGGACAATTAATATGGAATTAGTTAAGGAGTTTCTCCTAGTTTTCTACCAAAATCACCAAGCACCTGTTACCTGGTTCTCCCTATTCAGTGAGTTTGTACATTGCAAGGACAGCGATGTCTTCCCTCAGTTGTAAAGCTCTGGAGGGCAAGACTTGGTCTCTAAATGGCTAAGTAAAGGGTTATTAACTTGGGGCCTCACAGATCCCATTCAATGAAAGCTCTCTAGGCCTGAGGTATATAGCTCAATGACAGGATACTTGTCTAGCATGTGGGAGGCAGGCCCTGTGTTCAATCCCCAGTACCAATAACACTCTGTAAGAGGTGTCTCTAGGGAAAAAAAAAAAAAAAAAACAGTCCACCGAATATCATTTGGACTACAGTTAGATTCATAGATTTCAGAAATCCCCATTCAGGGTCACATTCAGCTCATCCCATGAACCCTTCAAGTAGTTTTATTCATAAGTTTTTCTTGGATGTGGAGAGTATTTCTCCAGAAGGTGGAGTACATACTCAGGGTGGTGGCATAGAGTACATACCCAGGTTCAAAGAGAGCCCCAAAATGCTGTGCACCTCAGCTGCCTGCTTTTATTCACTTTCTCAGATGAATTCCCATCCAGCAAATGTTCAGTGAGAGCCTACTGTGTTCCAGATATTGTGGAAGGAGCTAACATAAGCTGACTTAGAAAAGACCCTTGTCTTCAAATGCTGCTGATGGTTTTGTTTATGCATGATTGGACTTGTGTCCCTTGTGTGGGCATCACAGACTTTCATGGTCATAGGAATTTGTTGCTATCCAGGCGTGTCCTGCCACCTGGGCCTCCAGCTCCTCCCTGTGCCAAGCCCTCACTTGGTACCAGCATCTCCTTTCCCTATGTTCATCTTCCCTGGGGAAGTCTGGACCAAGTGTGACTTGGAAGCTTTTCAACACTGCCACTCGGTTTAGCCTGTCACTTCCTTTCTTTACTTTACCAAACATAATCTCCACCATCTTAATCTAGAGAATTCGCCTGAGGAAGCTGGGAGAAAAAAATTGACATAGTGAGCAAGAAACAGATTCTGGGCAGAAACTCATGCTCTGAGAGTCCATCTTTTTTATCTTTCCCATTGGTGACTTTGGACTTCACTCCTCCATCTCCCATGGTGGCAGAATTCTATGAGCGCAATCCTCTGATCTTTCCCTCAGTTTTACATTCTAATAATGGATGACGTTAATCTTGAATCTTTCGGCATCTCTTCCATTGAATCAGAACTGCTTTCTCATAGTTTATATTAGAAAGATGTCCAATATACTGAAGTAAACTGGAAAAAAAAAGTGCTGATGGTTCAATGTTGGTGACAGATAAGCATATACAGCAAAACAGGGTCAGAATGACTAGGAGATCTATTAGGATGGGCTGAGAGAGAAAAGCTGGCACTAGCTCTAGTTTGTGAGGCTGAGTTTAGTTTGTGAAGGAGGTCTCATTTAACCAAGCCATGAAGGAGAAAGAGATTCTCTGCTAATGGGAGTACTTGCTCTGGTTTATGGTTTAGCAGGTGACAAGAGTCATCCCAAGAATGGTATGCCTGTGAACTCACTGAATCTGAACCACAACTGTATAAGTAGCTATTATTCTTTACCCCATTTTACAGATGAGGAAGCTGAGGCACAGAGATGGAAATTCTAGTAACTGTAGTTAAATCTTCATTAGGAAGATGGAGGAAATAAGGGAAGTGCTCAGGCCACACTCAGTGGCTCATTGTAGCTGGAAAGGGGTCCTTTGAGTGGCATCACTGGAATTGAAAATGTTTGAGTATTCTGGCATCCAGTCTTGAAGGCTTTACCTGTCATTGGGGCAATGTTGTAGGATTCTGAGGAAGTGGTACTCCAGTGTTTTGTGAGGATCATTGGCAGCAGTGTAAGGATGGGTCTGGAATCCCCCACAAAGGCCTTTCTGAGACTTCAAACACAAGGTGTGAAAGAAAAGGCCCAGCAGCCCCAGCCTCTGCCAAGCGCCTTTGGATGCCAAACCCCTGAAGGTTTGCTGTGGAGTTGTGGACCAAGCCTGGGTTAGACAGTTTTCCCAAGAAAGACACATAGAATTCCTGACATGGGTCCTGAGGCGTGGAGTAAAGACACATAGACTCTGAGGACTGATGTAGGATGTGTCAGGTAGACAATTTACACAGCGAGCAAGTCCTCAGCAGGGCCAGCAAGGATGAGTGACCATACCCCAAACAGAGAAATGGAACACTTTGAGGAGAGTTGCATGTTGTGAGACCCAGGAATGATTAGACATTAGTTTCCTGAATGGGGAGGGAAACATGATTTGAGAAAAACAGATTATCCTCTTGGACATTGACTGATCATTAGGTGAAATAAACTCATCTTGTCGTTAAGACTCATTTCCTCTTTTGACTCATACCTTTCATGGGGACTTTTTGTTAGGAGCTCCCACATTAAAGCCTGCCAGTGTGACAGATTCTGGTAACAAAGAATGGCAAAATGGCCTGAGCCAACTCAGAGTTGGGGGCAGGATGCCACCCTCCCAAGTCCTTCCACTGGACAGAAAAAGACAGAAGGCTAGGACAGCTTAGCTAAGTAAATTCACCTCCTAATGCATAAACTAATAGCATATGACAGTCCCCCATGGGACTGGAGAAGAAAGAAATCATGGGTGTCATGATACAAAGGCGTGGGTGGACTTGACACAGGTCCTGGACAAGTTCCTGCTCAGCAGAGGGTCATTATCTTGTCGTCTTCTTTCAGAAGCATCTTGTACAATCTCCTCTAGGACTGAGGGACATGTCACTTCTCCTGGGCTGTCTCCTAAACATAAAGGCAGTAATTTCCTTCTTCCCCCGAGAATGGTGGACGCCTAACAAGAAATGATGTATTAGAAATAGGAAACAAAAACGCAATTAGGTCCAGAGAAGCTGCAAAGGACCCTTTTTTAGTTTTGCCAGTGTGGCTAAAGCCTGGCCTGATGGATTTGTCAGGGTGGCTCCAGGAGTGGCCATCTGGTAGGAGATGGGGTCAGAGTGGTGGGTAGTTGTCTTAGGGCTGATGATCGTTATCAGAACGGTGGGTGCAGGGTTGAAGGATGAGTTAAGACAGGAGCCAGGACCCCAAAGTCAGGATCCTTGCAAAGTAGCAGAAAATAGTATTCACCCAGAAGTCAAAGGCCCCCAGGAATGAAGCAGATCCAATTGGGACCCTTTATGGTGCTAAACATTCAAATGTGAGCTCTGTTGAGGGGACTGTCTGAGACCAGATAGAATCTCCAGTGACTGGCAAGGCAGAGAGCCAACTGTGTGGCCTGACCCTCTTGGATATTGTACGCAAGGACTTAGGGACTAGATTCCAGGTTGTTTTCTTTGCAATGGAAGATGGGATGGGGAGAAAGGAGAGTACACACTGCATTTTGATTTTAAGTATTGCACAGTACAAGTATTAATGTTCAATTTGCTTATTCATGAGTATTTGCTAATTAGCTCATGGACATAGAGGTGAGCAAGAGAGTCAGTGAATATAGCATCTAGGTTAAGAATCCCCATTGAGTGTTGACACAATCTCACAAATTCCAGAGTCACCAGGCAGCTTGGGTACACATTTGTCACTAGTTCTTAACCCTTCATTTGCATTGCAGGGCCAGTGCAGAAAGGAAGCAGGTAGGGGCCTCCTTACATTGCCCCAGGCACCTCTCTTGCTTCACGCAGTCCTGACCTTGATTAAAACCACGGCCTCCAGTCCTGGGTGTTGCTAGCAGTTGCTAACTTTGTAGAATTTACTGGAACCACAAAGATGCTCCTTTTGTACACAATTTATAGGGTGGTTCTCAAAAATTAGCATGTGTCAGAATCGCCTGGAGGGCTTTGTTAAAACATTGCTTGCTGGACCCCACCCCTGTGGAGACTGTGGTTCAGTAGGTCTGGGCTGCTGGTTCCAGAATTTGCATTTCTTTCAAGCTCCCAGGGAATGCTGATATGATTGGTCTGGGGTCAGCTTTGAGAATCACCCCTTAAAACACATCTGAATGGTGAGAGAAACTTGAAGTGTTGGGGCCCTTCTCTCAGAAATGTTTAGACTCTGCATTGGAGCACAGAGTAGTTGCTTCATTAAGATATTTGTCTTGACTATAGTTGACATTGCACAGACTTTCTCTCTGCTGATTGGTTGTAGCAGCTGGCTCCAGGCAGTCTTGACTAGTTAGAGACAAAGAGTCTCTCTTCCCATCATGACACCCTTTGTTAGGAGGAATATTGTGTGAGTCCTAACTCAAATACAGTCCCAGTATGTGAAAATAGTGCAAGAACTCAGAACAAGTTGTCAAAAGTGAATGGGCTCTCACTGGACATGTTTTCTGGTCTAGTCAGTCTCTGTTGATTGATTTAAGAGTGTCCAGGCCAGATGTGGTGGCACACACCTGTAATCTCAGAGGCTCTGGAGGCTGAGGCAGGAGGATCGTGAGTTCAAAGGCTGAGACAGGAGGATTGAGAGTTCAAAGCCAGCCTCAGCAAGGGCGAGGCGCTAAGCAACTCAGTAAGACCCTGTCTCTATATCAAACACAAAATAGGGCTGTGGATGTGGCTCAGTGGTCGAGTGCCCCTGAGTTCAATCCCTAGTAACCCTGCTCCCCCAACAAAAAAGAGTCTGGCAATCATTTAAGTGCTCCTTTTGTTAGTTTGGTTGTTAACTGAGCAACTACTGGGACCTCCACTGAGTTCTGGAAATCCATAGAAGCAAAAAGTACAAGACCCCTGCCCTAAAAATCTTACACCTAGTGGATGAGACAAACACGCTAATTCTTATCTCTGAAGGAACATCTCACACTTCTACAGGAGCCCTGAGGAAAGGAATCAGCTTCTGTGTTTTTGAGGATGATGGCTTCATAAGGAACACGTTGTCTGATATAATAGATGCTCAGTAAAATCAGTATTGGCCACTTAAAATAAAGACCTGCAGAGGAATAAGAAATTCCCCTACATTTTATCAAGCCTCCCATTTCCTGGAGAGGCCAGGGTCGGCTTCCTTCTGTGCGGGATGCTCACAATGACAGAAAAGGCCTACTGTGATGAAGCATGAGGTCGATCTCAAAAACCAAGCAGGGAAATGGTTGCAGTTCTCCAAACCATTGTGTAACTTTCTTCTTTCATAACTCTGGTTGGTTGGTTACTTTTATTTGAGTGTAAATTTCTGAAGTCCAGCATTGAACCTGGGGCCACACAACTGGGATTTGCTGTACTTGCCTGTAAGGGGAACCTCTTTAAAATATAATACTGCCTTCCTCACAGCAGGTTTGCTAGGAAAGGGATTTGTGGTTTAGCTTTAGGCTGTTGTCTTCAAGGCAAGCTTTTTGTGTTTCTGCTGTAGCAGGGCATTTAGTTCACTTCCTGAGATTAATTGATGGCAAGTGGCATTCTTTGCTCTGCGAACCTCTAAACAAAGAAGTCAGGCATGCTTAATTTCTAGCAGCAGACTTCGGAGGTAGGAGCTGAGATGCAAGGAGCATAGATATAAAAAATTTAACTACTGAGGCTTCTCAGTTGTTATAAAAAGGGGGGTATTCCTAAACCTCAGATATTTGGCACACGACAAAGACTTGCCCAGCCTTAATTGATTTTTGAAACTCTCCTTAGCGCCTTGTCCTGACAAAGACTCATAGGGTAATTTTCTACTGATTATTCATGCAGGTGCAAGCAGTGTATTTCATAAATGCCCACAATGCTGGTTTTCTTCTCTTTAGCTTATTGCACTGTGGCTTGGGTGTGCTGCAATGGATAAACAAGGAGAGTTCACCCCTCCTACATGTGAGAGGGTACAGAGGAAGTCCCAGCAGCATAGGCTTCCGTTCCAGCAGCCTCTCCCATTCAGGGCCTTGCCTCTGCTCACCTTCCATGTCACCTGAGAGGTGTTAACTTACTTACCAACTGATTCCTATCCATATACATGGCTTGATAATAACAGAAATTACCTACGCTGTTACTGGGAATGCAAATCACAAAATGTAGGTCTAAGTTTTAGTGGCAACATTTGTAAGGGTTGGATTCATGGTAGCTCTTTATCAGAGTAGCAATAGTAGCAGCAGAAGTCATAGTAGTAACCTTATATCTTAATTACTGAACTTCTCTATCTTGCCTGCTTCCTTTTACCAGTCAGAGCTAAAAATACATGAATGAGTTGTAAGCCAAGTACAAATAACAACAACAACAACAATATCTACTTCTTTAAGACATGCTCTTTCAAGTTCTATGCTACATGCATGACCTGTCTTTTCCCATGTCATCTTCAATTGAATCCATTATGTCCATAAATTGGGGGTTAAGGACAACGCTTGGGGGGACATCGGCCCAAACTCTTCAAGGAAGATACTGTGAATCTCTTGTATTATTTCACTCCTTCCTAAAATGATGGTAGTGTGTGTTTCTCCTTTACATGAACAAGTGGAACCTGAGGTTTAAGGACAGCCAGGGCCATCAGCTGAGGGCTATCTGGTGTATGGTATCTGTTTTTCTCCAACATGGAATATTAAATTGATTTTCTGGGAATGCTGTAACAAAGTACCACAGACTTGCT
Organism: Geosciurus inauris; assembly: GCA_004024805.1. Classification (NCBI taxonomy): domain Eukaryota; kingdom Metazoa; phylum Chordata; class Mammalia; order Rodentia; family Sciuridae; genus Geosciurus; species Geosciurus inauris. Next base: position 89,998 of record PVHX01000074.1, on the reverse strand, counting down.
GTCTTAAACAATAGGAATTTACTTTCTCACAGCTCTGGAGGCTGGAATCCCAAGATCAGGGTCTTTGCAGGGTTGATTCCTTTTGAGGTTCATGAGGGAAGGGTCTGTTCCAGGGCTCTCTCCTTGACTTGTAGATCTCTTCTTCTCCCCATAGCTTTACATGACCTTCCCTCTGGACACGTTTGTGTCCAAAGTCCCTCTTTTTATAAGGATACCAATCATGTTGGCCCATCTCACTGATCTCCTCTTAATTACTTTTTAAAGATGGAATCACAATATACAATCACATTCTGGAGTACTGGGGATTAGACCTTCAACATACAAATTGTGGTGAATGACACAATTCAGCCCATAACAATGATAAGGCAACTATAACTCACTTCAGAGAATTTCTGTTACTCTAAAATAAGGCAGCACTTTGGATAAGTCATAAGTGAATTAATTCTGGTGCATTTTAGAGGAGTTGGGGATTACTATGTGAGTTGAAAAAATAAAGTCATTATGACATGAAAGGCAATATCTAGTATTGGTCCTCAGTTCCAAACAAGTGGTCTTTGAGGATTTGCCTGGTAGTCTCTGGAAGTGGTTCTTCCTGGCATCCTGGGAACCATAGATGTTGGAATACCTTGTCCAGAGGTCTGGTGATCCTTCTTCCCATGTGCAGCAACTGCTTGATTCCTATAAGCCTCTGCAGACCACAGCAACATTGGTTGGTGTGCTGAATGGCAAATGTGCGGGCTACCTTCTAGTAACATAAACTCTAGAATCATTGATTCAGAAGCAGAAGTCCCTGGGAACAGCTGATTCTTCACTCCCTACCTATACCAAGGATGTCTCTGCAGCATAAGCCAATGTAAAGCACTTGAAGTTACCATAGGAACAGACAGGGTAAAGAAATGTACCTTGCTTGGTCCTAAGTAATCACAGATTCTTATGTGGCTGGAACAAACCACTCTCCAAGCTCCCGCCCAGAGAGAGGAATCCAGTGAACATAGGGCGTTACTGGCCTTTTATGGAACTATAAAGCAAACAATCAATGCTTCTTATTGTGTATCCTCATTCCAGCAACCTTTCTTCACTTAGTCAGTGCCTTATGGTCTTTTGCTGTCTGGCAGTGGTCCAATATTTGCAAAATTCTTCTATTTCTCTGCCCAATAAGAGCACACTGCTTCAGACCTGAAAGGTCTTCTGGGCTCACCTAGCGTTTGTAATTAAATGCCCACTATATCCCTACCTCTTCTGCCATGTCTCAAGTAACAGAAAACCCACTTGCTTAGGAATCAAATCATTTCATCTTTGAAAGATTTCCAATTTCATATACCTGAGTCTTATATTCCTTAGGTTAGGTAATATCCAACCCTATTCCTAACAGCTACTGGTAGATCAACACCAGAGTATGCAGCGTTTCCTCCTCACCTTTCATGGCTTGATCAACTGCTACCTTCTTTGAGAAACCTTCCTTGATGTTTCTCAAAAACCAGGTAACAAACAGCTTCTTTCTTGACACCGTCATGTCTTATAGGTTACTTTGTGATAGCACTTGGCACGGCATATCATAATCTTTGGTTTATGTCTTTTTACTCCTGCTGTATTGTGAACCTCCCTTTGACTAGGGCCTCTGTCTTAACCACTACTACATCTTCCATTCCTGGCTCAGAATAGGGGATTCATGTTTATTGATTACTTTGCTGATTAAAGAAACCAAAGTTAGAATTCCAGGTGCTATGGCTGGTCTGAAAAGGAAATATCTATGTTCAGGGAGGTTTTTGATGTTTCTCAGATCAGGTCCACTGGGGGAAATCCTGGATGATGTATATTTAAAGTATCCAGGCCAGGCTGAGAGATTTGTGGGGAGGATAGACTGCAGCCTGGAGTACCTCTGAGACTGCCTGGATGCTTTTGGATATTCCAGCATAAGTAGTGGCTTGTAGCCCTGTAGTGTCAAATTTTACCTGGTTCCCCCAAACCTCTGCCCCAGCTAGTGAAGCTTGGCGTTCTCATGAGGGGCAATCAATGGTCGGGTTTTTCCTCTCTACTTTTCTAAGATGAAGGTTACCTGCCACTGTCACCATGGAATGACTCCTTTTCCAGAAAGAACCAATTGAACAAAACCAAACTGCATCTCCTCTTTCCCAAGGTATCTGTTTTCTGAAAGGAATTATTGTTCCCTTTTTGCACCATTTTCTTGCTGATATTATATGAACCTAGTCCAGGTATCTCTTAAACTTTGAATGCACCGGGGCAGGTCTCACACCTTCCTAAGATCACGCTTTCTATCCAGCCACTAGGTAGGGCAAGAGAATTTGAGCTTGGCACTTTATCTTCATGGCAAGCTTATTAAATTCCTCTTGTAACCGAAATCTATTCTTCAAGCTTTGGGAAGGGTTCATTTTTTTTCCAAACTCTTCTCTGTAGTAGCAGCTGTCTACCTGCCTGTCCCATATCCTGACATATATGGCAACATTAAAGATTCTTCAAGGACAAAATGAAGAACTCTCAGATTTTGTTTTCACCCTGATCTGTGACCAGTCCTTATCAGCAACTGCCTTTTATTTTAGTATTTTTGACTTGGCTCAGTATTTGAAAAGCCATTGTTTACAACACCTCGAGACCTCCCAACAACCTGGCCATTGAGATACTTCTCTGAATTGGATTGTTCCACTCCTTGTAAGATTGGAAATGACAGTTCCTATAGTCATCGAGCATGTTCGCTGAACATAACTTGTAGGACTGCCTCATGTGGTATTTGTCATTTAGTGTAGCCTAAAAGCAAATTCTCAGGAATTAGCAAATGTAGTGAGAGGATTTTCTCATCTTATGTGGGGATGAGAAGCATATTAGGAAGGGTAGGTATTTAAGAGCTTAAAGGCAGGTCTTTGGATCAGATGACAGATTGCTGCCCCAATCTGTATATTCTAGACATGTCAATGGGAGAGTATCAGAAACTTCCAGTAGAAAGATATTAAAATATGAATAAAGATTATCCTTTGATGCTTGAAATAGATAATTTTAAAGGCAAAATCACTTTACATTTTTAAAATTTTTATCTTGGGTGGATAATATGATTCAGGAAGATAATTTCATTGAAAGGGATAGTGTCTTCATTCTATGTGGTCTGTGTCATCGTAGAAACCAACAATGACTTCCTTCCACACTGAGACGTTGAAATTACTATCAGAATAGAATCATGGGCAAGGAGTAAGACCCAAGATGCCGGGCTTATCTGTCAGGCTGCAAGCCTATTCCACTGCCTGATTTTCCTGTGATTCTTAAGGTTGTCATGGAGGCTCTGGCAACCCACTGGAGGGGTGGCCTCTGTAGGAAGAGCCTCCTTTTCTTTCTTCGAACAAGGGAAGAGAGGGCGAATGAGCCCTGAGAATCTGAAACAAGTTCATTATGATGCTTTTGAGCTTGAGGCGTTTATCCAAGGAATGCTGCACTGGGAGGTGGAGGTGGGGTGGGGGTGGGGACCATCATTGGACGGTGAGTGCAAATACAGTTGTCAAGGCATGGAGCGAGGGTGTTGTTTAGTATTGAAATCATGTATTCCAGATGTGGGCATTTGGTAGTCAATCTGCTCTGAAGTGACACACTGCTGAATCTTTAAAGGGCTTCAGCCGGAGAGAGCAAAATCTGATTGGGCAAATTGCTAAAATATTTAAAGTGCAGCCTGTTAAAGCTTTTACTGCGAAGAGCATCACGTCAGAAGTTGTAGTCAGAAAGAGCAAGTAATTGGCTTTCCATCCTCATGCCAGTCAGTCAGCATGAGGCTCTATTCCTATTCCTTCCTCTTCATTGCCGATGCTAATAGCAACCCTTTGGGGTGCATGTGGAGGTGCACGTGCTGGGGAAGTTTATAGCTGGTAAAAAGAGAGAACGAGGGGTGTGGTGGCCCCAGAAAGGGTAGTCGAATCCAAAAAATGGCATGCTACTTATTTAAGAGTAGAGGCACAGGAGAAAGGTGGAATTATTACCTGACAAATTATTACCTGACTGCACTTCCAGATGGGTGGTGGTGGTTTGGGGCAGTTGTCTTTCAAGGAACCGGTTCTGCCTGCAAGAGCATGGCTGTCAGTGACAACCACTTCCTCTGCATCTTTTATCTCCTCTGAGATGTAACTCAGGGGACACTCTCCATTTATAATTTATCACCCTTTCCACTTAGGTTTTCCTGTCCTTTTCTCCCCAGGCATGACCCCTTGTTAATTCCTGGCAATGATCAGATTGACAACATGGACTCCAATGTGAAGAAGTATGACTCTACAGGGATGTTTCACTGGTGCGCACCCAAGGAGATCGAGAAGGTCATCCTGGTGAGTGAGGGACTGTGGAACCTAGGTCATCACATCTGCCTGGCACTGTACTTCCTAGGGACTAAGCTCCTCCTAACCAGATAATAGAATGATACAGTCCCTGGTCTTAATGAGTTTTGATGAGTCCAATTCCAAGCAGAGACTGAAGCAGCAAGAGCTCTAATCAGAACACAAGCCAGAGTAAGACTTTTCAATCTCTGAATATTTATTAGCTCATTATAATAGTGGTGATCACGTGCCAAGGGCATCATTGGAGGGAAGATGTGCTTCGTTTTTGGGTTCAGAGCTTTCCTGTGCCTTTCAGTAGCTGCCTGGCCCTGGGCAAGTCACTTGGCTCTCTGCACTTCAGTTTTCTCATCTGTAAGATGAGGTGAGAATGACCCTACCTCAGAGGGTCATGAAGATGACATATGACTGTACAAAGTGACCTGTTGTTCTATCTGTTATTATTATTATCATTATTATTTTTAAATGCCAAGAAGAAATCTGAATGCTTCCTATGTGGTTGTTGTTCATGGCCATGCTTATACCCTTAGAGATAAAAGCCTTACGATTTGTGATCCTTCTTAGCACTTGCTGCAGATGGGTAAGTGCATTTGCTGGTGACAATGCAGAACCACGATCCACCTTAGGGAGGCTGGGGCTCAGAGTCTTGCTTCATGGATGGCTCATGAGCACTGCCATAGCAGCAGTTGGGCTGCTTCTGCTCTGGCCCAGGAATATCAGTATAGATAACGATCCATTCTACTCTCTGCATTTGCCCTATTAACAGCTTTAGGTTTTAATGCCCACATCGGCTTTCCTAGAGTTTATTGTCTTGCTAATCCATGAAAAATGGATTAATAACCAAGAAGGTCAGACAGAAAGGTTCTTTCCTCCTAGTGCCTCTAATCCCCAGATTGCTGTGGTCCCCTCCTTTGTCAGCCAGAAAAATCCTATCATTTCTGATGTCAGGGCCAACTTTTCTTCACAAGGACTATTCCAGGTCCTCAGAATGACTGTGGGCTCTAATCCACTTGACTTTTTCCTGTGTTTTGTCTAGTGTGTGTTTTCTCAACTTAATTATAAGCAAGCAAGTAGTAAGAGCCAGTATGACCTCATGCTAGAGGCTGCCTTGAAGGTGCAAAAGTTGCAGGCTGAAGTATGAAAGTCAAAATTCTCAGCAAACAGCCATTGTTTAGGTCACTAGGAGTAAAATGGCTCTAACCGCAAAGCTGCTGTGTGCAATTACTTTCTGATGCTGTCTCTACCACACTTTTACCTTGCTGGGCTAAATTCAGCCTGGTGTTACCCACCTGTAGCAAGTCCTAGGCTGGGTGCTCAATTTGGGATCCAGATTGCCTAGATTTTCCTAAGCAGTCCATATTAGCTGACATCTGATCAACATCCCCCACTGCAAGAAAAGAGTTGAGAGAGATGAGTTCATTTGAAAAATAACACCACTTAACAAAACATTTATAACAAGCCTATTATGTATTAAGCACTGTTCTTTTTCTGAAGGTATAATACATACAGCTCACATTCTAGTGGGGCAAAGAGAAGACCACCCGATAGGCAAACAAGTGCATTTTAGCTATTAATAAAGCGCTATGAAGACAATAAAGGAACATCCTGGGCTATAAGTGGACTTGGTAGTGCTATTTAGACAGTATAATCAAAGGAGCCCTCTCTAAAGTAACACTGAAGTAGATGAGAATAACAGAAGGCCCAGCTACGTGAAGATGCTTTGGGGTTGGATTTACCCATCGGGTGCAGGACACAAATGACTTCGGAGATTAGAATATGTAAGAGATGGTTACAATCTTGAAAAAATGTTCACCTAATTAGAGAGAAGATCATCTAATTTGGACAACCTTTTAAACCTAAATGATATTAGGCACAAAATGCCATTCAAATCTACAGGAGAAGCATGCATATGTGTTTGCATGGCCAGGGAGGACATGGTTGTGCTTGGAAGGAGTTTAGGCTACGAGGCCCTGTTTGGGTTGGGCATTGAAGGATGCACAAGAAACACAAGCTGCACAGAGAATCACATGAGTAGTTCCTCTAGTGGGTCTTAAACCTGGCATAATCAGACTCTCCAGGGCTCAGGCCCAGGGACGTGGATCTTTACAAAGTTTTTCACGTGATGTTGCTATGGCACATTTGAAAATTGTTCATTTGATTCCAGATCTAAGCTCCTGGGGCCAGCATCTGTGCCTGGATCACTCTGCACTCTGACACCTAGCTCACCTCCATATTCTAGATTTCTAGCTTCCATCCGGGACCCAGTTTGTAATTCTATGGTTTATTGAGGGCAGTTAGCTTCCCAGATGACCTAGACAATTAAAAGTAATTAGGAACCCCATCATAGCCTGTCACAGACTTGTTGACTCTCTTCCTGTGATACCCAAGTACTGTACTTCCATGCAGCCCAATAACTAACTCCAGGTCTTCTCCATGAAACAGTGAAAGGGAATGTGAGCTCCCAGGGGGAGATGAGGGGGAGTGTTCTCTTTGTTCACAGTTTATTAGGCATTTCTTACAGCCTGTGTCTCAGGTTTCTCTGTCCTGTTGCAGAGGGAAAGCAATAATGGTGACAGCTCCTGCTTTATTCTAACGATCTGGGAATGAAAGCTAGCTTCCTCCTTTCCTTGGGGGTTACTATAATAACCCTGACATTGTCGTGAATTGCAATATTGGCATTTAAACAATCAATACACTGGTCAATGCTAGGGATTAAATCAAGCAGAGTTTGATATGTGCTGTGGACATTAATATGCCTCCCCCAAAGCATTGTAAGCCACATGGGACCATCCAGGTATGCAGTGGGTGGACAGTAAGGAAGGCAGGAAAGATGGGAGTCATTGGACTGGGAGAGGCAGAGAAAGGCTCACAACTGGCCTCCTTGTATTGTCCTCTTTGCTAGCATAGTGAGTAAAAAGGTCAGAAGTGGCTACTCATTTACACTTTGTAGAAAACTTAGGTCCTCTGCAGGTGGTATTCTTTCATTATTTTCCTTTGTTGATACAGGGTGGGGTTGGGAGAAGATCTGGACTCTTGCTTTTACTAATCTATTCAGACAACTCCCTCCTTTATCTATCTATTTGCTGCAGTGCTAGGAATAGAAAGAACTCAGAGCCTTGACAAGCTAGACAAGTGTAGCCCTAGCCCCTCTTTAGACTCTTTTAATGATTCCTTGGGGGGTTATGTAAGGTAACCCCTCCAGGAATACTCCTGGAAACCCCAAGGCAGCATTGGACAGGGTTCAGCACACTTTTTCCATAAAAGGTCATACAATGAATGATTTAGGTCTCATAGGCCATAGAGTGTGTCACAGCTGATCAGCTCAACTGTTGTAGCATGCAAGTAACTGTGGACAATACCTATATGTGTTAACTTTGCTGTGTTCCAATAAAATTTTATTTGAATTCAGATTTCATATTATTTTCACATGTGATGACATATTCTTGTTTTGATTTTTTTCATCCATTTTGAAATACAAAAACCATTTTTAGCTCAGCGGATGTACAGTGGCATATGGTGTACCAGATTGAGGCTGCTAGCCACAGTTAGGCCCCTGGTTTTGGCTATCACATTCTACCTGGTTGCTATGACCATATAGGACACTTTACTGATAATTCTAGAACTCAAAATTCAAATTTCTCTAGCTGAGATCAACAGAAGGATCTTTTTATCATCATCTCAGCAAGAGAGCCTGGAAATGCATCTCATTTTATCAACAATTCCAAGGAAACTAAGACTTTTCTTTCCAAATAACAAATAGTCCTTTTCCCTCTTAATGTCCTCCCCAAAGATCATTATGAAATATCTCCTGCTCACATATAGGTATGGCATATCTTAGATTTTTTTCAAGAGTATAGTGATGTGTGTGGATACATGTTTAAATGTATTTTTTATATGACATGTATGTAACTTTGATGAAGTATAACTAATGGCTCTAATAGTCAGTTTGGCATTACTACAAGGAAATACCTGAGACAGCTAGCTTATAAAGAGAAAATGTTCATTTAGCTCACAGTTTTGGAGGTTCAGTGTCAAGATTGGGTGGCCCCATTCGTTTGGTCTCTGGTAAGGGTGGGTGGTGTGTGGTGGTGCCTCATGGTGAGTGTGAAAGCAAATGACTACATCTGGAACAAGAGCAGAAAGAAAGAGCATGGGCAGGGCTAGACTTGCTACTTTGAAACTAATCTTATCAGGAGAACTCAAGGGACCACATGAGAGCTACCAAGGGGATCATATCTGAGTTATCTCAAACCTAAGGACCACTTACTGGGCTTGAACTTCCAAAGGTTCCCCCACACAACAGCACTACCTGGGACCAAGCTCTTAATCACAGTGGACCCTTGGGAGACTTAGTCCACACCCAAACCAAGCAATAGCACACAGTAAGCACACAGCCAATGTTCGCTTTGCACAAATGATTTTGTTTTTCTCTCCTTACAACAATCCTAGGAAGTCTTCTCTCCAATACTTTTGCATTTCCCTTACTGCAGACTCGAAGTGAAGCTGCCATGACCGTCTTGAGTGGCCATGTTGTGGTCTGCATCTTTGGTGATGTCAGCTCAGCCCTGATTGGCCTCCGGAACCTGGTGATGCCACTCCGTGCCAGCAACTTTCATTACCATGAGCTCAAGCACATTGTGTTTGTGGGCTCCATTGAGTACCTCAAGCGGGAATGGGAAACGCTTCATAACTTCCCCAAAGTGTCCATATTGCCGGTAAGTCCAAGGTCATATTATTGATGATTTTTTTTTTTTTTTTTTTGCTTCTTGTTTTTATTCACAAAAGAAAATCCCAGATGGATGTGATCATTGTAGCTTTGATCCTGCCTCTGCTTCTTCATGTGGGTATGGGCTTGGGCATGCAGCTCTTTCCCTACACTCTGTGTAAGAAAAGCCAAACCCTGGGAGACCTTATTAAAGGGAATATGCAGCCAAGTTCAGTCCCTCATCAGGAATGAAGTTTAGCTGGCATTACATGTGTTAACCTTATAGGTGTCTAAACAAAACTGTTGCTCTTGCCTCCACAAAACTCAGAGTGCTGTAACATGGTGATGCTTTACAGTAAGAATTTACTTATAGAATTATTTATGGTATTTCACTTATGACATTATGGCCTTTTACTTAACGCTTAGAAGAACCTTGATCTATACCTCCTTCTGTTTGGACTAAATGACTGAGTTCTTTATTTCTACTGTACAGAAGTTCAACCCATTTTGTGGGATGCCCCCTATCCACCATGCATTAGAAGCCCAGCAATAATTTTCATGGCTGTGTGTGTATATGTGTGTGCACATGTATGCATGTGATATTGGGTTTTTTTGTTTGTTTGTTTTTGTTTTTTGGTACTGGTGATTGAAACTACTGTGCTGCATCCCCAATCCTTTCTATTTATTTTTGTATTATGAGATTTTGTATTATGAGATAAGCTAAGTTGCTGAGGCTGTCTGGAACCTGCAATCCTCCTGCCTCAGCCTCCTGAGTTGCTGGAATTATAGGCCTGCACCACTGTGCCTGGCTGTTTGATAGTCCTGATTGCAAAACACTAGGACTCCAATCTACAAGAAATGATTTAGTGTGAGGATCTGGAATATGTGATTTAGGAGTCATGTAACTACTTCTTAATCATAATCATTGTAGTTTCTACAAACTTTCAAAAATATAGAGTATTCTGCATTCCAATATTTGAAATTGTTGTCACATCACAAGTTCATGAAAATATTGTTTATCCTCCAAATGTTTTTCTTCTGTTTTTATCTCTAAAACTGTGAAACATGGATTTCTCTACATGTTAAGAGGTCTATGTTTTCCTCTACTTATGAAGTCAAAATCCATTATGTCTATTATGAGATTCCAGAATCTCAGAAATGTGGGGAGAAAGGAACCAGTAATGTATTTCATTAAAGAATACATAAGGATCTATACATAAGAAGTACCCATTAGAAGCCATTATTCATTTCACAAAATATCTGGCACAGTAGATCCTCAATAAAATATCAGACAGATCTATTGGATGCAGAGCCTAAAACTGATAGCCTTAGTGAACTAACATAGTTAAGGATAGTCCCCATAGACAAACAAAAAGTCACATGCTTACAAGAACATAAACATATACTTTATATATTTTGCTAATTTCAGAAATATGTTAGATTTGATAGTTTCATGATTATCATCATACACATGCTGTTCCATATGGTCCCTTGACCTTTAAGAGTATATTTGTAAAAAGGTTATTATTTTGATGGTATATGTATGTGTGTGTGAGATGTTTGATATTTGTGTGTGCATGTTTTATGTACATGTATTTCCTTCTGTACATGCCCTTATACATGTTTCCTTCCCTGCCTCTGGACTTATGAATGAGCTCTCATATTTGCAGATCTTTTTCAAACCCTCCAGATTTTTAGTATGCCAAGAAGAGCAGATCTGCACAAAATGGGACTTGACCATAATGAAGACTTACATACACTGCTTAAACAGTACCCTACAAAAGGGTCCAGCCCAGAGAAACACAGAAGTTTTCTGTGTATGTCATTTGTATTTCTTGTGGTTTGAAATCATGTGTCTACAACTGCCCAGGGATTGTCTTATATCACAATTACTGCTGGATTCCCTACAAAGTGAAAATTAAAAAAAACCAAACATGGATGTAGGCAATTGAAACTTATGTAGTGGCAAAGTGATGCAGGAAGTTGGCCAGACTTATTTTCCACCATGATATCATAGAACAGGGCATTTCCCTTCTCTTAAAAGATTCTGCACCAGCACCTGGAACCAGTAGCTTCCCAGAGCCCAGGGCACTAAATGCCTGGCCTCCCTGGTTCCACTTTGTAGTGATATTTGGGGGACTAAGAACAGAACTATGATCATCACTGAGTCATAAAAGAGGGAGGGTGGGTTCCAGTCAACATCCAGGTCCTGTCTTCTCAAGGTCATTCCTCCAGGAAGCGGGGCAAGAGGAAGACATCTGTAGATACATGCAGTAGGGGGCACGCCCTTGCCCTGTGCATTCAGTGAGTTGTGGACACCTGGGGTCTCAGTGTTGGAGAGGCACATGCTAGACTCAGTCTGGAAGCCCAAGGAGGCTGGTAGCTGGATAGGAACTCCAAAATGGTGCTCCATGGCTGCTGGGGAGCTCTGATACAGGCTGGCCCAGTGAGCTTTGCTGTGTCCCTTCCTGAGGACACAGAGCATGTGGAGACCATGGCCCTCACCTTTTGGTTCTGCCTATGGTTGCCTTCCCAGTCCTCCCAGTCCATCTTTAGCTTCCAGATCTGTTCCCCTTCCCTCTATCTTACGTTTTTCTGGGATTTTTTTTTAAAAAAATATGTTTACTGGCTTATTTATTTTTAATTATACCAATAATATACAAATACATTCTTGATATAAAATATTCAAACAACATAGAAGTATATAAAGTCAAAGGCAAACTTTCCCCTCCACCCCCTCCATCCTTTTTCCCTCCCCAGAGGTAATTACTGTTATTAGTTAGTGTATATTTTTCCTGAGTTTTCTCTTCGAATTTACATACATTTATAAATACATTTATAAATATATAATTTTATTTGGAGGTTTCTTTTTTTACATGAATGAAGCTATACTTTTTGAATGCTTCTAGAACTTCTTTTTTCTCACTTACCCCTCTATCTTTGAGATTTTTCCCAATAATGATGACTACCCGGAGAGCAAGCTCCATCACTTTACTTGCTGCATACTCTTCGCTGTAAACATGTCCAATACTATATTTAACCATTCCTGTTGCTGGATAATTAGGTGATTTCCTGTTTTTTTTCTTCCTTGTTGAAAAGAATGCAATAAAATTATATGACCTCAGGCTTACTCTTTTCCATCTCCCTTTTGCAAGATGCACATTAATCCCACTCCCTCCAGTAGCAGAGCTTCAGTCGAGCAGAGCACCTCATCACACCCAACACACTGTGATTTCCCTTTGGCTGCATTGAAAATTCTAGTTAGAACTTCTGTCTTTAGCCTGAGACAGAAGTGACCTGCTATTAAATAAACAGGCATTGGACCCTCCCTTCCCCCCACCATTGCATTCTGAAAGCCCGAGGTTGCCACGGGACAGTTAGTTAAATCAAGACAATTTCCAGGCAGGAAGAAGATGTAGACCCGGGCATTATTCCTCTCGTGCATTTGTTAGTAATAGCTTGATTGAGTATTGAGAGGCAGGCTGAAATGCTGCCATCAGCACCGACTACCCTTTAGATTAGCACACAGCCCCTGTTCCCTGAAATGTAGTTAGGCCAGCTTAATGTTAGGGCATAAAAAAGATACTTGTTAAATAATTTCCCAAAGCTCTGGCTCAATCTTTAATTTGTTTTTATTTTTTTCCCTCCTTCCCTCTTCTCTCTTGGTCTCACTGTTGCTCCTCTCTCTCTTTCTCTTTCCTCTATGCCAAAGGGTACGCCATTAAGTCGGGCTGATTTAAGGGCTGTCAACATCAACCTCTGTGACATGTGCGTTATCCTGTCAGCCAATCAGAATAATATTGATGATACTTCGCTGCAGGACAAGGAATGCATCTTGGCGTCGCTCAACATCAAATCCATGCAGTTTGATGACAGCATCGGGGTCTTGCAGGCTAATTCCCAAGGTAAGGACAGCCTGGAATGCTTCTCCGCTGTGCCCACGGGGGACAGGGGCTGGCAAGAGGGATATCCTTCACTCCGTAATTCAAAGAGGCTCACATCTGCCTTCCTGGCAGTGAAACCTGTGGTCACAGTGATGGCTTTCAAAGGGGCAGCTGCTGCTGCTTCTTGCCATCCTGGGATGCAGGCGAGCTCTGATCTCCCCCAATGCACACTAGGTTGCCTTCCTAGATAATAAATGAGTCTTTAAATGGCCACCTCTTCAGCCTTTCCAAACTGTGGCTTTATGACCAGGGTCACTGACCAAATGTCAAGCACTGAAAAGATGCCAGCTGTCCAGTGCCTCCCAGTAGGTACTCTCACCGTTGAACTGAGATGTGGTGTTGAGCATCGTCGTCGTTAGGGCTACATCTAAGACTGCTGACCAAGAAGCCGCGATCTCTGGAGAGTGAGGACTGTACAGACACTGAAAGTCATTTAGCAAGAGATGACACATGTCAGCCCATGCATTTTCCTGTAGGAGGCACAGCAGCCTTGAATGACATACATCTGCCTTCTACTCTGCCCCCAATCTTCCCTGTCATTTGTGCTGGGATCCTGGATCACAGGTGGTTACAAGTAAAGATGTCATCTAGGAGTCTCAGAGAGGCAGCACAGCCAAAACCTCATAACAAATGATCCTGGTACTCAGGATCTAGAAGGTTGGGATGAAAGCATTTTCCTCCAGGTGAGTTTTCTGTCAGGCCTGCTGTAAACTATAGGATGGTTTTTATTCGTGCCTACTGTTTGGGTGGTTTTGGCTGCCTGATGGGGGCCTGAATCCTATTATTCCAAGATGGAAGCTTAAAGGAACATGGCTTGTGAGAACTCCAGCTACTGGGCTAGGAGCCACCCTCTTGGTAGCTGGATAGATCCCTTCACGCAGGTGATTGTGGAAGCTCAGCTTGATCATGCAGCCTAGACGTGTGTGCTTCATTATCTTTTGTCAACTGGGCATCACTTCCTCCATCTAACATCTGGTCAGCGTTGCAGTAAGGCCAGGAAGAACAGTTTCTGGAAACTTCTTCTCTATAGATCACTTTCCTTTTACTCATTTTGGGGAAGTGTCAATGAAAGAAGGGCCCTGGAGTGAGATTTTGAAAGTGAAAAAGAAAGAGAGACCTTGATTTTGCCACACCTTGAACAAACTTGGGGGTTAACACAGCTGTCAGAGGAGCTTCCTGAGAACCATTGGGGCTTGAGGGAAGAGGTGGGGGGATTTGCCTGAGGGTCTTGAGATTCACAAAAGCTTCTGGTCAAGCTCAGAAGAAGCTTCCATTTTGGTGCTGCCAAATTCAAGTGGTGGCCTCTTTGACTTTGGTTTTTCCAGCCTTCCAACAATTGTATCAACATCTAATTTTCTTCCATTCTCCTGATATAATACCAATGGATGCCCAATTCTGATCTCTCCACCATCCTCCCTGCCACCCCCAAATCTGAATGTGAGCACTGACTTGCTCAGCTGTGTGCGAGAGCAACATGCCAGGACCCTTGAGAGACCCTAAGCTCTCACCCTGCACACTAAAGAGGCAGGACTTACCTGTGGTAGTCAGCTTTTCATTGTGGTGAAAAAAATACCTGACAAGAGCAATTTAGAAGAGGGAAAGTTTACTTTGGCTCATGGTTTCAGAAATTTAGTTTATGGTGGGCCAATTCTTTGCTCTGTGCCCAAGGGAAGAAAGAACAGCATGAGCAAAGAGCATGGTAAAGGAGCCCTGCTCTATTCATGGCAGCCAGGGTGCAGGAAGAGAGAAAGGGAAGGCACTCCAGGGAAGATGAGCCCCAGGCATACCCCAGTGACCTACCTCCTTTGACCATGCCCACTTGTCTACAGTTACCACCCAGTCAGTCCATTCAAACTAGGATGGACTTACTAGGTTATAGCTCTTCACAAGCCGATCATTTTACCTGTAAATATCCCTGCATTAATACAGGAGCTTCTGGGGAACACTTCATATTCAAAACATAACACTGTCCCCTGTACGGCCTGTCCAAGACAGGTAAGAAGGGATGTAGGAAGATGGTAAGCTGATATTCCAGGAGGTGAGAGAGGAAACAGGCATTTGGTCCCTGCCTTTAAGTCCTTTCTCTTCAATGTATCCTGCCTGCTCTTGCCCCAGTATGAGTGTCACGTGGGGGAGCTTGTTGGAGATGCACAATCTCATGGCCTCCACCAGACCTGCCTGTTGGAATCTGCATTCGAACCAGATCCCCAGGAGACTCATATGTGCTGCTCTGAGGTACAGCAAATCTTCCTGTTAACAAACCTGGTGCAATGACCTGCTGACAACCTTCTCTCCAACATGCCTCCTGTCCCAGAGAGGAACCAACAGAAGGAATGGAAAGTAGTAGAAGCAGCTTTCACTATTCTCTCCCTTTGGGTGGAAATGGAGGAAGCAGGATGGGCTGGAAAGCATTCCCTTTCCCCAGCATGCCTGGGTGCTCCCAATGCAGTCATCATGATTTTCAAGGTCCAGGGATGAGAATCTCCGTGTATAATGCAGTCAGTCACACATGCAACTGACAGGCATTCCTCCCAGCTCTCTTGAACCTTCGCCCACCTCTCAAATCCTGTATATTAGCCAAACCAGTAAAAACGCTTCCTCTCTCCAATGCTCAAAAGCCTCGTTTATTCTTTTTAACATAAGCAAGAAAAATAAGTTTAGGTAGGAGATATGGAAGAAGGAGAAAGGCCTTACTCTAAAAAATAAAAGACCCTCTTTCTTTTGTATATGCAGATGCACACATTGCTGAAGATTTGTGTGCCCTCGAAATTTGTATGTTGAAATGTGAGGGTGTAAGGAGGTGGGACCTTTGGGAGGTGAGCAGGTCATCTGGGTGCATAAAATCAGTGCCTTTATAAAAAAGGCCAGAGAAAGACCCCACACCCCTTCTACCATGTGAAGACAGTGAGAAGGTGTCATTTATGAACCAGAATGTAGGCTCTCACCAGATACCAGATCTGCTGATGCCTTGATCATGGACTTCCTAGTTTCCAGAACTGTGAGAAATAAATGTCTGTGGTCTATAAACCACCCAGTTTATGGTATTTGTTATAGTGGCCTAAATGGACTGAGATATGCACAAAGAAAGAAGGCAGAAGGTTGGTTCCATGCCCTGCTCCAGGTCATAGTGGAGTGGAGCACACGCCTCCTAGGAGCCAGCACTCTGTTCAGCTTTCCAGGACACAGTGTTGAAGCAGTCAGACACCAAACCATTTGCCAACAAAGGCATTTCCCTTTGTTTTCTGCCTCTGTCTGCCCCTGTTCTGTCCTTGGTTTCTAACACTATCCTCTGGTTACACTTTGACCTTTCAAAGGCAGAGATCTGGTAGTGACTGTCAACACAGAGAGGTCACCCCTGCCCCAGTGCTCGACTCTGGTCACTGGTCCATCAGCCAGGGTTCATCTCAGCACATGGGCTGGATGGACAAGCTGGGTTTCCTTGCCAGTTTTCCCCTTGGGGCCCTTTGACTAACTGGAATACCCACTGGCTTCAGATACTTTCTTCATCATCTGGGCATTTGGCATGACTAAGCTCCAAGGGAGTTGAAATGACAGGGAATAGAAAGGATTTCATGTTACTCTTTTTGTTTGGGGGAACAAATCAAACTCCCCCTGAGGATAACCAAACATATTTCTCACCATCGCCATATAATAATAACTTATTATTTTGTATTCTGTGAAACCCCATCCTCAACTTTGTCCCAAGTGCTATGTTTATCATTTCTCCTGAGCTCACTGGGACAAAAATGTGGACTCTGGACAAAGGTTGTGTTTTGGGGCCATAATATTCTTTCAACCTTATGGCAAATTTTTTGAACATGATACAATTGAACATGAAAATTGTGTCTTGCCATTGAGGAAGTAGAGGCTCCATTGCAATCTGAGCCCAGGCATTTGCCACTGCTTGTTATTAGGTCTCTCTTTTCTCTTTGCTTTCCTTTTCACATTCTCTTTTGGTGTCACTTTGCTAACCCACATGGTGTCAGAACTGACCCAGCCTAGGGATTCTGGACCAGACACTTTCTGAAAAGATAGGAGAGGTGATGGCTGGTTGTCAAAAACAATTACAGAAAAAGGCGGCCTACCCCTTGCTGGATGGTATATCCGATGTGACATTTGGGTCTATGAGATGCAGTTTTAATATACAGCAGGCAAAACTGCAGTGACAATTATATAAAGCAGGTGAAGCCACTTCTTGCTGGTCAGCAAACATCAGCTCAGAACCACTTTACAGCTCTTTACCAGCAACTAAGTGCCTTTATTTACAGAGTGCCTGTCACTTCCCTTTGGCTGGAGAGCTGGTGTATTATTTAGCACGCATTTATCTGGGGAAAACATTTCAATTTAAATCAGCTGGTACAACGGTGGCTCTTGCCAGACTATTTCCCTGTGGTTCTAAAAAATAAGAAATCAGTCTGCTCTTGGAAGGGAGGGTGACAACAGAAGAGTCCATTCTCAGAGAGCCAGTGGAGTCCGTACCTGAAAAGAGAAGGCACGTGATGGAGTTTCTCATTCTTCATTTATATCAAAATGTGAAAAGAGCATCTTATACCTTGCTTCTGCTTGCTCCCAGTAAAGGTAACTCTTAAGGGAAAGAAAGGGGAATAAATGGATGTCCCCATGAATCAATCACTATAAAGGCCTAGGACACAAAAATGACTTGGATTCAGCTGCTCACTTTCCTAGAGGGACCTAGGAGTGGAGGAGGCATCCCCATAAACAATGAAAGTGCAATGAGAGAAGGACCACGCCAGAAATAGAGCACAGTGGAGTCCTCATTTTATCTATTTCAAAGTCTTGAGAAGGTTTCCAAGGTGTAACACCTGTGGATGAGTTGAATGCATATGGCTGTTGAGCACTTGAAATGTGGCTAATGTGACTGAGGAACTGAATTTTTCTCTTTATTTAATTTTAATAAACTTAAATAGTCACAAAGGGCTAGTGGCTACCATATTGAATAGCTAAGGCCTAGAGTCTAGACTTCATGCTTTGCTAAGGATTTGGATTTGAAGGTTTCATCAAAGATTTGTAGGAAGAGGGTGATTAAATCTACCTTTGAAAAAGACAACAGGAAGGAATATAAACATAAGCCGGGCGCGGTGGCACATGCCTGTAATCCCAGCAGCTTGAGAGGCTGAGACAGAAGAATAGCAAGTTCAAAGCCAGCCTCAGCAACGGTGAGGCGCTAAGCAGCTCAGTGAGACCCTGTCTCTACGTAAAACACAAAATAGGGCTGGGGATGTGGCTCAGTGGTCGAGTACCCCTGAGTTCAATCTCCAGTACAAAAAAAGAAAAAGAAAAGAAATACAAACATGGCTAAAGGTAGGAAGAGACAGGGGCATGAACTCTGCAGGGAGATGTTACAGTGGACTAAAAGAGGTGGGAACGGGAATAACCATGCAGCCTCAGTGATATCATGAGGAAAGAAATGGAGATAGATTAAAAGTATAGAAAAGAAGTCAGTGAAGGCCAGTCAGACAGGAAGGAAGCATGAATGAAAATGGATTAGGAGTTGGGAATGATTTTTGAGGTGACTACTGAGGTGATATGGAAGCATTAAGTAAACAGCAGGTGCATGAGAAGGAATAGGCCTGTAGGAGAAGGTAAAAAATTCAATCTTGATCCCCTTGAGTTGGTGAGGACCAACTGAGTTTGGAGATATGGAGCATGTCCGCAAAACCTGCGGTGTTCCTTGTAGTACATGACAGGAAGAGCAGAAGCAGAATTGGCTATAACTTGGCATGGGAATTTATAAGAGGCAAAGGTTTTCATGATGCTGTTGAGAGAATGCAGATGCTCCTCCACTTACAATGGGGTTATATCCCAATAAACCCATCCTCAGTTGAAAATACCTTAAGTGAAAAATGCATTTAATACACCTCACCTACTGAACACCATAGCTTAGCAACATGGAACACTATGGAGTGTCTGTTTTTTCTGCTTACTCTTGTGTGGCTGTGACTGGGAGTCTCGGCTCACTGCCATTGCCCATCACCAAGGGAGAGGATTGTCGTACAAATTGCTCGTCCAGGAAAAGATCCAAATGCAAAATTTGAAGTGTGATCTCTATTGAATATGCATCTACTTGCACCATCGAAAAAGTGGAAGAATTATAAGTTGAATTAGAATTAAGTCAGGGACCATCTGTATTAAAATCGGCAGTCACTGGGTTGACGTTGGCAAGAAGAGAAATCAAAAACAAGAGTAGGGCTTATAGAACTAGGGGGCAAGAAACAAATTAAGATATAAATCTCTGTGAGCTCCAAGATCAGTGCTGAGTCTCTGTAAGATGGAGCTTCTGCATGTTTCATTGTCTGGGAAAAATTTGAGTCTTGGTGTTATGGTTACTTTCTTGTCCCCTTCCTTTGATATGCTGTGCATTCATCTGGTTCATATTACCAGTCCCATAGGTCAATCCAGTTCCACAAACATTTATTAAGCACCTTTCATGTGCCCAGACTCTGCATAGAAGGCACCTCTGGGAGACAGGGGAACATAAAGCACATTTCTGGTCCCAGTGACTTCCTGTGTCAATGTGTAGCTCTACTTCAGAATGTTCACTGAAGACTGCCAACGAAGTGAAATTGGTGAGGATTCTCATTGGGAGCAGAAAGAGGAGAGTAGGTATGAGTGATGCTTTGAAAAAAATGCATGGTATTTCAGCAGGGCAAGACAGAGGGAGCTTGGCCTGAGTCAGAGAGAAGAACAGAAGTAAGGAGGTAGAAGTACAGGGACATGTTTGAGGGACAGGAACAGGTACAATCTGGCCAGGATACAGGGTATGTGTGATAGCAAGGAGAGATGTGGCTGAAATTTGGGTTGGGCTTTAAGGAATATATCTTCTCTTTTTTTTTTTTTTTAAATAATGTCTTTTTTTTATTGGTTTGTATGTGGTGCTGAGGATCGAACCCAGGGCCTCACTCATGCGAGGAAGGCACTCTACCACTGAGCTACAATCCCAGCCCCATATCTTCTCTTTTTTGAGTTAGGAAACTAAATAATTTTTATGGGTTTATGAGTTAGAAAGCTATGGATAATTCAGTAGGCACTGGGGAGACATAGAAATTTCCAGAGTCAAGAGAATGATGAGATTGGACCTGTGCTTTAGGAAGATCGATCTGGCAGCCCCGTGAAGCATTGTTTAGAATAGGGAAGAAGAGGATGCAGAGACAAGGTTGGGAACTGTGATTACCCAGAAGGAAGCAGGAATCTTGAAGAACAGGAAGGAAGAGACACTGCAGATATAAAACAGACTGTGAAAATGTCAGTGTCATTCCCAGTGATGGAGGACAGTGATGCTATTCACAATAAGAGACTTTCAGAAGGGAGGGATGAGCTGCAGGAGAAAGCTGGTTTTTAGGCATGGTTCCTTTCCATGAGAACTCAGAGGATAATCTAGTAAGCATGAGAGCAGATGGATGGAAAGAAAGTCTTGAATGCAGGAGAACATCACAGCAGATATCTGTTCCATTGTCATGCTCTAGGAGTGATGGAAGGACAGTGTCAGAGAGGAAGTGAGGACAGTTGGTGGAAGGACAGTCTCAGGACTGACCTAGAAAGAGGGAGCACAAGGGCTTAGGGTGGAGACTGGAGAACAAAGCTGAACTGGCTCCCTGACTTCTCAGGCAAGGCCAGAGATAGCAAATGCTAGAAGGTGCCCACTGCCTGGTTTCCTTTGCCTCCTCTGGTTTTATGTTTCTATATTTTATGCCTCTTTGCAGACACCAAGTTAAAAATTTTAGAGCAGCTCACACACACACACACACACACATACCACCATAGTTTTTCTAGCGTGGTGGAAGCCATACTTACACTAAATGAATATCCACATTTAAGCAAGTGCTCTCCTTCATCTGGGTTTCAGCAAAGTTTCCGAGCTCAAATAGAGAAGGACATTTTCTTTGGAAGTATAGCAGCAGTCCTTGGACAGGTGGCCTTATTTGAGGGCATGGGGCACACCCTCCCCATCCTAAAGTCTGAGGTATCTTTTACTGTCCAGAGAAGCCAACAGGACTTCTATTTTGTCTTTGGATGAGACAATGTGGATTGGAATCACTAAATTATTGAGTGGCAAAGGCAGGATTCTAAAGGACCTTCTTAAACTAGAACTTTGGGACAAAGTACACGGACGGAATATAGTGGGAACCTTTGAGTGTTAATTTTCAAATAAATCTTATTGATGACAGCGTAATTTATTTCAAGCAGTGATCATGTCATCCTGACCCACATGAGAAGGAATATGTCAAAAGATATGAAGATCTGAAGGGGAAAGTGGGCCAACCGAAGAAGGAGACAACTGTACTGGGGCAGTGCCTGGACAACATGTCACTTACCAACTTGTTAAGATCAGCAGATTTAAAGGCCCATGTTATCTTCTCCATTAGACAAAAAACAGAGCCAATCACTAATGATTAAAGAGAACCAGATTTTAGCCTAGCATAAGGAAGACATTTCCAGAATAGGATGGATAGAATGGATTGCCTAAAAATACGGTGAGCATCCCCTTACCACATGTCCGTTTGCCAAAGGAAAGTTACTGGCCTGGTCGTTGAGACTGGATGAGAGGAGCTCTGTGGTCCTTTATAACCAAGGGTCTCCAGTATTTTCTTGATTTTTATTGCACAAGGATCTGCGTTTTATACGATCTACGTTCCTACTCCAGAGGGAGAGCTATGATGTTTGGCAGGATTGGGGTCATGGGTCTTTTAGTGGAAGTGTTCACATCCTTCCTGAACGGCTGTCTTTGTGTCTAAAGATGCAGAGTGGCTGGCTTTGAGTGAGCAGCTGCACATCTGGCTTTCCCATTAATGTGACAGACCACCCCATCCTCAACTCCCACGCCACCCTTCAACACCTGCCCTTCCCAGTTTTCTCTCTTCCTCTACTTCCCCAGGCCCGGCTCCCTTCACCCTCCCCTCTCTCTTGCAAACACAACTATACACTTATCCTCACCCACGTCCTCCCTCCCTGAAATCAGAGCAGCATTTTGTTCAGCTGCTCCCATATAACATTTCATTACCACAATATTCTCTCTCAATTCTGAAATGGTGGTGGGGGAGAAGCCATTTCTCTTTATACCCACCGAACGAACAAAGCTCAGCGCTAAAATATTTTTCTTCCGTTGTAACTGAAACTGCTGTTGGCTCCCATCCCAAAAACCAGAAAGACAATTATACTTAACTGTTTAGAGATTTATAAATACCACACTGGAGTAGCCTCTAGGTAGTAACTTTAGATACCCAGCCCAATAATTTTCTTTTATTGGTTTGTGATTTAGATCTTATTTTGAATCCTCTATAATAAGAGTAGTACATTTCATTAAAAGAGCTTACTAAACAATAAAGAAAGTCTGGCTTAGGGCTCTGAGCAGGTCTCAAGTACAGAAAGGGGCCTGCCCTGTTACATTTCTTCTGTGGACACCAGAAGATGAATCTCAGCCCAGTGGTACAGATGTATTTCAGCAAAGCAGCAGTTGCAGCTGTTTTCAAAATGATTTCAACTTAGGAGAATTTTTTCCTACACAGCATATTTCATTAAGAGATCCTCTTAAGATGGCCGTTTACCATCCTGGTAATACATTTCTAGTGAAGAAACAAGAAAAAACAACAACAGTGAGCACAAGAGCAGACTAAGAAGCCTGGACCGTTCTCTGAATCTGGAGGGTTTTGCATCTTCCAGGCATGAAGGTCTTTCTTGGGGAGTAGAAGAAAAATAAATGTAATCTTCTCCTTCCAGAGCAAACCAGAGCAGATTCACTTCCCATTCAGGCTGTGCTGAACTTGGGACAACTGCACTAAAAGGAAATCTTAGCTTTGGAGACAGAAAACAGATGTGGGGTGGTGTTGGACTGAACTCATCGCCTTAGCACCAGGCTCTCATGTGTTGGTTGACTCCTTAAAACCTGTGTGCCTAGGTCATCCCTCTTTTTGAACATGGTAATTTTTTTTCAGGTGAGTTGTGTGCCAGGCACATTCATATACAGTATCTCATTTCATCTCCCTGAAGACCTGCTGAGGCACAAGTTACTATCTTCATCTTGCAGATGAGAAAACAGAGGCTCAGGAAAATTGAGTACCTTTTCCCCCAAGTCTCATAGCTAGCCAAGAGCACAATGAGCTGATCCCCAGACTCTGATTCCAAAGCCTATGCATTCCTCACTGCATCAACCTGCTCCATAAAGAAGTGTTAGGGTATCCTGGTGAGAATGGAACCTGCATCTATATATCTACTTTTAAGGATCATGAAAGCATCCCTGGGGGGTTCAAAGGAAGAGAAGCACCTAAGATATGACTGCATCACCCCAAATAATCCTCACACCCAAGGGGCTGAAGTTGCTCCATGAATCTCCATATCTAGAGGTCTTTGTCTTTACCCATCCCAACAATGAGAGATCCTAGGATTTTTTCTTGTTACAACTGGACAAAATAGAGTTGGAGGAAATAAGGATTATGCTTAGTCTATCCCTGTGAACAGTATAATCATTTGAGTTATTTTTTTCCACCCCCTGTTAATGTGCATTGAAGTTTGAAGCTGTCAGGAAGATAGTGGAACATTTGACACCTAGCCATTGCTTTCTTTTGTCAAGAGATGTACCAAATATTTCCAGGTTTATCTACTTGTTCCCCTCTCCAGGTGGAAGTTACCATAGAAAGCAGAAGATGAAAACAAACAGTTCCCTATGCCCTCCAAAGCCTAAAATTTCAGGTGGTAGGTTAGTCTCAGAAAATGGTGCAAAGAAGCTGTCCTGTGGGAGAAATGCCCAGTTGTGTAATCCAAGGAAGATACAGGAAGTCTTGCCATCCCATGGACTCTCTGAGGTCCCTGAGAAGACCCTGGATAAGGATGGGTCAGCCAGTTGTTCTTTTCCCAATCATCAATTTGGTTTATACTCAATGCCTGAGGTTATGTCTCTGCTCTTTGCATAATCCATGCCCTCATGGAACTAATGGGATCCACAGGCAAAAGTGACAGACATATAAAATAACTTGTATGGCACAATTTGAATGCACATATTTAACGACAGTGGTTTGGGGACATTCTGGAACACCTTGTAAAGTTCATAATGTGAGCTGTTTGTAATTTTCTGAGGCATAGATTTAATCCACATGCTGTGAAATTCTATCATCGATGCCTCTAACTAGCAAATAGGGCTAGCCAACCAGCCCATGCTTTTTGGCCTTTACCCATGCATTTACAAGCAAAACTTCACGTGAAGTCCTAAAACCCTTATTTCTCTTCTTCAAGAAGAGACAAAGAAGGTAAAGAAGACCACTGATTAATAAATACATTTAGTTCTGGATTTATAGAATATTTAAAGAGACATGGTTCTTAAATGCATCAGTTTTATTTAGAGAATGTTCTGGAGGAAAATTATTCCCCTAATTCTAGGAGAAGAGTGTAATAGTCATGAAGCATCTCATTACATATCTCTAATAAAGGTTTTCTACAAGATTTTTTTTTTTCCAACACTGAGAATTGAATGAAGGGCCATTCTACCACAGAGCTACATCCCCACCCCTCTTTCTTTTCCAGTTTGGTGCAGACTCTCACTAAGCTGCTAAGGCTGGCCTTGAATTTGTGATCCTCCTACCTCAGCCTCCCATGTCACTGGAATTACAGGCATACACCACTGCATCTGGTATCTTTCAGATATCTTAAGTGCTGTGGTGTCATGAGGCAGCAGAGGATGCTTCAGGCTGCAGTGGTCAGGGGAGTCTCTATAGTAACTGGACGTGAATTAGAATAGGTGTGATTATTATAAGAAAAGAGGCTTACAGGTATATGGAAAGAGCTGAATCTGATAAAGAGAAAAGACATAAGCAGGGAAAGCCAAGTATATTTCATGAAGAGAAGCTTGGATGTATGTCTACTAAGATGTAACTGAGGGACTCAAAGAGCTCACCATATCAAGGAAATGACTGTAGATGAGTCCTCTGTTAACTTGGATAGGCCTTCAAAAGAATGGCCTGTTCTCTAGTTTTACTGACCTCCCCCCTCCTACCAACTGCCAGAAATATAGCTGAATCCTTGGAACAGCATCTCACTCCAAGTAGACACATAGTTGAGGCTTGTAGAGGGAATGAGTAAATGAAAAAATCCTGCTATCTGTTGTTTACAGCCTGGTCTCTTAGTGTGCCTGCAAATGAGATTTAAAAAGCCCAATGCCGGGGCTGGGATTGTAGCTCAGTGGTGGAGTCCTTGCCTCGCATGCGTGAGTGAGTCAGTGGGTTCCATCCTTGGCACCACACAAAAGGAAATAAATGAATAAAATAAAGATCTATCAACAAATGAAAAAAAATACTAAAAATAAAATAAAAATAAAAAGCCCAATGCCTTTATTAAGCACCATCCCTTTCCCTCCAGGCTTCAGTCACATTTCATTCATTTGACATCTGGCTACTGGGCAAGGGTTATAAAGATTAAAGATGTTGAACATGTCTGTAGAAGTCTCGGTCAGACAGCCAAGCTTTCTTTAGTGTAAATTGTCCCGTTCTTTAACCTTTACTAATAGCTCCTGACCCCCAACCTTTTACGGGCCTCATTGGATATACTATGACATATACCACCTATGGCCTGGGGAGGCTGGCTTGAAGATTGAGACCTCCAAAGTTCAGAAAAGGGCAGGTGGTATCTCTACATTCTGTTTCCAGCAAGCATCACATGGTTCTTTAGAGCTTTCCTGGCCATGTAGGGATGGACACTCTTCTCAGCAGAAGACTGGGGTAGGAGGGATTCAGAAGATGGGTTTTGCTGCTCTAGTTTCTGACAGTGGATCACAAACTTGGCAGCCACAGTGATAGCACAGTCATGGAGTGGAGGAAGCAGACTCAGGTCCACTCTGTCCATCATGTGTCTTTTGACTTTGGATGAGCACTTGATGATTTCATTTTTTTTATCCACAAAATAGAGATCACAAAAGTGGTCCTACCCAAAGACACTGAGAGATCATCATGTCAATACAAAGAGATGGCTGCAGAGAGTTCTATAAAAACATCAAATTCTATAGAAATAGCGCTTTTCAGTCAAGTTTAACCAAGCACGTGTAGCCTTTGGAACAGATAGCTTGAGTTGGAATCCCAGCTCTGCCACTTACTAAGCCAGGACAAATGACTTAACTTCTCTGTATCTCAGTTTTCTTAGTGAGAAGTATAATACCTGGCTCATTGAGTGGCTGGGAAAAGTAAAGGAGATACAGGTATTGTCCATATGGTACCTTTGAGTCAGAAACTTTATCAAGATACTACATTCATTTCTGTTGAAGAAAAAATGTCATAATGAACTGATTATGTTACATTACATTTTTGTTGTCTACTAGATGAAAATATTACAATAAACATGCAAATGTACAATGTCTGCGATATGATTGGCACCCACTTAGATTAGCTACTGTGCATTGCTCAACCTTCACATCATATGTGGCAGCCCCGGGGTGAGTAAATGTACTTAGTACTTAGGAATCAAGCCATTTTAGCTGTTTTTGCTATTATTTTTGGACAGCTTTACCATTTTCTTTCATTTGCCTCTCCAAAGTAACAAATAATAAGGTGGAGCTAACCATGCATACCTAGTAGCCAGAATTTATGTTGACTCTTCTTATCTATGACTATGCACAGAAAATGGATTATGGTGGAAACCAAGGCAACTTTGCAATGTAGTAGTCCAGGAGTTGAGGAAGAATTGGGGAGAATGAATAGTGACCACCAGGGATTTCCCCTCCCTAGACAGGCTAGCATGACACCACACAGCAGAGCTTTTCCATGGAGCTGGAATGAGGCCTTAAACAGCTTACTGACAGAAGATTTCACCCTGCCAGCCTTCAGCCAGTGATTATGGCAAAAGTCCTGATGTCTAGTCAAGTGACACCATCCCAGAGTTGCTTTCTGGCAGAATAAGACCCATATTACTTCAGCTAGATGACAAGTGGCACCTGGTTTCTCTCTCTTGCCTCTTTTTGTCCTCTAAAGAATAATTTTGGCCCTTAACCAGGACACAGGTAGCATATTAGTTCTTAATTGGTGTAGGGTGCTTGAATCCCTTTAAACATCTATCAAAATGATGAATCATCTCTCTATCTTTCTCATCTCTCCATACACATAAGAATACTTGCATACAAATTTGAAAATTTTACCTAGCCCAGTGTTTTTATCCCCATGTCCAGCTTTAGGTATAATTGACAAATAAAATTGGATATATTTAAGCTGTGCAATATGATGATTTGATATACACTGTGAAATGATTACCACAATCAGGTTAATTAGTGTATCAGTCACCTCACTTAGGTACTTGTATATGGGTTGGGGGATGATGACACTTAAGATCTACTTTCTTTGCAAATTTCAAGTATCCTCTACAGTATTATTAACTATAGTCACCATGTTGCACATTAGATCCAAAAATATATTCATCTTATAACTGAAAGTTTGTACCTTCAGTCAACGTTTCCTCATCCCTCCCAGTCCTTGGAAAGCACTATTCTGTTTCTATGAGTTTGATATTTAAGATGCCACAGATAAGTGAGACCTCGTAGTATTTGTTTTTCTCTAACTGGCTTATTTCACTTAGCATGATGACCTCTAGGTTCATCCATGTTCCTGCAAATGGCAGAATTTCTTTTTTCTTTATAGACAAATAATATTCTTTATGTGTTCTTCTGTGAGTGGGTACTTGGGTTGTTTCCATATCTTGGCTGTTGTGAATAATGCCACAATGAACATGTGAGTGCAGATGTTTCTTTGAGCTACTGATGTCATTGCCTTTGGATATATATCCCAAAATGAGATTGCTGGATTCTATGAGAGTTCCATTCTTAATTTTTTGAAGAATCATATTGTTTTCCATAATTTTGACTTACATTCACACTAATAATGTACAAGCATTCCCTTTTCTCTGCATCCTCATCAACACTTTTTATCTCATCTTTTGGAAAATATCCATCATACAAATGTGAGATCTCTCATTGTGTTTCTGGTTTGCATTTCCCTGATTAGTGATGTTCAACACCTTAACATATACTTATTGATCATTTGTATATAGTTTTTGGAAAAATGTCTATTCAGGTTCTTTGCCTACTTTTTAATCAGATTATTTGTTCATTTGTCTGTTTGTGGCTATGAAGTTGTAGGAATTCCTCATGTATTTTGGATATTAATGCCTTGTCATGTATATGTGCTGATTTGTTTCTGAACCAGTCCACTAGTTTTCAACCTTACCTGCATATTGCAATCACCTTGAGGAACTTTTGAAATTCTCGATATGCTGAGGCCCCATCCTAGAGCATTTAAATCAGACACTGGGTGTAGGATGTAAACACCAGTGCTTCCAACACACAGCTCAAGTTGAGACACACAGGCTTAGCCCCTTCCTTATATTAGATGTAACACAGCTTACATCTCCAGAGAGATGGAATCCTTGCAAGGGTGATTGCTGGGAAGTTTTTATGGCATATAGTAGGCATTAAGAGCATGCAGAGAATAATGAGAAATGAACTCTATTCCAAACTTCCATATCATTCCCAGCTTTATACCTGCTGGCCAAACAAGCAGGAAAATGAACCAA
This sequence comes from Geosciurus inauris, assembly GCA_004024805.1. Taxonomy (NCBI): domain Eukaryota; kingdom Metazoa; phylum Chordata; class Mammalia; order Rodentia; family Sciuridae; genus Geosciurus; species Geosciurus inauris. The sequence goes on along the minus strand of PVHX01000074.1, from coordinate 61,475 downwards.
GGGAATATCAACTTAAGAGACCAAAGTAGGTGAGCACAAGCAGTTCATTGAATATTTTATCAGCACAGGAAAAGGAAGAATTTGGAAAATCTTCAGACCATGGATCTAAAGGTAAACAAGAAAGTTAAATAGTGAGAACATCAAGGTTATGGTTTCACATTTAATCTTTAAACCTACTTTTAATATGTCCCCAGGCGATTATAAATTCCTGGTGTCTTTACTGGAATTATAGAGAGGGGCTCTTCTACATTTCTAAAGGAAGCCCTTTCTAGTTTGCAGGTGTTTTATTTACTTATTTATTTATTTATTTATTTATTTGCATTTAGGATACTGAGGAATTTATTTTAAAAAAACTCTTTTCAATGAGCATTAATTATAAACTATGCAAGGAAGCAATTGCCTCTATGTTATGAAATATTAAATCAAAATGCCTACATTCCCACATGTCCTGGAGATAAATACAGCAGTATTTTGAAGCCCCTTTTGGAGCTGTTTTGCCTGCAAATTTATTGTTTTGTCTCCATTTTCAGAAAGCCCTGTTTTCTGTGAAGTATAGCACTCTAGGTAGTTTTTAAGGCACGAACTCCTCTGGAGTCGCCTGTGTCGGCAACAACTCTTATGTAGATGGCACACGAGGGATGGCGGGTTGATCGGCTCCTTTAAGATGACAAATGGGCAGAGAGTGTTATTGTCTTTGATTGCATGCCTTACATCATCTGTATGTAGGAATAAGAGGACCATACTTTATCTTTAGCCATTTTATAAATATTTAAGTCCTTATAGTTGCCTAAAGATATTAAAGCATATTTTACAATAGTCGGAATATAAATATTATATATAGCACAAGATACCAAAGTAGTTTAATGAATTCATAATTTTCTGTTCACATTTATTGGAATGTGTTTTATGTTCCAAAAGTTCCACTTAAAGAATAAGATACCATTCTGCTCCCTGACAACACACCAAACCTCGGCCGACATTACAGGCAAGACCTCAGTTCCCTCGTATGCTCAATTAGCGAGCAGGGAGGCAGGCCCTCAGGACCTTGGGGTACATTTCCTCAATCTCTAGGTTTAAAAAAAATGTATACGTGCGCGCGCACGTGTGTGTGTGTGTGTGTGTGTGTGTGTGTGTGTGTGTGTGTATGTGTGTGTGTATGTATATGTGTTTTTTGAGTAAATGATTAAATGATTCTGGTGCTTATTTAAGTCATATAGTGTTTCAAAGCGAGTACTTTTTATACTACCCTCTATTTACAGAATATTTTTTATTTCCAGAATATGAATTTTAAAAAATCTAAGTAAGAACAATAAAGATGAACTTTGTGATTTTCCTATCCTCCCCCACACCTAACTCCCTTTGGTAAATATGGACAGAGACACTATTTGCCAGCACACAATGGTAACTCAGGGTCTTGATTTGGGCAGTGGTTTCCCAATACATTCCAAAGAGTTCTCCCTAAATTACAGAGTTCTAAGTGGCTTTTTCCTTTTTCTCTTTATGAGGGAATGACAGGCAGAATATTACCGCACCTCTTTTCAATTTTCCAGTGAAATATAAAGACTTTCCTCTTTAATATTTCACTAAGTTTCTCCAGCTCCCAGTGGGAGTCCATGCTGGGTAATGTTTGCTAATTACCAACAACAAAACTAGACATACAAGGCTGGTAAATTACCTGACCCTTTCCATTTTAATGAGACAACAAGGATTTCGCGAAGTGATGTTGTTTCACTGGTTAATGGTGTCAGCAATGTTGTAATTGTGGGTTGAGACACATTAGCTGAACAACCACATGTAGAAAGGGCTTTCTCTCAACAAGCCCTTTGGAGACTAGAACCATATTATCATTAAGCCTTTGTCATTTGCATGCTGCTAATCACTTACTTTATTATCCCACATATCCATTGTCTTTCTTTAATTGCTCTTTAAATTAAAATTAAAAATAGTTCTAAAGCCCACAATGGCCAGGACGGCATCTTGATTATGAAGATAACTTCCCGAAAATGGAACAACTGGTAATATATAGCCAGGATTAGGAGAGTCCTCCCATTATGTACTGTGCTTGCAGGCCTCAGGAGCCTAATTGTGGTGGTTTCTCTTCCTTTAGCCCATATGTTTGTTTAATAAATGGTTATTTATGGCCTTTTTGGCCTTTATAGCAACTTTGGAGAAAGTACATCCTCCTCGTTGGTTTGGGCACTGGAGTTTCCTTCTGTGGGCAAAGGGATAAAACTGAACAGAAAGATAGGATCTGTGCTAGAGCTTATGAAGGCATCCACAAGATGTTCTTGAATTCTTTGCTTGTTTATTGTGTAGGAACTTATTCTTAAAATTTGGGGTCATGAAAGAGACATCACCTTTGGAGTTGTAAGGGAACTTTGAGTCATTCCCATTTTATGGATGAAGAAAAGGAGGAGAAACAGACCAATTGCTATGCAATGCTCATATGGCTGCAAATGAACCCCTTTTGTCTGGATGCTGGGCTCCTGGAGGGAGCGGGTATCAGGACTTGGGGCAACTCCTGAGACATAGTATGATGTCACCCTACAGTTGGAATCTGTAGTCTTCAATGCATACATCTGTGTTTGTTGAAACAGACTCTGTGATAGATACTGGATATTTTCTTAAAAGTACAACCCAATGAAAGACTGCAGTCATTCCTGAATACTGAGTGACCCAACCCAGAGTTATCATAGTTTCAATATTATGTATAATGCTCCATAATAAAAAGGGATTTGGGTATTGCTTTTCCCTGATTATGGATGGGAAAACCAAGTATGGATTACATGTTGAACCCCTATATGTTCTCAGAGAGAGTTAGGGATTGATATAGGGCTAACCCCCATGCCTTTGGTTTTCTCTTATCAGCTCTACAACTCTATTGCTGAATAATAATGTTAGTACTTAACAAAATGCTTACTCTGTGCCAGGCCCTATTGTAAGAAGTTTACTCATATCAACTTATTTAATCTTTTTGACCTAGTACCCTTCCACTTTACAAATGAAGAAACCGAGTTTCAGGATTTAAGTAAATTGCCCTAGGTTAGAAAATTAGAAATGGAAAGAGACATGACTCAAGAGAACTGATTCAATCTAGCTCTAAACCATGATGTTATGGCTCATTTCAGATTGTTGCCAAAGGGTACTTAGGGATGGTGCTGTGGACAGGGTTGCTCAGAATCAAACTAGCACCGATCAAACCCTCCTCCAGTGAAGATACTGTGTGTGTGTGTGCACGCGTGTATGTGAAGGACTGACCCCAAGAGCCAAGATTGCATTTACATATTCATCTGCCAGCACAAATATATATGTAGAAAATCCTTTAACACTTAAAAGAAAAAAAAATTAAAATTCCCTTATTGAAAGCATGATCAAATGTTTGCAACCTTGGCCACTATTTTGGGCCAGGCATCCTGTCTCTAGAATCATTCAGACACAGCTGGCCTGAAAGTTGTCAGCAACAGGATTCTACTTTTCCTGAGTTGTATGGCAATGCTTGGATCACTTGGCAAATCCATCTTTTACAGCTACTTAATTTTCTGTGTGCTTAAGATATGGATGTTTTAGTTTCCTTGCGATTTTGTAGCTGGGGGTTTTGCTAAGCTGGCCATTGGTTCATGCTAAACCAAACAACTGGGGCCCATTTGGCATTTGGTGTTTTAAATGTAAAAGGACATTTGAACTACATGACAAATGCTGAAAAACAAAGCCCATAGCACTGAGAACATAAAGGAACTGTTTATAATGAAAAGGTGGTTACATTTTCAGTCAATCTATCACTTTAATGAGCTCTTTGCATTTCTTTGATTAATGCTCACAAAAGGGGGAGAAAAAAATTGATGTAATGGAAACAAAATGGTATATAGTCTTGGCAACAAGAAGGGGGGATTTCTGTGTGTTTTATTAGTCTCCACGTCATATCACTGTCTTGCAATGTATATGTCTGCATGTTCCCTGGCATTGCAAACCTCTAGTTTACTGGAAATGAGATCCAGCATGAAAGAGGAGATCTTATATTAGTGGCAAAACATCCTTTGTCCTTTAATGGTGTCAGCAAAAGGGAGGATCTCAGAACAGGAATTAAGAATAAATAATAATAAAGAAAAGTCTGACACAGTCTCTGCCATATTGAACTGAGGAATCCAATAGGTGTATGAAGATCAAGAAGAGAAAAGAAAGAAGCTTAAAAACACTTAAACATTAGCCTGTAGTAAGTAGCACATAAGTGGTAGTAATCCATACATTTTAATTTTTTTTGGCTATGCTAGGTGAGTACACTACCACTGAGCTACAACCCTGGCCCTAAACCCATACATTTTAAAATAGTAAGTAAAGGGAATGGAAGAGTACAGAGGAAGACAGCTATGTGCAGTGCCTAAATATGGGGTTAGTTGAGGCAGGCTTTCTGAAGGAGGTGATAGAGGGGCAGGAACTGGGTGGGAAGGGAAAAGAAGGGGCAGCATTTCTGGGGTGGGCACATTTGGCTTGGTAGGAGCATGGACGAGAATCAGCATTTGCCACTCTTCCTCTGTATTATAAACCAGCTCTCACTGCTCTCGTTCAGCTGTGTGCCCAGAGCACTGTGGCTCTTTGTGAGCCCCTTATAGCCAGTGAGGGCTTGACATGAGCGCTCTGCAGCCTCTGCTCTGAGATTGAGTAGCTCTTATAAAATGATGAGAGGTTGAAACGACAGAGACCTGGAAATCCTGAAAGCTCTCCTTGGGCCCTCCTTCATCTAAAGCCCTTTTATTCTATAACCTTGGACTGGTCAATTTCTTCCTAGAAATTCAGTCTCTCAGAATGACCCTTTGAGACCAACAGACCAACAAGGCATGCCCACCTACCATGTTAACCCGCTGCTCTTATCCCATAGAGGTCACACAGAATTTTCAGATTTCAGGGCATTTTTTCCCTTTTATTGATTTATGATTTTTAAATTATTTCCACTGTACAAATAATATTCATTTTAGAGAATTCAAGAACTCTGGAAGCAAAAAGAAGAAAATATTCATTTTTTATTTTTAAAAATTGACATATTAGTCATTTAATAGTTATAAACACTTTTATCCTCAAAAATTTGATTGTGCATATATATATATTTTTTGTACCGGGGATTGAACTCGGGGACACTCAACCACTGAGCCACATTCCCAGCCCTATTTTGTATTTTATTTATAAATAGAGTCTCTCCAAGTTGCTTAGCACCTCACCATTGCTGAGACTGGCTTTGAACTTGCAATTCTCCTATCTCAGCCTCCCAAAGTTCTGGGATTATAGGCATGTGCCACTGCACTCAGCTGTATATTGTTGTTTATGCCATTACATGTTTTCTACAATATTTTTAGTGAATGCATATTTAATAATCAATATCCTCAGATTTAATATTCATGTTGTTTTTCAGTTTAATATTATCTTTTAATACCTATGCATGAAATAACATTTTACCAAATCATTAATATAAGGAAATTAGGACTACACATATTTTTTAGTAATGAAATAGCTTAGGCCAAAGGGTAGGTAAAAGTTTGAGTCACTTGATTTATATTGACAGAGTATGTTATGTTTTTAAGGTATAAGATGAATTAGGAGGAAGTGAAGATCAATCAGAAAATGGTGGAAACTGTGGTAGGACATCATGAGCTACTGGGCAAATAAAGACATTAAACCAAGTGAACATCAGGGTTTTTTTTCCAAATCCTTGGTTTTAGCTGTACTTGAGTTGTGACTAGCTTTGTTCTTTTTTCCCTTCTTTCCTTTCTTCATTCCATTAACCAACCCCTCTCAAAGACAAATATTAGACCAAGTTTTTAAAGTTAATTTTAAGGATAGAGACCATCTGCTTTAGAGATATGACTCAAATATATATTTGTTTCATGGGTGTGAGGTTTGTCTATGGGCCGAATAAATTTCAGGAGGCTTAATGGGCAAATAGTTCCAGAGATTTCTTTCTTTCTTTTTTGTTTTTGGTTGGCTAGTTTCATTTGCTTAGGTTTTGGTCAGGTCCAAAATGCAAACTCTACAATGGATGAGGCATTATGCCGTGGGTGGAGTTAGTTTCCCAAGGCGCTAATTAAATACAGTCTGTAGAAAAATGTACTGTCAAAATTGTCAGTGTTATTTATTGTAAAGAAAAAGAAATGGAGGCAAGGGTATTAACCCAGATCTTGTCACTGGTCACTCACTGGTCATAAGCAAGTGGAAACACTTGAATAAAGATGTAGTCATGTTTCCATAGATACACATGATCACACACACAGGAACCAAGAACATTCACCAAGAAGAACAGAGGTTTTTTTCTAAGTTACTATACTACTTGTGGGCTTTGAGTACACGTGATAGAAATCCAAATCAAAAAGGCTTATGTAGTAAGAGAGTCACAGAAGGGAGCTACCTTTGGCTTTAAAAGGCACATTTGGGTCTGGGAGCTCAGCAGTGTTGGAACTACGCCCTGTTCTCATCACCCTTGGATTCATTTGCCCTATTTCCATTTGCCCCAAGGTGGGCTATGTGGACATCAGCAGCCCACTACTTACAACCTTCTGACTTTGCGGCTACAACATGTTTAACATCTTTGAGAGAAGATCCTGGAGCAATATGGATTGACCAGTTCAATGAGGAGGACAGGATCATCAATGATGAGTCCAGGATGAGGGAAGGCCATCTTGCTAGCCCTGTGAAGTCAGACTCCTGGCTTCATGTTGCCAGTCCTGTACTCAGAGTGGGAACGAGATTGTCCCCCTGACACAACCACCACTGTAGAATGGGTTGTATAACTAATACAGAGAAGGAATTGCAAGAAGATAAAAACATATACCATCTCAGTTGGTAACTTAATTGTCAGCTTTGCCACTAACTGATTTCATTACTTTTGGGGCTAAGAACTTCCCTACTCTGAGCCTCAATTTCTTTGTCTGGAAAATGGAGGAATTGACTAGAGGATTTCCAAAGCTCTTGTGTGTCTAACACAGAATGATTGGTGAAGAGTCACCCTTGGGTAATGGTGCAGCTTGGCTTTCACAGAATTGGCTATTCATGCTGTCTCCAGGCTCTTTATGCTCTGGTATGTGCCAACCCTCTCCACCAAGCACAGGGCTATTTGGCATAAAGCAGATAACCTCACTGTCAGAAACTGGCAGGAGAGCTCCCCCTCCCTCCCGGACATTGACCTGCAGCACACTGCAGGGTGCTCTGGCATTTCCATTCTCTAAATGATAAGTGGTCCCTTGGAATGGCCTGAGGGCCGTGTCAGGAGATCCTGCCACCTTGGTAGATGATCAGTTTCTAGTGAGTAAACATGGTCAGTTACCTGGCTTTTGTGACTCTCAACTCCAACTTTGTGGAAAACCAATGAAAACTATGGGAAAAAAAACTGGAAGGTAAAACTGAGGTTTTTCCTTTGACCAGATTTTTCTTATAGTCTCCCCCCCCCAAAAAAAAACTCTGTATGTATGGATTTCCCCCCTCCTAGTTAGCAAGCAATGGAATTTTCTTTACTTGAGCTGCTGAAGAATTTGTTGGAATACATAGTGCAAAAATGACTTCTGTGGCTATTACTGGAGTTACTCAGGGGAGCTATTCAGATGCCTCATTTATTGGAGCTTAATAGATTAAAAGTCCAAATTGAGTCTCATGATATAAGCCTAATCAAGTTCTAATCTGCATAATTTTCCCATAAGCAGCAATGGGAAATTTGGATAATTTATGTTTCAGCAGTTGCCAATCATGTGTTAAATAGCATTGTTGCATTTACTTATCAAAATATTTTTATTGATCTTCACTTCATCTGACATTTGGCTTTGGGTCCCCCCCCGCCCCCCCGCCCGGCATTAACAGGAAATTTAATTCATCTCCTAGATGATGTAATATGAGATGTTTCTCTTGATTTTAGCATGTCTTTATAGATCATTTCTAACGGTGATCTTTCCCTTTTACAACTTCATATTGAATACCTGTCTCAGCAAACCTAGATGACTGGGCCTAATTTATTTCCCTAGTTTAGCGTAGCATATGGATTTCTAACCATCATTTATATGCACACAATAAAAGATAATTTGGCTCGCCATTTCAACCAATTCCTTCATGTTAAATCTATAGGGGTGGAGGAAGCACTTACCTTCATTTCTCCATCTACTCCAGGGGGAGGTGATGGATAAGAGTTTCCATCTCCATCTCCCCCTGAAAAGGCTTAGGGACTTAACCAGGGAAGATTTAGAAAGTACTTTGTGTTTCCCCCATGGAAAAGTGCTGTAATAAAGCATTTATTATATGTACTGAGTTCTTCATGCTGCCACACTGAAGGAAGTTAAGCCTAACTACCATGGGTCCCAGTTGCTGTCTGCTGTTGTTTAAAAGTGGAAACAATAAAAAAGTAAGACTGGCTCAGCCCTCAAACTTGCCTGCCAGGGTTGGTACCTGAGAGGGAGAGACCATCCCTACAAGTACAGGGTGGAATACCATGTGTGGTGTGGTGATTCGTGGAATCTCACATTAGACTGCTTCGCCACAGCTCCCAGACCTGCCACTCACCAGCTGGTATGCCTGAGCAAGCTATTGGATTGTTCTTTTTCTTATTTTCTTCCTATAAAATGGACACATTAACAGTTCCTCAACTCATAGGGTTGTGATAAGGAATAAAGAAGGTAGGTCAGGAGAAAAAACCTCAGTACAGTCTGGCATATGGTAAGAAGCAATATGTGTGGTAGCTTAGAGGATACTCTGGAGCTAGTTTGCTGGATTCAAGCCTGAGGTCTGATACCCAGATGTGTGTTCCTGGGCAAGTTGCTTGCCTTCTCTGTGTTTCAGTTTCCTTACCTGCTAACTAATAATATCTACCTAGGAGAGTTTTGAGAACTAAAATTATTATGTGAACTGAATTTAGGACATAGTAGGTGCTCAATAAATATCGATTGCTATTATTTTTTTCCTTAAGGTTCTATTTTAGTTTCCCTTCTTCATTATCAGTTATCTTAATCAGTCTAACCCTAAGGCCTTTCTGACTTTGCTTTGCATTCCACAGTGCTACGACACTATGTCTAATACTATGTCACTTTCTAATACACTTACATCTACCTTGCCCTGGGGTTCTTTTCTAGTACTTCTCTCTAGTAGAGCATTTCTGAGCTGTAGCCTTCTCCACTTAAAACCATATGGTTTATCTTAGGTGCTGCACATACAGTTCATGCATGCCTACAGAAGAAGTCCAAAACAGCTCATTTTTAAAAATGAAGGCTTGGTGATCTCCTTATTATTCCCATGTCTTTTGTCCGAGTACTTCTCAGGAATTGGTCAAGTGTATGTATTATATTCTTTAATTCCAAGTCATCCTAAATGAAATCCTATTGTCTGAACTTCTGCTAAAGTGCACTTAACCTTCCCCTAACCTGAGGCCTAGCTCTGTCAGCCTCTGGAATAATCAATATCATGGGAAAGACCTCAGACACTGCTGATTTTGTTCAGCTGAACCCAACAGGACTGCATATGACCAATAGCACAAATGCTGCCAAAGAATGTGGAGAGTAGTGAAAACCATTTGAGGAACTGAGAACTAAAGAGAAAAGTTCGTGCTTTCAACTAAAGAAGGTGGGAGATTCCATCTAGAAAACAGAAGACTCTGGAGAGATTCTGCAGCTGTTAGAAGAAATGAAGAACCTTTCTTACAAGAAGACTGGCCACCAGTTTGCTAATATACCTAAAGAAAATCCCAGCCTTCCTCATATCCAGATTTCTCCTTCCTTAGATATTTTAGACTAAGTTTTTAATCACAGGACTGATCTGATTATTTATACCAAAATACATTTATAACACTTCTTGCCTTCTAATTAATTTTTCCAGGACTTGCTCATTGTGAAAATTCTTTTTAAAAAATACATAGGGCAGGGCATGGTGGTACACACTTGTAATCCCAGCAGCTCCGGAGGCTGAGGCAGGAGGATTGCAAGTTCTAAGCCAGCCTCAGCAACTTAGCAAGACACTGTCTCAAAATAACAAATAAAAAGAGCTGAGGATGTGGCTCAGTAGTCAAGCACCCCTGGGTTCAATTCCTGGTACCAAATATATATATTGGAGAGTGTGCACCGTGCTTACAGTTACATGGCTAAGAAGTGCGTGATCCAGAATTTGAACCCAAGACATCTGACTTCAAGCTCATCCTCTTAACTATCCCACTTTATTTCTTCTCTGTACACCAGACATTTTGTAGACAATCTGGAGGTTTGAAGACATAGGAAACAGAGTCTCTGGCCTGTAGAATGAGAATATTTGGTTTGAGATAGTGGTGGTCAAGGCATCTATGCTTGATGCCAAGTGAATACAACAGGTAGTGCCTACCATCACATCTGTCACTAAAGCAACCTCCACTTGAAGGAGATGAGGTGGTCTTTGGAAGTCATTTTTAGTGCAAAACTTGCCTCCCCTGGCCATGCCCAACAGAGGGCAAGGGAACACATCAAAATAATCAGAAGCCCCTATCAGTGGGAGCCAGAGCTGTAGATTAATTGAACTTGTTGGTTTTTGTGTTTGTTTTTTTGTTTGTTTTTCTGTTGAGGATTTCTGACTCTTTCTCTCTAATGCTAATATTCTTAATTCTTTCTTTTGGCAAAATAAAGAGTTATTCCTAAAATTAATTTCCCAAATGTCAAATTTACTAACTAATGAAGAAAGAGTTGCCTGGATTTGCTGTTCACAGCTGTAGATCCCAGAGTGCATTTCATCTGCCACTTCTCTCAAGCACTGCTTTCAGAGGGACCCAAAGGGCAACCAAAGATGTAGCCAGTGCTGTTGGAATAAAAGGACAGGGAGCTAGATAATCAGAGGCCTGGACACAATTGAGACCAGCCCCTTTGTCAACCACCTCTGTGATGAATGGAGAAGATGCCATCATTTGGCATCAAAGGCCAGATTGCCTTGTCCCTTTAGATGGAAGACACCAGAGTTTCCCTTCTCTCCAAGGTCACTTAGGGAATCTGAGAGAGTCCTGACAGTTCAGAATTCTCTCATATTAGGATCCCCAAGAAAGTAAATAATGCTGGTAAATCTGTTCATCTTTAACACAACTCTACATGGGAGCAAAGGGGGAATCTATTTTTTATTGTGTTGTCATTGTCTTTTGCTTTAAAAAAATGTGTTGCTAGGGGCTGGGGTTGTGGCTCAGCGGTAGAGCACTCGCCTAGTGCAGGTGAGGCACTGGGTTCGATCCTCACCATCACATACAATTTAATAAATAAAAATAAAGTTATAAAAAATGTGTTACTAGAAAAGTAGAAACATAAGACAACTCATTGATATTGCTGAAGTTTTCTTGCCAACAAAAGCACGCTGCTCTTGGGGTCAGGTATGGGGAGAGACAGACCTTCAATGGAGGGATGTCTTTGGACACCCACCATGGTTTGTCACTTGCAGATGCTAATGGAACCAGGCTTGGTGACTGAAGGGGAAAATGGAATATGAAAGCCAAATGAAAAAGGCCTAGGAAGCAAGCATGTCATTTCTAAATGAAGGTTTCATGCAAAGGAATTGAGTCTTTTCACAGCTGAAAATGGAATCTTTAAATAAGATAAAATAAAAGGATGCTTTGGCTTGTTGCAGATTCAGTAATGAAATACAGTTTTCCTAATACCGTGTGACCTGCATTTCTCCCTGCTCCATGGGTGCTATTCCTTGACGTACAAACCCGTATTTTCTCAAGTCAGCATTTGATGATGGATGTCAAAATACAGGCCATGTATTATGCATATAGCATTACCGATTTAAGGTGTTTACTTGTCAAGTTGAAGAAATTCAAAAACGTCACATCCACTGAATCTGCACAGCTGTCACTTGCAGTTTTTCATGCTTTTGAGTGAAACTTCTGATGAAAACAGTTTAGTTTTCCCCTTCACTATTCTAGGGGAAGAAAGCAGCTAGCATTTAAAATGCATGTTCTTGGTTATGAGGTTGGCTGAAAAACACACCTTCTGAAGTTCAGGAGGATGGACACTATACTGTCATTCAAAATTACTTACCCAGTTCACAGTATATTATTATAAAGAATAAAATTAAGTGCAATTAGGGAATGGATACTAAATAAAACTTTTCTTCCTGAAAGTCTGGCACTTGATATGAAATCAATACACAGGAGAACAGAAAAGAAGAAGGTCCTTTTATTTTTTTCTGGCATTTCATGCATATGTACCTCCTCCAAACAACAGGCAATTATTGAGCACCTGTCACCTCATTCCTGATTCATGCACAGCCAAAATGCCAGATTCAGCCCAATCTTGTCACATTACTGGAGAGTGAGTCAGAAATATGGTCACATAATCTATTTGGAGTTTTGTCCTTGGAAATGTAGCAAATGACTTTGTACCTATAAGTCCCTAATTCATGGATAAGTATATGTGGCAATCCACCAAGGAAAAAAAGAAACCAAAATCAATGTGAACACTTGTCTGTCTCCCAAGGTAGGGTAGCAAATTGAGCCTCATATTCAAGTGGAAAAATTAACTTTCAACAAGTGAATGCATGAGGCAAATAAGTTTCTTGTGTTTATATGTCTCTATGAATGCCCTGAGAGGTAGTTACTGGGCTTATCCGGGACCCTTTCTTATTCTAACTAAATCTGAAGTTATGAGTGATCCAAGCTCATGTACTCAGGTCTTGGGCCTGAGACCCAAGGAAGCTCAAACTGCAAAATCAGAAACCAAGTAGTTGCTTTCCAGATTTTCTACGCCTACATCTGCTTTATGATGTTGGTGTTGGACCCCCTGAGAAATTCAATGGATCCACAGTAAACAAATGACATGTATATCAGTTGGGAGGAGTTTAGTTGCAAATACAGAAAATTCCTTCTCAATTTGGCTTATACAAAAATAATATATTTTATATTGTGTATATGTGTGTAACAATATTATTATGCTGTGGGTAAGCACATAAAAGAGAGAAAGAGAAAGAGAAGAGAAACTCAATGTGTGTATGGAATTTCATATATGAAGAAACTAAGTTAGGGTGGTTCCAGAGTAGTTACCTCAGGAACTCCAAGACAGTTCCATTACTCATTTCAGTCAATATCATGAAGTTGCTTTGGTGTTCAGCTAGTATTCATCCTAGTTGCAAGATGGCTGCCACAGGTCTAGGCACTGGAGGTACATAAAACGATGTCCAGTGTATTAAAAGAAAATCTCTTCTTCTTAAGAGCAACAAAGCAATTCTTCAAAGCCCCAATTAAGACCACCTTTTATTGTCCAGAACTGTGTCAAAACCCAAGCCAGTCACTCACTGGCAGGAGGATAAACAATCACTTAGTTTAAGATAACAAGGTAGGTTAGGTTGTGCTGGGGTAATGACAACAATAACAAACAAATAAGTTGCAGTGGTTTCAAACAACACAGCTTTGTTTTTCACTTGGACAGAATGCTTTTTGGGTCTGGGAAACTGTCCAGGGCTGCTATCTAGACTTGACCTCCATAGGAACCTGTGCCCCCATAGTTGTCGTGGCCTGGGAATAGAAAGACAGCAAGTCAAATACTTGTACCAGAAGTGACCTGCATTGTTCTGTTCACTTGTTATGGGCCAGAGCATTTCATGTGTCACATGGTCCTCTCTAACTCCAATGCGACAGAGGTCAATCTTCCTATGTGCTAGAAAGGAGAGGGGTTTGAAATCTGTAAGTAGGATAAATAATTGGTGTAGTCTGGATTTTTAGAGAGCAATCAAAGTGAGTTAGAATTATTTACAATGGTTTCCTACTTTGTCCTTCTAAAAAATTACCCATCCGAGTTCATCCTGGGAGTGCAAATTGTTGACCTGTAAGTAATGCATAAGCTACATTTTGGGGGTTGTATATGTAAACCGTAGTCTCATTATTTCCAAATTTTCCACTTCTCTGATTTTTCTTCCTCCTCTCTTTTCTTGCCACTAGGATTCACACCTCCAGGAATGGACAGATCCTCTCCAGATAACAGCCCAGTGCACGGGATGTTACGCCAGCCATCCATCACCACTGGGGGCAACATCCCCATCATCACTGAACTAGGTGGGGATCATTATTGGCTCTGGGAGGAATTTTTTTGTCCTCTTTTCCAGACCATTGAGGACATAAGGGGTTGGCCTACCTTTTGCCCTTTCAGCCTCTTAATGGGTTTTATTTGCTGGGATGGTTGGAGCGGGGCAGGGGTGGAACTATGGCAGATTACCTGAAGGAAAATCTGATCTATCTTTCCTCTGAGATGAATAGACGGTTTCCTTCATGCCGTTCACTGTTTTCAAAGAAGCATGAGATGATGGCTTTGAGATCAGGGCATATATTTGGGAAGGGGGAAGAAAGGAGGAAAGGTTTACTCTACGGATTCTTTCTCATGAATTTTCAGTGGAAGCACCTCTTTTGAGAATTCTGTCTGGATAGCTTCCACAATCTGAACCTTCCTCTTTATACAAAATCTCGGGTCTACCCAAGCTCACACCGAGAACTGGGTAGAAGCATTGGCTAAGATGTAACAACACTACATTTGACCTATCCTAGTTGAATGTCTCAGCCAAAAACCATTTGCAGAAAATGGCCACTCTGGTTCAAAAAATGATGGGATTTTGAGGGGGGGTCATAGTCATTGGCCCAAGTGGAATCCCACTGCTAACCTGTCCATGGCAAGTTTGTGCTACCATCTATAAATTTGCAAAACTTAGGGGAGTGGCTCTTCCCCTAAGACAAATGCAAACTGCTCATGGTCTTGGGTCCCTTTGCTTTAGAATGTTTCCTCTGTTATTCCCTCACTCTTTTCTTTTTTTGTACTTTCCTCCACTCCCTTTACCTATCCCTTAAATGCTGTATCTAATTAGCTAAACCGGGCAAGTTGCCTTTGGTATCAGTCAATCAGGAAAAAAACAGTGGAACGCACATTCTAATGATAACTGAACTGGGTAAGAAGCACTGTTTTCCTTGACATCAGTATCTCCTTTTGTTCTGTTCTTGGTGTTTCCAACAATCATTGGCTTGTTTTTTATTTCACTGGCTGTAACAGAAAGGCTACCCCATGGCACTGCTTTGAATGTGTTTTATTTGTGGCTCTGGTTGGAATCGACTGTCTTGTTCTGGACTTTCTTAATGATTTTTTTCCCCACGCAGCATCAGTAAACCTTTGATCATACCCATCTGACCTGGCAGTTGTTTCCAAAGCATCTTTGCTCTAATTCATTTTCTGTGGCCCAAACCTTTTTTATCCCCCCCCCCCACACACACACATGCCCCTGCTCTCCTGCCTTCTCCCTATCCTCCTCTTCCAACACACTGTCAGTTTGACTGACACATCTTCCCAGCTCTCAGAGGAAGTCAAAGGAGAAATATAAAAATTTTAAGATAAGAAACCTAAGACGGTACTTCCCTCCAGCTGTTTATTTTCCTTTATTCTGACTTTATTTGCCTTTTTTCCCTCTACTAGGCCCTTTCTCAGAAGCTCTGGTTCTGAAACCATAAAAGCAGCTGGTTCCTAGGGGACCCTTCCTTACTAAAGCCAGATTTCGAGAAGGGTGCAGCAGAAAAGGAGGGTAGCGACCCAGCACTCTGACCCCACCCTCCTGGCCCCAGAGCCCTCTTTGGGAGGTTTACCACAGATTCATCCAGAAGATAAAGGCCTCTGGTCATGACTGCGCTTGTTAGGCCCTTCCACAGTTCCCCATGACTTGGTTAATAACTCCAAGAAGGGCACCCATCAGCAGCAGGTCTCAGAACTGGGGATTGATCTTCTAAACAGAGACAGTAAAAGTGCTCCTCGGGAGAGGAGTAGATGGAGAGGAGGGAGCACCTGTCTTCAGATGACTCACAAACGAAATGTACACTCCATTTTCTTGGCCCCAAAATATATTTCAAAATAAGAGAGCAGGCTTTTAACACAGTAATCTTGCTTGTGAGGTGTCTAGAAGCTAGGGAATAAATTGTCCACCATTCAGCACTGCATTATTGTAGACATAGCTATTTATCAGGCCAGATTCTCTCAGGTCAAGGAGTACCACACTATTTTCTGTTTCCAACCACAGGAGAGGTGTCTTTTTCATGTTTAGCGTAGTTGGCTAAAAGCCTAGTTTTCTAGATTGCGCTTTTCAGAACTGTAGGGTCATAAGAGACGCAGGGAGCTCATGAGGCCCAGATTTCTGATTGGAAAATTCATTCAAACATTTCCATCTCAGAAAACGACAACAATATTTCAAAAACATCAGTGCCAGAAAGTTCTCGTTCTATTTGGCATTCACATGCTGTTAACTCAGTGGGATATCCTGATTTGTGATTAGTAGAAGAGAGAAGAAGAAGTTTCATGCTGTAAATCTGAAGCAGCAAATTCAGGTATTCAATATTCATAACTGACTCTCAGAGGAAGTCAATGGAGAAATATTAAAGTCCTTCTATCACCAGGGAAGAGAACCTTCCAAAGGAGAAACACTAAACTGTGACCCACAATATACTTTTGGATTATTAGAAGACAAAATTATAACAAATCAGTTTTTGAAATCGGAATTGGCTTATTTATGATTCTAGAATGGGCAATAGACCAAAATGGTTTAGAATGCTGGATCCCACCATAAGGACAGGCTATATTTATAGCCAGAGAAGTGATATAGGGAATGCAGAAGTGAAGTTTTGGGACAGCTGATTGGGTATTGGTGGTGTCTGTCTTCTTTGGACCTTGTGGTCCCTTGTGATTGGTTGTCACTCAGCTACTTGTTAGAATAATAAGTTACAGTCTGCTTACACATCACGTTATGTTACAGTTCACTGTGTATGGACACACCTTTAACCAAAGCTTAAAATATGCCTGGAAGCAGCTTTAGGCCAAACTTAATTCAATTTAACAGGACAAGTGGAGAGAGATGAAGAAAATCTACCATTGAAGGATCCATAAGCAAGCCTTTAGTGTCTTGAGAGAGGCAGAGGGAAGGCAGGCATTTTCAAAATGCAGTGGGTTGATAGACATTTAATGTCAGAAAGGAGAAAGGTGGCGATCATGAAAGCAACCTCCATTTATCTAGTGCACAGCCTGATCCAAATGTTGGGTCAAGCTCATCAGGCATGATCTCCTATGAACTTCTTGCTAATCTCATGAGAGGGCTGCTATATAATTTCCCCTCTTTACAGAGTGAGATCCTAAAGTATAGGCTCATAAGACAATTTGCCCAAGACATTTGGTGACAGAGCCTGACTCAAAGCCCAGTTGTCAGAACCTGGATTTTGGACATTTACCCAATACCCTGAAACTCATGTGTATACTACTAAGACAATACAGACCCAAATGCAATGAACATTGGTAAAACAAAGCAAAGATTTCCCCCCATTAGAGTCTTTCTGTAGGGAAAAAATGGCATCATTTAAAAACAATTACATGTCTAGCCTTTTATCCGATCATCATTTATTCGGCCTCATGTAATAAACAAAAGTTGTGTTTTTCTCTTAAGAAAAGTTAGAAAGAAAGTTACTTTAAAAAATTAAAACAATAATTCTAGGAAAGAGAATATCTGCTGATACATTTGCAAAAGGAATCAGGGAAAGGAAATGTCATCTGTTCTCTCCCTAAAAGCACAATAAATTATTCCAGAAATCACAAGTACCCCTCTCCCCATCCCCACACTTTCCCCCTATTACTTCCTCTGCAAAAGTGATAATTTCTGAAGCCAAGATGGGAATGGAAATTAATTTGTCACTTAATTTTTAATAAGCTAAAGACATCTGAGTGACACAACTAATCAGTCTGCACGTGTGTGCGGGAGGAGTCCTTGAGGAATCCTCAGATGGAGATGAAATACAGCAGCCAGTGCTGTATCTGCTTAAGTGGAAGCAGAAAAGATTGAGCTGTTTAGAAGGGAAAGGGAGAACGTGGGTGTAGCCTTGCAACTCAGAACTCAGAGAAAATCTTTGTCAGCAAGCAGTGGGCAGGGATGCATCCTACCTGGGGGTTCCTGGGGGTTCATCAGGGCCTGTTGGGTGTGGGCCTGGATTCAGAGCCCAAGGGCAGCAGCACCGCCCAGGGCTATCCCCAGAGCAGGCTGTGGGTCATGCCTGAGGATGAATTCCTTGCTGTTTGCTTTTGCCCTGCTCCCTGCTTTTTCCTCTGAATATGTTGCTTTTTTAAAATTTGTGGCTAAACTTACCATGCCAGCATGGCTGCTCATCACTGAAATATGTTCATCTCTCAAAGGACTTGGCTACCAAAAAACACTCCAGGGTGTTTTTTGGTCATGATGCTAAAACTATACCAAAGGACTGGCCAGTACTGTGTACTGGTCCTCCAGCAGCCTGCCCTGGAGCAAGTCTGCTTGATCTCCTTGTTCTCCAGGTCTCCGAAGTTTAAACCATCTCATAGGAGCAGTCCATTGAGTCCAACCACCCCCTCCAGAGATCCATCCACAGCTTCCCATGCTTTTGTTTCCTTTTCGGTGACTTCAGTATTTCTACACCAGTCACCTGGTCTCTCTAGACTTTGCTACCCAGGTGTGGTCTTCAGTGCTAATTCTTTTCTTATGCTTTTTCTAGTGAATGATACTAATGTTCAGTTTTTGGACCAAGACGATGACGATGACCCCGACACAGAACTGTACCTCACGCAGCCCTTTGCATGTGGGACAGCATTTGCCGTCAGCGTCCTGGACTCGCTCATGAGTGCGGTGAGTTGTCTAGCTCCCTCCTTCCTAGTCAGTGAGGGGAGGATGTGCCAGTGGACTTCCTCCAATGTAGGAACGTGGAGTTGGAGCTTCTGCGGAGAGCAATGCTTCATGAAGTTTACAGTCCAGAAGGGAGTACCAACATTCATCCAAGGGTCACCCAGCAAACATTTGATTATAAATTCCTCAAAGTCCAGGGAAGGCTATGACCTTGTCTTGGGAATCAGAGAAAGATTCCCTAAGGAAGTGATACATACTTCATTCCCAAATCTGAACCATAAAAAGAGATTTTCTGGGACGAGTATTCGCCAGAGGAGAATAGAAGAAAATGTGAAGGCTTATTAGTGGTGGGGAAACTGACTTTCTCAAGGAAGTCACAGAAAGCCCATGAGCTGGACCACCATGAGAACGGGCTGGGAGGACAGATCAAGATTAGACCTCAGGACCTCAAAACCATTTTCATGGTTTTGGTCTTTCTCTTAAAAGCAATGAGGAGGTGAAAGTGTTTAAAATTACAGAGTGATGTAATCCGGTTTGTGTTTTGAGGGGATTGCCTTGGTTGGTCTATAGAAAGTGGCTCAGAGGGGCAAGATGGCAGCAGGAAATCTGAGTACAAGGCCATCACAACTTGGACTAGGGTAGAAATGGTAGAGATGGGAAAGGTACATGGATCTGAGTAGCATTTGTTCGTAAAATTGATAAGACTTGAGAATACAATGAACACGAGCAGAAAGTAGAGAAAATATTGGGTCAAGGGTGGTTCCTAAGTCAGTGCCTGTCTTTGGGTGAAGACCAGGCATGAGAGCAAGGCCTGGCTGGTTCTCTGCTACAGGGAAGGGATACAGTGATGATGGAGAGAGGGGGCAGGCTGGCTGATAGATCAAAACAAATTTTTTAAATAGCTTGATGTGTATCGGATTGTCAAGGCATTTGTTGTCTTACTTTTGCAACCTAAAACGAATAACAATTTAAAAAATAGATTTCAGCTTAATGGAGTCGTCTTTCACTGCAAAAGGCAAAAGCAGACATTTAGAATGGGTCATAACCTGGGTATTGTGAAGTGTTGCCACTGAGTGTCTTTATTTACTATATAGAAAATCCTCTCTATTTTGGAATCTTGAATTCACAATTAGTGAAAATGCAGACATAGGCTGGATAAAAACTGACCTTTGGAGAATCCATGTAGAAGAGCTTTATGGAACACATTAAAACCATAAACGTAACTCAGAGATTTTTATATGCATACATTTCTTAAACTGCTCAAGAAGGTTTTTCTCTTGAATGTGTTAAACAACTGATATGCTAATTATACATTATTCTCATCTATTCATTAGAGCTAATCCCAGAAGGACCTCTATTTGAGGAAAGAAAAAAAACAGAGCTTTTAGAGACTAATTTAGATTATTCTATATTCCTGAATGTGGTTCAACTGCAAGCATATCTTAGTTAAAAAATCAGAATTATGGATTTAAAAATAATTATGAAACAGCATTCATCTGAATTAAGTTTGACTGGGCTGTGGGCCATGCCACTGCTTTCCAATCCAACAAGGAGAAAAATATGGTCCCTAGAGAAGGGCATTTTCTTTAATATTTTTTTTAATTGTAGATGAACACAGTACATTTATTTATTTATTTATTTATTTATTTATTTATTTATTTATTTGTTGTGATGATGAGGATCAAACCCAGTGCCTCACACATGTGAGGCAAACACTCCACCACTGAGCCACAACCTCAGCCCAAGAAGGGCATTTTTTGAGGCTCCTAACCAGCCTGATATGGGGGCTCACCTTTCTACCTGTCAGTCATGTTGGACTTAGTTTGGGCCAACTCTTTGAGCAGGCCAGAAGGAACGATAGAAGCTACAGGACATGCTCATTAGAGCACCAGATTCTATGTAACAGGCCTCATGTTTTCCAAATCCAGCTTCAAATAGACTGTGGTAATTCATCTCTTCAGAAATGTCATTTGAATTCTGATCCTAATTAGAGAGTTTTCAGAATGCTATTCTAGGAGATGATTAAGCTATTGGTTACAGTAGATCTTTTCTTCAGAATTACAAAATATTAGAATTTTTAAAACTTCAAATGTATATAATTATTTGTCTGTACATATCAAATATTCAATGTGTTCTGAGCAGAACCAGCTACTAATTTGCAAGCCTACTTTTTCATAAATTACTAAGAATTTCAAAATGGTGACAGCAGAATATTAAACCAAGTGAGAACACCTTCTGAAAACATAGATCCTGTGCACCTCACAGCTTGAATATCCATGGACACAGCCCTAGTTCAAAGGAATGTAATTGGATTAAGCAGTAGAGAACTTCTACACAAAGTAGCATATGGTGCCCATGGCATGGTGGTGGGGGCACTTCTGGATTTGATTTTCACAGCTCTCTATTACATCATTACAAAGTCAAGAATAAACCTGGCTTAAGTATTGAAGCAAGACATATTTAACTTGTCTATCGATAGTGACTTTTCAAATCGTTCGTCAAAATGCATGTTCTATTATTCCAGACCATGTTTGTATTATCTGGGATGAACAAGTTCCATAGTGATGACTGGGTCTAGTTCAACAGATTCAGTGAGATGTAGACTTTTTGATAAGATATTCTCTGTGATTTCTTTGCATTCCATTGCAACACTGATTTATGAAGAAGCAGATCAGTCAAGTACCAAGGCAATACCTGGATTCAGTTGGCAGGAATATAAATGGAAAAAGTGAAACTCCTCTGAATGGCAAGAGCCGGGGGTGAGCTTGAATCTCAGGCATTGCTTGCAAGCATCATCATGACTTCTATACTGATCTCCGTAGATGGTGATGATCTCCTCTTTCCTGCACACCTCCCAAATTGCCAGTTAATCATATGACTAGATATTCCCTGAATATTGGCCTTCATAACTCAACTCCAGCTGCTCACTGCTTCATTTGTTAAAAGAATAATGTTTTGATTCATCACGGGCATTCCTGGAACCGATAAGGGTGTTATAGACGTACGTGCCCTTGTGGCTTCATCCTATAAATCAAATCAGAAACCCACTAAGAGAGGGAATAGCTGTGCTTATGGGTATAGGCCTCCAAGGAGAGATCACTCCATGTTCAGGAAGGTCCAAGCTTGCTCTCTCCCTGTGTCTCTGTCTCTTTTTCTCTCTCTTACACATACACAAGATGAAAGGAAGTCTGTTTTTAGATCTTAAACTAGCATATGTGTATTCCAATTTCCTCTCCACCCAGATACTACTTTTCTACCCCAACCAAAATTTGAGTTTTATCAGGACTCTCTAGAAGGAGAACTTAAAACATGGATTTAAGAGGCAGACCCCAGCAAGACCATTTACTAGCTGTGCAACCTGAATCTCTCTGTGCCTCAGTTTGCTCTTATTTAAAATGGGGACGGTAAATATACTATGCCACAGGGTTGTGAGATGAGCAGTGGTTAAGGTTGTAAAGTGGTTAGTCTATCACTTAGTACACGGCCAGCCCTCTGCATATCTATCCCTGTTACTGTTCTTCATATTGACTTACTGAGCACTAGTAAATGGCAAGAACTGTTCCCCATGCTGAGGATTCAGCAAAAGAAGAAAGACATAGAACCTGCCCCCCTGTCATTTAAACTTTGCTGCTAGCTTGCTAAGCAAAGTATAGTGACTATGTAAGGGAATAAATTAACAATGGCACATAAGGAAAATACATTTGAAGTTCAGGAAATAGTTTGAAGAGTGTGGCTCTGGGCCATGATTAGGTCTTGTAGCTTCTGGTCCAGGCTTACCAGCAGCCCCCAGACACCTTTCCCACTGTTTGGGACTCAATTGGAGCCAACAGTTAACCAGGAATGATATTAACAAACAACCCATTAGAATTTTAATTGGATAAGGACAAGTGAATGTGAAAGTCTTTCGCTGAGCAGACACATATAACCATAAAGATACAGATTTATTTTATATATACTCATTCATTTTCTCTCTCTCCCTCCCCTCCTTTCTCTCTCTTACACACACACACACACACACACACACATCTTAGAATGATGAATGATGAGATTTGGGAGCAAAGTGGGTAGATGATTCAGGATTGTCCAGAAGAAATATTTCCATGTTCTCATCTCTAATATCAGAGAGCTGGCCTCTGTTTTCCAGAACTAACTGAACTTAAGTTAGAAAGGCTGGAAGAGGTGACCACCTGGATGATGGGTCCACATGACTGTCTAAACTATATTTTCATCAAGGGCCAAACCCCAAACCCCCAAGCTAACCCAGCCCTGTGTGATTTCAGAGACCTAAGCCAATTGCTACTCCATGGCTCCACTTCTTACACTTTACTCAAGAGCTTCCATTTCTTTTGCTCACAAGGAGGCAGATAGAGTGTCCACAGTCCATGCAAAGACAGGCAGGATAGCATCTAAGTGGTAGATGCAGGGATGTTCTGCTGGACTTGAGAACATACCCCTGCTATCACATTAGGCCAGGCAGGCCCAGGATAGGAAAAAATAATTCAATAGTTCTCATCCCTCAAGAAAGAAAAATACTAAAAATAAAAATCCACACCGTGAAAACTAGCAAATATAAAAAATGGCAGCTATGACATGGAAAATGACAATTTTAGAGCAATTATAAACGAAAGGCAGAGTGCCATTAAAGTTAAGGCAATGTTATTAAAAGATGTGTTAATTTTCAGTTAAATTTTCTATAAAAGACCAATTAGTTTAAAAGGCTTGACAGCATTAACTGTGAAACATAAGCTCCGGTAATTATACTTTAAAAAAATAAAAAGAGGAAGATGCTCAAGCGTGGTGGAGACGCATGCACAGAAGGGTGGTGCAGAGCAGGCTAGGTGGCGGTGTAGGCTCAGCTTTCCTTGTTGAAATTCCCTGGTCCTTGTCACAGCCTTTCCTGGTTTCTTGTGTCTCCTATGGGACCTTGAATCACCCAACTTTAGAAGGCAAGGGGACCACACATCAGGTCTGAACCAGCTTTGTGTTAGAGATAAGAACATAGAGACACAGGGAGTGGGCATTTGCTAAATTGGTTGCACTGCTAGTTAATTGTTCTTTTTATAAGCTGCCATTTATTACTAGTTATACATCATATGTTACATGGATGCTCCTTTAAAACTACTCAATAAACTATTGTTTCATATTTTCTTTTTCATCAATTGTTATGTGGTCAGGAACCCAAAGCGTAGAAAAGTGAAGCAACTTCCCCACTGTCGTAGCTATTGAATGGCAAAGGATGGATTAAATACCAACCCAGTTGATTCTGAAGTCTGTACTCATAACCAGGCTGTCATGTTGCTCTACATGGGAAAAAAAATAGACTTCTCTGGGCAAATATGGAACTGTGGCCTTGGCAGTGGAAAGAGGGACTCCCTTATTCTTTAGAATACATGAAAGTCCTGATTGCGGGCACTGAATGGACTCTAACTCAGCTTTCTTATGCTCTCAACTCCCATGTAAAAGAAATAGCCATTGAGAAGGATCTTTGGAAGCTTATCCTGCAAGGGTTGGAGGTTCTGTACAAGAGTCTCTCATAAGGCTTCTAGCACAGGGCAGCGGTATGGATATGGTCCATGGCGAGGTGTGGCAAAATCTGGCCAAGTCTGAAGATACAAAAATTTAAGAGACAAAGGATCACACTTAACACATGACAGTTCTCACTTCAAAATTGTGTATTTCTTTAATTCGAACATTTCTGTTAACTCACAAAAGAATGTACTTACTGTTGGGTCAGGGGAGTTGTTGAGAGTTTTGTTCAGCCTAGAAAACCTTCCACAGGAGTAGTCTTCAGTAATGGACATTTAAAATTCTAGTACCTGGCTCAGCCTATGATACTGATACAGCCACTTCCTTTGTAGAAAGCACTGCAACAGTGTTTAATCCCAGGCTGCTGAATGTTCTGTGCAGTGGCCCCTCACCCCAACCCCATGAAGAAATTTGTGCCCTCCAATGGAACCAACTCAGCACCCCTTTTCCATGGATGTATTATCTTTGCACCAAATTATAAGATCACAGAGACCCTAATACATGTTCAGAGCACAACTATGTGCAATGCTCACAGAAATCTGCATTTCTTGGCATCCGAACAGGAGCAAAAATGTTCTGTAGACAAAAACATCATTACTCTCTGTAATTGCAGATTGTATTGCCTTGCCCTTTAATACCTGCATAAAAAAATGAAGGAAAGTCACCTGAGATTCAGTGCAAGTTCAAAGGGCAGAAAACCATCTGTGAGCCGTCCTGGAGTTACACAGGCATCCATGAGAGCCCGTGACCAACTTTCCAATGGCATCTATAGATGGGCGATTTTGAAAGTGAAGCACTCTTTGAATTGTACATTATTTTAGAACAAGTCAAAGCCTAGGAATTAGTAGGTGCTCAATAACTATTCGTGACTGATAATGCTGTCTCAATGTAACTCATTTCAACACAGAAAAGGAAGCACGTTAAGGTCAAACCCTAAAAATTTGACACACCAATAGCCTTCCATGTAGACCTTTGAGACTTCTTTCTTTCCTTCTTTCTTTTTGTTCTTTTTAGATATACATGAGAGTAGAATGTGTTTTGACATATATATACGTAGACATACATGGAGTCTAACTTCTCATTCTTGTGGTTGTACATGATATGTAGTTACACTTGTCATGTACTCATATATGAACATAGGAAAGCTATGTCCCATTCATTCTACTGTCTTTCCTATTCCCATGTCCCCTCCCTTCCCCTTTGTGAGACTTATTTCAGTGGAGAATTTCGAGTATTTTTTGTTTTAAAAGCATGGACTATGATTTCATTAGAAAAGGTGTTCATGCTCCTTATAGAAAATTTGGAAAGCATAAGAACATATAAAGAAGAATATTTAAATGACCCATATTCCCACTACCAAAGATAAAACATGGTTAATATATTGGTATATTTCCTTCCAGATGGATAGATAAATATGGACTCTTCCAGTTTTACATCTTGGTTCTTTCTTTCCTCTTCAGTTAATGTGTTGTCTAGACATTTTATTATGTCATATGCTTAAGTGTCATGATTTGCAAAGCCTCCATGGACCTTTATGAAACTTCATTTTATGGATGTACCAGAATCTAACTATTACTAATTATTACTATTTAGTTTTTTTTAAAAAAAATTTGTTATAATAACTATTAATCCTATGTCTTAGTTAGCTGTCACTGTAACAAATACTTGAAATAATCAACTTATAAGACAAAAGTTTTACTTTGGCTCATAGTTTTGGAGGTTTTAGTGTTGGTGGGCTCATGCTTTGAGCTTGTGTTGAAGCAGCACATTTTTCTGTGGTGGAAGCAAGTGGTGGAGCAAAACTGCTCACGTTGTGGCCTGGAAGCCAAAGAGAGAGGGGAAGACATCATGGTCCCACTATCTCTTTCTAGGGCATGCCACTGGTGGCCTAAAGACCTCCCATTAGGCCACACCTCTTTACGGTTTCAGCAACTCACAACAGCACCAAAGTGGGAACCAAGCCTTTAACACATGGGCCTGTGGAAAACATTTCATATTCAAACTATAGCACCATAGGATAAGCATTGTCATACATAAATCTTTGAACTAGTGATAACTTATTATATGGAGTGGGTTTTTAAATATGAACATTTACAAAAACATTTTAAAATTAAAAACATTTTTATTATTGCTGGTTATGTTCCAGAAACAATTGTACTCATGTATACACATCACAGAGTGTAAATGCCATCTCATGCACACTGGGAAGTACAGATTGTCATTTTCCCTAGGAGGCCCTTTAATCGTGCTTGATAGTTTTTAAGTATATTCATTTTCAGTTGGTATGTAATCATGTAAATATTTGTGAATTCATCTATAGTTTTTATTGGTAAGAGTGCCTGCTGCAGAAGAGAACTAAATACCAAATATCCTCACATTAAGCATTTAGCTATATTTTCATGAAGTTTTTTATGGCTACATTTTTTACTCTACAATCTTTCCTTCTCTTATTTAGAAATTCAAAATAAATATATTTTCACAGTAGAAAACATATGAAATAAAATTATAGGAAAAAAATCCATCAAAATCCTGTCATCAAGAGTTAGCTAGTAGCCGGGCATGGTGGCTCAAGCCTGTAATCCCAGCACTTAGGGAGGCTGAGACAGTAGAGTCGCGAGTTCAAAGCCAGCCTCAGCAATGGTGAGGTGCTAAGCAATTCAGTGGGACTCTGTCTCTACATAAAACACAAAATAGGGCTGGGGATGTGACTCAGTGGTTGAGTACCCCTGAGTTCAATCCTCAGTACTAAAAAAAAAAAAAGAGCTAGTAAGGATTTTTGAATACTACTTACAGTTATTTTTACATAAGTATAAGTGTCAGCTCAGGTATGCATTTTTAACATGCATTTTTAATTATGGTGTTTTGTATCTTACTTTTCCTTTTTTTTCTTAAAGAAAAAAAAGTACCGAGGATTGAACCCAGGGATGCTCGACCACTGAGCCACATCCCCAGCCCTGTTTTGTGTTTTTTGTAGAGACAGGGTCTCACTGAGTTACTTAGCACCTTGCTGTTGCTGAGGCTGGATTTGAACTCGTGATTCTCCTGTGTCAGCCTTCCAAAGTGCTGAGATTACAGGTGTGTGCCACTGCACCCAGCTCTACATTTTTCTTAATGTTTTAACAGTGCATAATTGTTACCATGCCACCATTCTCTGAAAACACAATATTAGTGTTTGTGTGGTGTACATCAGGCAAGTGCATTACTATTTATTTGATCATTATGATATTATTGAAAATTTTTCTAGATAGTTTCTAACAAACAATTTGTTGAACAAACATCTTTTACCTGTGGTGTGTGATGCTTTCCTTGTCATATTAAGGAACAGATCAGCTCACCCTTTCTATAAATGACCAGATGGTAAATATTTTAAGCTCTCAAGAACCATATAGTCTCCACCACAACTACTCCACTCTGCTGCTACAGCACCAAAGCAGCCAAACACAACACAAAAAAACATGAACAAGTCAGTGTGTCTGGCTTCCAAAAATTTTATTTAAAAAAGTGCAAGTGGTGATGGCTGATTTGGCCCAAAGGCTAGATTTGTCAATTTCTCTCAATATCAGACTAGTGTAAATCCATCCTGGTTGGTTGAACATTTAATTTTTAATATTATCTATGGTATTTAGCTAGAAAATCTTCAAAGTTTATTGTAATATCTGGGGTCATGAGGCTCTTTCTAAAGGAAAATTTTTTATATAATTGTGTCCAGGTTTTTGTTAAAATCCATTTTGAACCTATAATTAGACATATGAGACATATATCAAAGTTCAAAATTTTGCTATAAAATGACATTTATATGTTATAGATTAGTTTATATGTTATAAAACACAAACTCATATTTTTTCTAATAACCTTGTCTATCTCTTTGTGGATGATTATTACTTTGGTTTATACTTTAAAACAAAAGCTATTCTTCTTATTTATTTCTAATGACTGGTATTAAAGAGAACTTACAGAACAGTAGTATTAATTTTCTTACATATTGACACTATATTCTCCTTCTGACTTCTGATTTTATTTGGATGAGTGTTTTTTTTTTCCAGTTATACTTGTAGTTGGCTTTATTTTATTTTTTTCAAAGAATTATTTCTTCAATTGATCAATTCACTAAATATCCTCTTACTAGTTTATAGAGTGATACTTTGTCATCATTCTTTTGTAGAAAAAAATAATAAAAATAATTATTTTAATGCTTACATTTATTTATTATGATTCTTTTGTATTTCATGCTGATAGCGTTTAAGGCTCTAAATCTGTCTCTGTAGTTTTGGCCTGAGTCCATGACATTTTTAGGTATTATTTTTAATTATAATTTAATTTTTAAATACTCTCTATTTGAAGCTTGATTTCCATTTTGACCTACTTAATATTTAGGATACTTAAAAAAAACTTGAAGTGTTGGATATTTATTTTGCTTCTACTGTGTCTTGTCTATAAAATATTGTAGCTTTATTGTAAATGTTAACTGTTAGCAATACAAAGTCAACTAACAATTTTATTTAAAATTTTTTCCTTGAAATATACTTTACTATTTTTTCTGTTTGTCTCTTTTAAAGATATCAGAGTTTGATTTTGATTTGGGTTTTTTAGTAGATATGAGTCATTGCAATTTAACTGAATTATTTAACTCATTTATATTTAGTTATCTTACATACAATGCTATCTAGATGCTTACAGTGTGATTATGCTTTTTACATGCTTCTATAATAATTGTTTCTTTTATTATCCATTGTTTAGCATATGGATTACATTTTATATCCTTATTTCCTCTACTACAGTGTAAACTTTCCATTCTATTTTGAACTCTAGTTAGTGGTTATCAGCCCTCCTAAAAATATACTCAAAACTATATTTTCTAAGTATTTTTATCTGGAAAAATCAGTAGTTTTTGATTTCTACCTGTACAAAATAAAAAATGTTTATGCCTTTATTTCCATTCTCCACTGTGCCTGGCTAGTTTTGTACCTCTTTAGGTAAATTTATTCCTGCATGCTATATTCTTTTTGGTGCTGCTCTAAATGAAATTGTTTTCTTAATTCCATTCTCATATTGTTCATTGCTAATGTACAGAAATACAATTGATTTTTGTATACTGATTTTATATCCTGCAATCTTGTTGAACTCTTTTCTTACCAATAATAACTTTTAATGGATACCTTAGGACTTTCTGTATATGAATAGAGATGATTTTACTTCTTCTATTACAAGATGAATACCTTTTTTTTTTCTAGCCCTAGGGACTATATGGCTATAAATTATGAGATCAGATTTTTATCTTGTTCCTCATCTTAAGGGGAAAGCATAGAATCTTTCATTATTAAGTATGTGTGGGTTTTTCATACATGCCCTTCATGAAGTTGTCTTCCTAGTTTGTTGAGAGTGTTTATTATGAAAGGGTATTGAACTATTATTATTAATTATTTCAACTATTTCTTTCTATCCAATTTAATCTTACTATCTTATACAAAAAAGAACTGGATAAGATGGATGAAGTCAGCTTTCTCATCATTTTATCTTTTGTTTCTTGTATATGCTTTATATTTAATTTTTTAAAATTTTTACTTTAAAATAAATGCTTAAGTTCCTATTTTGTTTCAACTAGTAACTAATTAGCCAGTTAAAATGATGCTTTTCCTTCATATCTTGAACACTATGGTTCCCTTTTGAAAAATATTTATTTTGGCTCATTTTTTCCCTCTAATTTTGATCAAGAAGAGGCCAGTTGCTCAGTATTCAAGGCTGCAAATATTCTGCTATCCACCTTACATTCCTGTTGGAATGCTGCCCGGGGTCTTGATCTAGAATGATAATTGTAGTATAAAGGCCCTTGTCAAAATTCTGTGTCCAGCCTTCACTAATTTAATATGGGACACGGGGCTGAGGACTGGTCTCTTCTTTCTAATGATGGGTTACCTGACTGTTGGCAAGAGAATTTCCCCCAGAATCTTTGGGGGAATGTTCTCACATGTCCCTAATCAGCCTGCATTGGGGTGCTGTTCTGGCTGCCCCTCCTGCTGCTGTCTCCTCCCAGAACTCTGTCCTCAGGGACCTGTGCTGTTCATTTCAGAGTCTAGAGGGAGCTTGAGAGTGGAGGCAGACTGAGAAGTACAGGTTCAGGAGTGGAAAGAAATGACCTTGGCTCCCCCACCTTCAATGAAGTCCCTGTAACAAAAACCAAAACAGATGAGTTCAAAGCCAGCCTTAGCAACGGTGGGGCGCTAAGCAACTCAGTGAGACTCTGTCTCTACATAAAACACAAAATAGGGCTGGGAATATGGCTCAGTGGTCAAGTTCCCCGGAGTTCAATCTCCAGTACCAAAAAAAAAAACCAAAAAACTAAAACAGAAAAGACTGAAAAATCCAGAGAAGGTTATGAATGAGGTTGATTGTTCCCCTTATCAAGTAAAGTCCTGGTGTCTCTGATACCAGCCAGGTTCAGAGCATTCACCAGTGCTCCCTGTGCACTGAGCCTTTTTCTTGGGTGCATTTGGAAATAGAATTCTCATAGCCCCTCAATCATTCCGTTTTACAGATCAGACACTGAGGCTCAAAAGTGTTAAATAAGTTTTCAAGGACACCAGCCTCCGAGAGGTAAAGTCAACATTAAACCCATGGCCTTGCTCCAGGTTCCTTAACCACTCCAGGCACATTTCCTACTTTACATATCTTTGTTCTGCTGGTCCACCCCTGGAGACAGTGAACTCTGGATATAAATTCTCCTTAGGACCTGGCAGGCTGTGTATAACTTTGCTAGTTCCCTTTGCAGTTGGGATTTTGTGTCATTCTGGGCATTTTTTGTGAGTGTTTCAATGAGGAAAATGAATCTAACCTCACTAGCAACTATCATCTTAGCTCAGAAATCCTCATGGAATTCTTTGCGTATAAACTTGATCTTAATGATCATTCTTATTTTGTGGATGAGAACAAGGGAACCCAAAATGATTAGGCCACCACCCCAAGACATAGGACCAGGCATGGCTCAGAGGGAATGGGGACTGATTCTTACCTAGTTTCTTCCCTTCCCACTACACTCTGCCAGGGAAACTCTCCAAGAAGCTAGTGGAGTAAAAATGTATCTATCTTCCCTAACCGGCTCCCAAAGCTACACTGATCCTCAAAAGCCACAGGCAAGATTTGCTTTGATTTTATTTAGCCTGTTTTATTTCTTACACAGGAAAATAGAATGCACACCTTTAACTGAGATTTTCTCAAATTAGGCTGGGTGACAAATGTCTTTTTAAGTTCTCTTATTTGACATCCTATTAATTTTTTAAAACTCCCATTGTTCTCTTCCCAACAGACCTGTTATATTTCAGATGTGAGACAAATGTACACTTAGAGGGAAACTTCTTTAATAAGCTAGTTTGCTTCAGACTACTGAGGTTATTTTAAAAACAAAAACCTAAGTACACATGCCAGAATACTCACCGCATCATAAATTTATTTGGCTTATTTATTGATAGTGACTTCTGGGTTAGACTGTTATCAAAGCATGGGATAAATTGTTGAGTATGTGGCATTAATGATTCTCTTGGCATCTCCTTCCTACACAGAAAGAAGCTTTGCCGTTTTGTGGGGAGGCAGCCTCCCTTCTAGTATACGGGGTCAGGTCTATATACCACATGCAGTCCTGCTTTGGGTAGCAGCTCGTGCAGGCTGCATTTAAATACATATGTCCAGAGTCCCAGAGCAGACACATAGATTGCAGAGACAAGGTGATACTGCATCCCTCCCAACACCAATTATGGTAAACACCAATTATCCAGACGATAAGCCCTTTAATAGAAGTCCTCTGAATTGTTTTTTTAAAGTCAGCGTGGTGGAGCCAAACAGGAGAAAAAAAGAACGAAATAATTGGAGGCTGTTCGCTTTTCACTTCCCATATAAAATTATCCGAAGAGACAGGCCAGAACTTTAAACAGGAGATACCAAGAGATGTTGTGATTTGGATGTCAGCCATTGGGATATTAGGGTGTTTACTTAAAGATGTTCCCCTCTCCTCTCTCCACAGACATACTTCAATGACAATATCCTCACCCTGATACGAACCCTGGTGACCGGAGGGGCCACGCCAGAGCTCGAGGCTCTGATTGCTGAGGAAAATGCACTTCGAGGGGGCTATAGCACTCCCCAGACACTGGCTAATAGGGACCGCTGCCGTGTGGCCCAGTTGGCTCTCCTGGATGGGCCATTTGCAGATTTAGGGGTGAGCTTACAGCCCAGAGGACATCTGAGCCCAGAGTTTGGGGAAAGCTCCTTCTGAATGAATTTGGTGTCAAACAGTGACAAGCTAGGCATCTGTCTGTGTCTCTTCTACCATAAATAACTCCAGAGTTGACCTACGGTTTACTGTGTATCAAGCACTGGACCTTATATGTAGTAGTTCATTTTAATCCTCATGGCCACCCTTTGATATAGGTTCTGTTACCACTAAGTGACTGAGGAGGCTCGAGAGATCCTGAGGACTGACCCTGTGAGGAATTTGCACCAAGGCACCCTGGCTTCAGAACCCATTGGGCTTTCTCATTCTTTGGTATTTTCCTTAGGGATCTTACCACCAAGGCTGGGAAACTTTCTCATTGGATCCTAGGATAGTCAGGGCTACTGAACCCTGACTCCATGTAATGGCACATAGGGATGCCCGGCTCCAGACCTCAAGATCAGAGTTTTCGATGAGACTCAATCTCTGGTGGTTTTCAAAGCACTAGTGCAGTCACATGCATCCAGACTCCTGGCCAAACAGTGTCTCAAGTTGATCCTTAAGTGCCTTTGATTCAAAACCTAGGCCTTATACTTCCTTAGACTGGACCTGTCACTCTCTATCCTGCCCTCCCTGTGATGAATGGGACCAGCACTTGCCTTTGGGTGCTAGGCACCAGCTGGCATTATGCACTTTGGCAGGGGTGTGCACTCTGCCCCCACCTTATTCCTAGCCCACCCCTATGGATGTGGCTGGAACCATGAGTCTTAGCAAACTATAAACCTGTTGCATGATCACTGGTGTTGCCCAGAAAGCTGAATCGTGGAAAAGGAGTCAAGGAAAGCATTTTAATTTTTTTCTGAAATATCAATGTCTACTTGTACCATATATATATTTTTTGAAATGGCACTTCCATAACTAGTGGCTTTTTACCTATAATTTATTTACTGATACATTTGAATAGGACAAAGACTTTAAATGATGGTAAGATTGGGCCCCACTTTTATTCTCTAATATGATGTCCCTATGGAAATTCCTGAGATAGGAAGGATAAATACAGTCCTTTTCTGCCAAGTGAAGCCATTCGGTAGTATCCTTCCTGTAAAGCCCACCTAGAGTCACCTGGCTGCACGAAGCCAGTGTTTCCAAGTGAATGTATTTGCTTTCACTTTCTGGGTCAGGCCCCAGGCCATGGGAGGGTGGTTGTGAACTGATTAGAACTGTGAATTCTAGTTATTTCGCCTTCAGACCCCTAGCTCCTGGGGAAACACATTCTCTTCCCTCTTGCCATCTCCGAGGTCTGCAAATTGTGCTTTTCACACAGTCCTTACCTGAAAGAGTCTGTCGCCATAGGACCTGGTGGGGTCTTTTCCCCTTGCTGTGATTTCTATTATCACTTGGCTGTTTTGACAACATGAGGTCCAATCACAGGCACCAAGGCTGAGCTGGGGCAAAAGGTATACATTGTTTTGCAGAGCTGGTTTCTTCTCAGCTGAACATACACAGGAGACCTTCAAGTTTTACACCCTGGAGGGAGAGGCATAATCTCTTTAGAGCTCCATTCTACAGATGGAAAAAGGGGAGAAGAAATACGCATTGTTATCTGATCCTAAAATCACCCTTTTAAGGTGGTGTGATTTCTTCAGCCAAAGTCCCTTGGTCCAGACCCTCCGCCTCCTGGGACAACAAGCTTTTATGAAAAGACTCTTTTCCCCTCTGGACCTCAACTTCCAATCACATAAAAATAATGTTTTTCTCTGTTCTCCCAGGATGGTGGTTGTTATGGCGATCTGTTCTGCAAAGCTCTGAAAACATATAATATGCTTTGTTTTGGAATTTACCGGCTCAGAGATGCCCACCTCAGCACCCCTAGTCAGTGTACGAAGAGGTGAGTATCCTCCTGCTCTGCAGTCCCACCTGATACAGATACAGAAGTGCCCTCTCCTCCCCTGTCTCCTGCCATGTAGGCAAAGGACTACATACATACTCTCAACACACAAATTACCCTGCCCACATTAAATCTGACACTTAGTTTGGAAGTTACAGGAAACATTTTTCTTTACTTAATTAATAGTGGATGTGAAGGCATTGTGGAAAGAACTCAAGTTTTATAAAATAGTTCTGTCATCCAGTTACACCAATCAGAACAGAAGCATCTCCCCCAAACTCAAGCTATTGGAATCACCTCTGTTGGTGTCTAATATAGAGATATTTCACATTGCCAGTGTTTAAGAAAGTTTCTTTGCTATATATTGGAATCCTGTATGTTTGCTTCATATATATATATATATATATATACTTTTTTTTTTTGGTACTGGGGATTGAACTCAGGGGCACTCAACCACTGAGCCACATCCCCAGCCCTATTTTGTGTTTTATGTAGAGACAGGGTCTCACTGAGTTGCTTGCTTAGCGCCTCGCCGTGGCTGAGGCTGGCTTTGAACTCGCGATTCTCCTGTCTCAGCCTCCCTAAGTGCTGGGATTTCAGGCTTGAGCCACCGTGCCCGGTTGCTTCATATATTTTTAATTGACTCATTTTTTTTACTTGTATATATTTAATTTAAAGAGTGTATGTCATCACCTTTGGCAGAAAATCAACAGTTAAGTGTGCTAGTTGTATTTTTCTAATATACATTAAAATAAATTCATAGCTGGAAAAAATTAAGAGTGCATCTTAGAATGAACCAAATCAATGACTTTGCACAATATAGCCCAGGAAAGAATACTGTGGAGTTGTTTCACAACTCTGTATATTAGAATCACCTGGAGAGCTTTTAAAAACAACTCTGACTACAGGAAAACATAAACACATGCAAACTTTAAAATATATAATTTTTTGTATATTTAGTGCCCAGAAATTATAGCATACAGCCAGAGTTGACAACTGGAGTAGACCAGAAGATCCCCAAAGTTTAGGGAGCGTGAGAGTCAACCTGCAGAGCTTTTTAAGAACAAATTGCTGGGCCCTACTCTCCGATTCAGGAGATCTGGGTGGGGTTGCTTAAGAATTTGCTTTTGCAGTGGTTTCCAGGTGGTGCTGATCTGCCTGGCCTGGGGACCACAGTCTGAGACCGCTGCTATAGAGGAAACAATGATGATGGTAGTCATATCTGATGTGGACTAGACAAGTCTGATGGAAATGAAGAGAGCCATGATACAGAGCTGACACACAGGCAGGAAAGGGTTTTATATTCTTTGCAGTAAAACATGCACCAACTTAATTTTTCAAAGATGAGAATGGTCTAAGGAGATGCTAGGCAATGGTAGAGCAAGCTCCTGGGAAGTATGCCTGAGGTTGCCAGGAAATTCTAGAATGAAAGTTGTGGTGCCATCTATGACCTCTTCCACAGTTGGGTTACTCAGAAGTGAACTTGACTCTTCATGGCCAGAGGAAGCACAGTTTCGTTCTTTGATTACCAGCTCTAATTTGGTGTCTGCCTGGGCTTGTGGATGGCCCCCTCTGTTGAGTTAGAGAACAATTTCGTTGAACTTGGAAGCAGATTTGAAGGTACTGGATCAGCTACAAGTACAGCTCCCAGATCTTCTGGTTAACTTGAGCAGCAGGCAGTTCCTTTGGGCTAAGAGGGACTGGACTTCCCCACCAGATCCTCCTCAGGCTGTGATATCTCTGCTTTCCTTGTCCAGGTATGTCATCACCAATCCCCCGTATGAGTTCGAGCTTGTGCCGACGGACCTGATCTTCTGCTTAATGCAGTTTGACCACAACGCCGGCCAGTCCCGGGCTAGCCTGTCTCATTCCTCCCACTCATCGCAGTCCTCCAGCAAGAAGAGCTCCTCTGTTCACTCCATCCCATCCACAGCAAACCGACAGAACCGGCCCAAGTCCAGGGAGTCCCGGGACAAACAGAAGTACGTGCAGGAAGAGCGGCTTTGATATGTGTATCCACCGCCACCCTGTGTGAAACTGTATCTGCCACTCATTTCCCCAGTTGGTGTTTCCAACAAAGTAACTTTCCCTCTTTTCCCCTGTAGTCCTCCCCGCCTTTTTTTTTTTTTACACATATTTGCATATGTATGATAGAGTGCATGTGGTTGTCATTTTTATTTCACCACCATAAAACCCTTGAGCACAACAGCAAATAAGCAGACGGACCAAAAGTTATTTATGATTCTAAGGGAAAAATAACCCAAAGGCATGCTCCAGACATAAATAGCTCACTGCAGGAATGAGTTCACAGATTAGAAAGGAGCACTTGTGATCAAAGTCAGTTAGGCAAAGCAAGTTTATTTCATGTACAAGAAAAGTTTATTCTGATTTATCAGGGTTATCAGGGTGCTTTGGGTTTTGATTATTTGTTTTCTTTTTGTTCTCTCATTCTTTTTTTTTCTTTTTGTACATACACAATAAGTTAGCACATGTTTATTTGAAACAAGCAACCAAAAAGCAATGAAAACGTATTGATTGTTTCCACTCTCTGGGCTGAAGTATCAGGAAGCATCTGAAAAGCTGTCATGGTGTGTATAGATGATTATTAAGCACCTGTTTGTTGCAAGAGAGCATTGGAGGTTTTTTGAGTTACTCACCCAGGCCTTTTGTCCCAGAGCCAGCAGCTTCCTTTGGGAGTTCATGTGAACGTTTCTAATGTTAATACAGAGGAAAGAAGTAGTATTCCACTCGTGGATGTATCAAATTCTAGTCATTTAAGGGAAAAGAGGTTTGATTGCATATTAAATTGTTATTCTGTCTCCTTATGCTGCCATATGAATAGCTATTTTTTTCTTTCACTTTTGACATTTGGGATGAAAAGCCATATGTATCATAAATATCAGATGTAAGTCATTAAAAACTGCCTTCCTGGGACTTTTAGATCTTTTAAAAGGTGAATTACTTACCTTATGTACAGAATAAATAATGCTCGGAAAAGAGCAAGTATTTTTCCATGCATTCTCAGGGGGCTTTTTTACTCCCCTTTGTTTGATTAGCAGGAGCCCCAATGCCAGGTAGGAACGAGGGCTGGGGTGACGGTGGAGTGAGAGGGAGAAAAACCCAGCAGCAGATAATGGTTTTGTAGGAACTGACATGCTAAATAAATCAAGATACAGAAGGCTCAAGCCACCGCGGTCTCAACAAAGACAAAAGCCAGGGGCCACTTTACATTGTTGGCACAGTTGCATGATGCTGGTTATCCCCAAACATAAAGCTGGTGGCAAGAAATTCCTCATCTTCCAGTTCGTTAATGGCCAGTTTAGTTAGGAGGTGGGTGACAATAACAGAGAGCTACTCCTTGTCTTTACAAGATGGGGAATGAGAAGAGTACGAAAGTAAGCCAAACACATTTTGGTATAGTTATGTTTTTTGTTTGTTTGTTTTCTTTCTTTTTTTAAAAAAAAACAGGAAGCATGGGGGAAAGGGAGAAAAATACCCTTCTTCCAACCTAAAGTTGTCAGATGTTTTAGGCTTGCACATCACCCTTTAGGCAATGGAGTGGTTCTTAAAAATTGGCCAACTCTACCACAAGCAAATTCTCATATGGATGGTCTGGCTCCTGGCTGGTATAAACCTATTTGAGCTGTTTATTTTTTTAAAAATCTATTGACTAGAATAGGGGTAGAAAGGAGCAGACAAATGTCACAACAGTACGATCTCTGAAAAGGTGTTTTTATGGTGAATGTTTGGGGTTTAGATTTTGGATCCCCTGTCCCCTCCAGCATGATAATTTTGGAGATTTGCTTGCTGTGTGGATTGACAAGCACTTTTACTGACAAAATAGTGAGGCTCAGTCAGAACCTCTACCTCCCTCGCACCAAAGACAGGGGCAGAGCAGCATTCAAACCAGTGATGGGGCGGGGAAAAACTGTATACATGTATATTACAAAGCGCTATGAGTGGAAGTATTTTTTTTCAAATGGTTTTATCCCTATATATTTTGATTTATATATTACGTATAACTCTCTTTATATATAACTATATATATAAAACTATATATATAAATATATATATAACTATATATACATATCCCCTAGTTTTGGATCATGAAGAGCTCTTCATGCATTCTTTGAAAAGGAGGTTATAAAGTTACACCCTCAGAACATTTATAACTATAAGAATGTGCCAGTTAAAGTGCTCAACAGGAAATATGACAGTTTAAAAGCATTGTAAAACTCACATAGCTTACTTCTCTCTCTAAAGTGCAACAAGGATGAATAGAATGGGCCAAGGTATGACAATTAATGGTTCTGCATGACCTAGCCACTGCTGGGGGTTTCCTTCTATAACGTTGTCCTTGTGAAAACTTTTGTGAAATTAAAAAAAAAAAAGGAGTTACAACTTTTATTCTGTTATTGGTTTGTTTATTTTTATTTATATTGTTCTGTTTGTGGTTTTATTTATTTTGTTTTGCTTTCCCCACCCCCAAGCCCTTTTCCTCTCCTCCTTTTCCCCTCCTTCTCTTTCTTCCTTCACCTTCTTAATTGCTCAGCGCCATGAGGCTGTGCTGCTGCTATGGCTAGATTCCTTAGAGTTTGTTTTGGTGTTCCTGGGTTTGGGGTTGGGTAATTTGGGGGGACCTTCTCTCCATCTGGCTTGCCTTCAAATCTGCACGTGGCCTCCCTGCCCACCTTGGTACCTTGCTCCAAGTTCAAAAGCATTTTCCCATTGAGAAACCCAGCTTCCTCCACTCCCCCCATTACTACCACCCCAACCCGGTCCCCATCAGTCTGTTCACATCTCTGTGTTTATCTTGGCAAGAACTACCAAATCGAATGAGAATGCCAGTGGATAAACTTTTCTGGAAAACATTCGCAGCTATTCCATTTGGCAAACTTAACTTCTCTTGTAATATTTTCTCAGACCCTCCTTTTATTTAAACCAGGAGGGTCATTAATGGCAAGAGCATTGTTCTCCTTGATGTTTGATCCATTATGATGACAGTTAAAACTGGTCAGCTGTATGATTAATTCGAGAACCAACACCCCATTAACTGGGGCTGATGACTCAGTTTTCCTACTACCCAAGTCTCTTGCCACCTGCCTTTTGGATGTGTTAAATCCCAACCAGAAATTGGGCAGATAGAAGTAAATCCAAAATGTGTTTTATATACAATTCTTCAGCAACTCTGATGAGTTGATATTGCAACGGGACTGGAATGGGAACAGACTATTACCCGAGATGGAATTTGGGGGTTTACCTTGGACTTCGGACACACAATTCCCATTGGTAGATAATTGAAAAATGACCATATGTGGATGATAACATATTTGATTATGGAAAAGGGGTTATGATTGCTTCTATTTTTTTTCCTTTTTTAGCTGAAACTTCTCTATTATACTTTCTTTATTAGAGTGAAGACTCCTTCACTGTTTCCCAATTGCCCCCAAACTTCCCCTTCCTCTTTCAGGAGAACATCGCTCACTTAGGAAGGAGGCATACAAGTTTCTCATTTGTGCCTCTTTCCTCATCCCCTCCTCACCAAAATAAATACACAAATAGGTGAGAGTAGAAAGTGAAAGAGTTCTTTGCAGAGAAAGTATATGCATTAAGAACAACATCTAGGAACTCAACGATGTGCCCAATTCTAGAAGAGAAATAATGTGTAAGTCATTCAATCCAATTTGTTGACTCTTTGAAAGAGGTAAATGTTAAGGAAGCTGGTAGATTAGGAGGCACAAGGAAACCTTGTCAGCCTCAGCCCCCTGAGAATCAAAGAACCATCAACATACCTTCCTTCTGCTACCAGGGTCCTTCCCAAAGCCAGTCCAAATGGGTTCTTACACATGTAAATTTCTAGCACAACTGGGAGAAGCTTTAAATTCTGTTCTGAATATTTAATGTTGTGACCCAGAACCTTACAATCGGTGCTTAATAAGTATTTGAAAGTAATTTGACTTTAAAGATTTGTATACCCTTAACTATTTGATAACTTATCTTTGTCCCCTTGGCTTATCTTTTAAAAAAAATTACAAGGATTGCCTGGAGGAACTTCACAATGCTTCTCTGCCCATGTCATTTTCTCCAGCTGGGTACAACCTCCAAGATAGGGGAACAACTCAGTGAATGGAAAGACTGACTGTGCCTGTTGGCAGCATTGTCAAGATCCCAGATGACCAGAAAAACCTTTTGATTGGCTCTTCTTCAGCATGGGAAAAGCCTAAAGGTGTCTGCATCCCAATAGAGACAATTAAATAAACCTGCTAGGTTCCTATAGCAACAGGCTCCTTGAAGGAGAAACCGGAGAGTGTAGAAACTTCAGGGACAGTGGAAGTCAAGACAGGGTAAAAATCAATTCTCCATCAGCTTCTTTCAACCTCTCCCTGCTTTGTCATAACATGATAAAGAAGTAGCTGTGGGCACCTGTCACTAACTGGTTGACTGTCTCCCAGGCAGAGATGGCGTATTCATTGCAACTATCAGAGGTGAGAGGGATTATTCCCTGCCACCTGAGAGGGAAGAGTGAGGGGTTTGCCTTCGGGGATTTTGGCTGGACCAAGGGCCAGAGAGGAGAATCGGGAGGGGGCCATTGGCTCTGCTCAGTGCACGGCAGAATTAGATTGAGTTGAAAGAGACAGATAGTCATCGTGGACAATTGCAGAGAAGTAAGATAAACCAAAAATGAACTCTTTTTGGTAGATGATTTTTCATCTCCATGAAATAGCTATGTTCTGCCCAGGCAAAGGAGAGGAGGTGTATGCGTGGGTAGGTTTTGCGGGGGCATCAGTTTGGTAGGTGGAGAAAGAGCACAAGGCTGCCTGTCAGCAATGTGAACTGTGAAGCTGCACAGCATTGCCTTTGAAGTTGGATTGCCTTGTTAGCCCTTATAGTTCTCCACCGTTATCTCTATCCAGATGGAATCTTTTCCTTCCATGCCTTTGCTCTCTAAACCCCAGCTTGTGGTGCAGCAAGGAGAGGGCCAATTATTCCAAATGCCTTTGCTGTGCCATCGTCTCTCCCTTTCTGCAGTCTTCTCTGGGGAATAGTTATGTGAAAAGGCTAAATTCCACAGTGCTGACAACCCACAGAGCCAGCAGAGTGTTCACAGTGCAGCTTGTGTCTTTCTCTGCTGCTGGTGTCCCAAGTAGCTCAGCCTCCTCTCCATAGCCCTTTCCTTTGGCTCTTGGTGGGCTCGCAGTTGTATAGCTATAGGAAGCCCTGACCTTACTCTGAATCCTCTGATCTCAGTGATGACACTAGCCGTAGGAGGCGTTGAACCCAGGATGCAAAGAAAGGACCACCAACTTCAATTTGAAATCAAATTAAGCAAGCTTATATTGTATGCACATTAGCTGTACAGTGGCTATCTCTGTCTGCAAACATGGCCAGAAATCAGTAGCCTGGTCTCAGAGCAGAGAGGTTTTTATATCTCTAAGAATTACAGAAGTAGGATTCTGGCAACCATCATACAGAAGCAGAGAGCAAACTAATGAACTTATAGTTTAACATTTCTAGGTAGGGAGTAAACTCAGACTTTAACCTTGGCATTTAGGAGGCATCACTGAGATTTTAGGGAGAGTGATTACCTAGTCAAAGCTATCTACTCAAAAAGCCAGGTGCTGAGGGGTTCAAGGAATGAGCAAGAATTCCCAACAAGCAGAACAAAAATGAACTTTTTTTATGATCTCAGGATGAGATGGCTCCCAAACTTAAAATGGAATTAGACTGGGTCCATCAGAGGTATAGATGACTTTCAGGTGGGGTAGGGTATCTGTCACCTGAAAGTCAATATTTCAGAGACAGAGAGATACCTCAGAAGGGTTGTGTCCCTGAACTCTCCAACATAACACAGATGACCCCTTCCTCTCTTTCACCTTCCAAATGAAGACTACCCACCAAATCCTCCTGTATGTCATGTCTGTGGCCACAAACCACATTCATCAGGCCAGCACTCCAATTTGCAAGTCATATTTCTTTACCTCAGATCCTCTGCTGAAAGCTTCATTTGTAATTGCATCCAAAAGACACGACCCATCCTTATATCCTTCTCCATCACTGACAATACTCATTAATGCCAACCTTATGCCAAAAACTGATGCCTTAGCGATTGCCACGGGCCAGGCACTCTTCTCACTACTTCATGCGTATTAACATGTTCACTCTTCTCCATCAGCCCAGACATAGATGCTGCCAGACTCTCCACTGCACAGGTGTAGAATCTGCAGGACACTAAAGTCTATGAAGCTAGCCACTGTGATATCACATCGCTAACATTCTCGATAATGTTCACAGCCTTAGCAACTCATACTTACTTACCATGTAGCTGGACCCATGCTGAGGGCTTTGTGGACACTAGCTCCATTGATCTAAATGGTAATATTGGCGAGGTTATAGCCATCACTCTGTTCTACAGCAGAGAAATGATGCCGAGATAAATAACATAATAGCTTGTTCAGAGCCATGCAGCTAGCTCCTGTGAGAGCCAGATCCACTTGACTGTCACCTGCTCCCTGACACCATTTCCCTGCCAGCTCCTCATGGAGTGTCCATGGTAGACAGCTTGTGTCATAGCTATTCTAGAGAGGTGACATCTCCCAGTGGTAGCTTTGGTGACCATTACCATGTGTCCTCTGAGGCATCTTTTCATCAAAGGCCTTTACCATTTTAGCAGTTATTCTCCTGGCTTCATTCTGTCATTCCAGTCCACTTGCTACTGACTGGGAAATGCAACTCCCTCCCTAACTCCACTAACCACCTCTGGAGAGAGCTCCTGGCAGGTCACACATTGAACTAAAAGTGATGACATGAGGCATCTCATCCTCAGGAACCTTATGGACAGATGGCAATATTTTCCTCTGGTAGTAAGGAGGCCCTCACAACCAGGTCAATTACCCTTCTCATCTTAGGGATGAAAAGAAAATACCGAGAGATCTTTCTGGCACATGGGACAAGGCAGAGACGGGAGAAAAACTCAGGGATTTGGATTTATTCTCGACTATATCAGTACTTGAATTCCTCATCTGAGTCCTCTTCCTTGTGGACAAGTCTGTAGGCAGAATTTCTTCTTTGAAAGGCAAGATTCAGTAAGCCAAACTGTTATTGTCATACTCAATACACTGTCCACTGAAGCTTTGTGGCTGGCAACCATTACTAGTCATGTTCTTCTGAAGCTCTTCTGGAGGAAAAGGCATGTCTTCACAAAGGACCTTTGCCCCTAGACATTCAATTTCCTCAGCATCCTTTCTAACCAAGAATCTAAACACACACACACATATACATCCTAGGAACCACCCCAATGAATAGCTATGTTTCAGGCATCATGAGAAATTCACCTCTTGACTGGAAGGGGCTTTCACACCACCCCTTGTGTGGTGAGGCTGCAGGCTCAAACATAGGGGCTACTTTGCTTATATTTTATTTATTTATTTACTTTATTTTATTTATTTATTTAGGCAAGACATTTAAAGGGAAAGAGAGAAGAAGCTTAAATGGAGACATAATGCTCTCTTTCTTACAGACAGCAGAAGGAAATTGATATCCTCTCTGTGGTGAAAGGCCAAAATGCCATCTTTGAATTGAACTGTAAAGACTAAATTCTGAACAATTATTCTCTGCAGCAGTTGTACAAATTTCAACAAATTCCAGCTGTCTTAGGCCTTTCACTCAAAAGACCTCCTCGTTTCCATCAGCAGAGTTCACTCTTCCGACCTGGCATGTCCAACCTAGCACTAAATCCCCTTGCAAAACCGTTGCACATAACAGGACAACCACAGTCAACAGCAGCTCCAGAAAACAGAGCACAAACACCAGGCTCAACTCCAAACATCATCTTTACACA
This sequence comes from Geosciurus inauris, assembly GCA_004024805.1. NCBI lineage: Eukaryota > Metazoa > Chordata > Mammalia > Rodentia > Sciuridae > Geosciurus > Geosciurus inauris. The sequence goes on along the minus strand of PVHX01000074.1, from coordinate 17,408 downwards.
TAAACTGTTTGAAAAAGTCATAGTTTGGAATTGTTTCAGAGGCCCGGCAATGCTTTTAAAACGTGATAACCATCACACTTTACTCTTCTCTGAAAGGTTAGTTTAATCATAGATCACAAAAAAATTGGTTTCCACAAATGCATAATGGTTCATCTATGTCACACTTGAACTAAATGGTTTTTTAAATGGAGCTGAAATTATTTTGATGTGTACACAGTCCTGGATTTCTATACAACCTTTTTTAACCAGCCCATCAGGAGTCTTGCCTCTAAAGCCTCATTAATAATTCAGATGTGCTGATGACTTTAAAAGATCTATGGAATTGAAGCTTAGGAAAAAAAAAAAACTCTGCTTGACAAAAAGATAAATGAATGTAGAAAGAAGCTGTAGGAGTCTGGCAAGCTGTAGATCATCTCAGAACAGATTGTAACTTTATCATTCTGTCAGGGGGAATAATTTAAAGCACTTAATCAGTTAGCTTCACTGTGAGGATGTAGCATTATGAATTCCTATCGTCCAATCTGTTCAAATCAAAGTGAACTTAATTATAATAGGTGAGAGAGCCAGAACAGGAGGGGGTGTGGGGAGAACGATGCAAGAGGTAGCAAGTGTCCTGAGGGGTAAACTGAGCTGCTGAACAAAGAGTTACAGTAAGGCTTTTACCCAGGCACATCCCAAGCTCCAGAGATGGCCAACAGGGCTCGGCATACTGGAAATACCAATAGTTTGGGCCAAAGAGAAATGAGCAGAGTGGCCATGAGCTAATCATAGATGCTTCATTTATAAACCATCAGCCAAACACACACACACACACACACACACACACACACACCACACACACCAAGCCAGGAGCCATTTTCATTGACATGTTAGTCCAGGACCACTGAGAAGGCAGCTACGAATTATTCTGTAGGCAGAAAAGGAAACGGGAGAGGCCGTTGTCTCCATAGCAGTGAGTGTGCCTGAAAGCTTTTTCCCTTTTAATTTTCTTTCCCTAAGCCACTAAAATGAAGCATATGATTCCCAAGTTAGAACATCCCATTTGCCCAGTCCTTTCCTATCTCTACACATGGCCAATTTCCCAGAAAGTTTCAATCCTAGAAAGAGGCGGGGATGAGAGTGGAGTCTTGTAAAATTGCACTGCCCTGCTAAGAGGATGATGGACCATTTTCCCTCTCACCCCAGCCCCTGAACACCCTGACTCAGCAGTCTCTCTCAGCCACTTCTGTGCTCAGGGTGGAAATGAGATGCCAAAACTTCATCCAGCTCTCTCGTTGACAGCTTGGGTTATTATAGTCGGTTAAGATAGTGCCACTTGGAACCCTTTCGATAACTTTACACAAACAGAGTTCTCATTTTTGAAATAAAAGCTATCTCAAAATACTGTTTAAAATACTGGTTTCTATACTGGTTTTTCACTCTCATTGACCAGCAAATTCTGTGGGTTTCCTTTAAGACCCCCAAAGGTGGCTACAAAAGAAACACAAGGGGTACAATTGGCATATGCCTTTCTGTCAGCTTATTATAAGCAGAGGACTGGAAAGAGGTAATGCTGCATAAAATTCTAGACCATTTGCTCTGCAGTAGGGATGATATCCCTCTGCTCCATCCAATAGAGGCATAGATCTTTCCTTAGGCATGATGTCTGTACACAATATCTGATACATGCAGCATCTCCTCCCCACCAGTTTTCCAGGCCACTAAAGTAACTCCAGAGAAATTTGCCAGAACTCATCTTCCAATCTGTCCTTATTCTCTGAGGTCCACTCATGGTGGCTCCTAGTCCTAATGGCACATCTTGTTCTTCACTTGCTACAGGAAGCAGAGGTATGTTTCAGATCTTGGGGTCCTGCCTACACTGCACTGTCTCTCTTAGCAATTCCTCACTGGCAGCTTCTATTGATTACCTTTTGCATTTTTCAATGAACTTTCCAAAAGTGTTACCCTAGGACTAATTAAGCTTCTCATTTCTCCTTCTTGTTCTCTATCCATTTTGCCCTTTAGCAGAAAAGAAATGGTTTACAGATGAACCGGATAATGCCTATCCCAGAAACATTCAAATCAAGCCCATGAGTACCCACATGGCTAACCAGATCAACCAATATAAATCCACAAGCAGCTTGATTCCTCCAATCAGAGAAGTTGAAGATGAATGTTGACTCCCAGGAGACCAGAACTATTTTTTTAAAGCCTGACAAACTTCATAAATGGTGATGTGACTTTCCTTCCTCCTACATGCTGACTCACTGGTGGAGACGTTAGGATAAGCAAGAATTGCAAGAAAATAAAGTAGACAGATCTTTCTCTTTGTCAGCCTTGAATATTGCTTCCATGTATTTTGGAAAAGAAAATGATTTCATTTATAAATGAACATACTAAAATAGTCATGTATAGCCTCTAGCATTTTAAATTATTTTTATTTATTAGAAAGAAAATATATTTTTTCTTTTTTTTTTCCATTGTCAGATATCTTCCCTATACCAAAACAATGCAAAATCAAGATGAATGAGTGGCCAGACTCCTTAATGCCTATTTCTCTTCTTTCTCTCTTTTTCTTTGAGGAGAATGATGGTCACTACCACAATGAATTATGATTAAGGGGAATAGATTATTAAAACAATTTAAAAATGATCAACGGTGTATACATGTATTTTAGTAAATCCAGAAAAGAAGAAAAGAGGGCAGGTAACTACCTGCTCCTCTCCTGGATGGGTATGTATTTTGATCTGCATTGACACCAGCTCTTAATAAATGGAAACTTATTTATTTTCACAACTGAAAGCAAAGTTTTTGTAGTTTTAGTTTTCATTCTGTATTTCTCATCCCTCTGTTCAGATATTTAAAGTGAAGACCTTCTTATAGCTTTTCTATGATTTCCAGATCAGATTTAGCCAGCCAATTAGGCTGGGAAGGTTGGGCCTGCCTGGGATGTGGAAGTTGAGATTCACTCAAGACATGGCTCTGTTGGTTGTTCTAATGGCGGGGACTCCTACATGTTGTTCTGCTTCTCATTTTCATATTTCCAAACCACACAAGCAAGTGATTTCAACTTTGGGAGGTTCTGGTGAACTTTATCTCCCCACCCTAAAACTCAGAGCTTTTAGCCTGAAAGTCGGTAAACACCAATAAACAGTTTCAACAATAGAATCTCAGAGGCACTCATTCTTCTCATTGAGTTTCTTGTTTAAAAAAACTTTTGACCAGATTTAAATCTATTGGCTTTCCAGATTTAGTTAGTAGGACAAAACCCACACAAACTTGCTAAAATGATTTTTCAGATAATAACAAGAAGGAAAGCAACAAATGCACTTAATATAGACTGTTAGAAAAAGGCCTTTGAAAATTACCAGCAATGAAATAAATGTATCTGCCACTTCAAATGGTGGTCCAAAAGATTTTTCTAGCCATCAGATGTGATCACAATGTCTCAGAGCTCTGCTGTCACTTGCATGCCCAGTGTCTAGTTGCCCCCACCACTGTTTTGCTCCAAGGACTCCGCAAGTCTTTCAACTTCAAAATTATCCATCTTGGATATGCTCATCAGGGTCTCTGGAGAAGCATGAACGTGATAGTGATTTTCATTTTCTTAAAAATGTGAACTGTGGACACTTAACCAAAATAACCAAAATGTCCCCTAAATTCCCAAGATATCTATTCCATTAACTCTTCAGGCCATGATCCTGTGGTACCTAGTGATGGTAGTGCAAATCAGATCAGAGCAAAGTAATGCAATCACATGGAAACATGTCCACCAAGTACTCCAATTACCAACGTAGGCAAAACGAGCTTCCACCTCTGTCCACTCCCTGCAGAGCCAATCTAGTTGTGCTTCCACCTCGTAGGCATTGTCCTGCAGTGACTTGTCAGACTGTGGTTACTCTGTTGTCACATTTTGTAGAATTAGTTCTATAAACGTATTGTGAATATAATGTACGTCCAATTGGATTGTTAAAAAAAACTACTTATAATCAATCACTAGTCTACGCAGCAGACTAAAATGATGTCAACAGTCTATATCCAGGCTTATAAACATTTCCTGGTTTCCAACAGAAGTCAAACATGTTTCTGGGGAGAATCCCCTGCTAGGATATTGACAACTTTCCTGAAAGTGAGGGCCTTTCTTTTACATAATGATTTTTGCCTTGGGGTCACCTTAGTATATTTGTATTGTGCACACTCCTCTTTCCTTCATGAACCATAGTGGGCTCTATTTCACTCTTGTTCCTAATCACCACCTCTGAATGTGCTATAGCTCATTGGTCTTCTCTGGCAGGCAATGATGACCACTGAAAGAATTTTTTATCAAAGGAATATGGGCAGAGTGCCCTATGCAATCCCCTCATCCCTGTCCCTTCATACCTAGGCAGGCTGGAAACAGAAGTGGAAACTCCACCCAAATCAAGTCCATTTATGTGTAGAGATTTAAATCTAAACTTTGGAAAAAAAAACAAAAAAACAAAACCATAATGGCAAAAACAGCTTCCCACAGTGAAGGGCTCCTTGGTTCATCAAGCATCCTCCAAAAACCAAGTTGGTAGAAATCCATTTTCTTCTAATGTAGAGCAATAAGCTAAGGCTGTTTTGCCTTTGGATAATGAATTACACTGGGCCAGAAGGCAAAATAAGGCATTTCTTTTAAAAAGAGGTATGTAAAAATCACCAGGTAGTGGTCCCTTTGACAAACATTGGCACCTGGTCAGTTGAAAGTGAAATGGAAATAAAAATAAAATCTGTCAGGTCCCTGGGGTGCTCAAGGGAATACCAGAGCTTTCTGATTTATGTTTGTGTTGAGTTCTTTGTCCCTGAGTCCTCATCCATCTCTGCTATAAAAGACTGTCTTCCAACCCAACCACCTGAGACTAGTGGTGGTCTTCTTTGGCATAGTCTCTGCTATAAGGCTCTGATCTCCCATCCCAGTCCAGGGTTCCAGAAAAGCCATTTTCCCAAACTAATGCTACTTAGGTTCTTGATAGTCAGACTTCCAACAGACTGTTTAGAAGGCAAAAAAAATCTACTTAGAAGTTCATCAGCACCAGCATCACCTCTATCATTGAGAAAAAATATTTTGTCTAAGTAATTTTATATTTGAGAATATTGCTTTGAACCAATATAAACCACATTACATAAAAGTGTGATTAATGCATGTTGGAGAACACTCAGGAACTCCTTCCTCCTAAGAGTGTGACATCTTAAAACATACTTTATAAAAAGTAAATTGATTAAACACTTCAAATAGACAAGGAATTATAGCTTCCTGGTTGAGGTTAGAAAGGGTGCAAACGAGAATCCATATGAAGTTAGGTATATTTTCATGTGGGAAGCAAATGTGCCCTACTGATAGTCTCAGGGTTCAAGAGCAACATCTGCAAACAACTAGCTATGAACTTTGAAAACGTATTTTAAACTCCCCAAGACTCAGTGACTTTAAAATGAAGGTAATTCATAGAGATGGCTCCAAGGCCCTTCTCAAATCTGGAAGGACATGATCTAAAGTAGGAGTGGGATCATAGGAGTGGCTGCCTGTCCTTGGCCACCTTGGAAACAATCTTGTCCAGGGCTGGAAAAATGGTCCATTCAGCTGGGTCATCCATGTGGTTGGTATTCCTGACCTGAACATAGTGTATGTTTTCTGCTTTGGACATAGGCTAGTCAGGTTCATTCCTATGCTTTTCAGTTTGGAAGACAGATTCAAGATGCAGAAGCCTACATTCAAATGCACCTGAATTGCATTGTTCCAAATTGTTCTGCCTGTTTCTAGGGTTGTACTCTCAATCTCATCCCTACCTTCCCTTTCCCTTGGTTCAAGACCCCACTTTGGCTAATTTCCTCATCTTGAGCCCACATCTCCAATTTCTAGTATGCAGTTAGAGACTGGAGACCCCTCCAATTCTTGCCATTATTCCCCTTTATGTTTTCCCATGTAGAACTGGTCCTCAGGAAGTAATCAGTCTTACTCCTCATTCCATTTCCTCTGTATTTGATTTTTTTCATCAATACACCAACCATCTTGTTGTAATTTTGATCTATCACTTTTATCATCAAAGAGAATTTTGATGAAAGAATGAAGGACTATGAGGAAGAAGAAAGAGAAAGAGAGAAAAAGAATATCCAATAAATTGGTATGTGAGCCACCTTGACATGTGTTCAACTTGGATACTGAATTTCAGTATTGAATCTGTCCATTTTCTATTCTGCTCCTATATGTTGCTTTTGGAATGGTGGTCAAGCCACCAATCACCTTAAAAAGTGCTTACTGCTTAGGGCTTGACCCACTTTCCTTAGAAAACAAAAGGAACAGAGAATTCACTTTTAAACTTCTGATAAAAGATGTTTCCACCCCTCTTCTATTTACCTTGTGTTTCCAAAGGGCATTTTTCTTCTATCCAGCAGAGATGATTCAACATTTAAATCTCATGATCACTAAAGGAAGTGATGAAGTCCTTTGGCTTTATTTATGAGAGAGTAGTAGTTAGAAATGATTTCTAGCCAATTTGTATTAGTGTGGCCATATTGATTATTTAAATGGAGTCCATCCTGATTGCTTGTTGCTCATGTAGGACCAGTTATAAATAATTTCAATATTACCATAAAATAAGACAATGCAGAGAAATTCAAAATTTTATTTCTCAAGAGACTATAGCATCTACTTTGTCATCCTTATGGTGAACTTGTTTAAATCTTTTGTGTGCTCAAAGGTAGCAATGCCTTTAGCCCCACAATTGTTGGAGGTTCCATGATATCATAGTCCCACATGACTAGACTAGAGAAAGAATTCTGAGTCAGACTGTCTTTACAAACCTTGCTCTTTTGTTGTTTAATTTTAGCATGAAAATGAGCCTGAGACTCTTTATCTAAGGGGGAAACTCAGGACATACATCAAAGAATGGGGATGAAAGAACAAAATGGAAGAGATACAAGCAGTATTTTATGGTGCCCTGAGCCAAGGGCATGCAAGTGCTGCCAAGAGCTAGAGCTTGGAGTTGATAGGAAGAAGAGGTTGCATTGACCCATGGGCTCAGAAGAATGCAGAGGAATATAATGTTTGATGGGCTTTGGAAGTATTTCAATAGGAAATGGGGGACTAGACTGGAAAGATGTGGACTGTGAGTGCTTTCCGGGGGAGAAGGGTGTAATGGGCTACAGAGCATTTGTAGGAATGTGATTTCAAGACCACTAGCTAGATCATTTTGTCTACAGTGATAAGTTTGTAGGGGAGCAGAGGAAAACTAAATGAGACCTAATGGAAGGAGCAAGGAGTCCAAGGGTCAAGCTAAAAAATTTAGAGTTGATTTTCAATGTCATAGAAAGCCACTAAAGGTTTTAAACAAAAATCCTGTGCGTTTTTTAGGTTGGGAATTGAGCTATTGTTTCTTCCTGGACATCTCAATGAAAGCGTGGACTCTGTGGCTGAACATTTCCTGAGCAGCATGAAGTCCTAAGGGCTGTGCGTCCCTGCTGACCACTCGCCATGTCAGTACCTGCCTGCTTCGCATGCTTTGCTCCCTGTTGTGGGGCCTACATGCACAGACCTCCTGCACTATTTAATTCCTAGAATGTCAGCCACAGATTCATCAAGTAAATTAAAGGGAAGGAGTAGATTTTTAGATTTTTTTTTAAAAAACCATCTTCCAATTATACTATTTTCTGGGCATTCATATTATAAGAACATGAGATAGGCCATGAACAAATTGTAGAGTATGATTCCTAGTCTAGAACTGCCAGGTATGGATTCCTGTTATTAAAACATCCTGCCAAGTAATCAGGTAGTCATTGCTCAGTAACCACTTAGCCATTCAGTCAATATTTGGAAGGGAAATGGAACAGGACAGCCAGATGAGTACAGTAAAGGTACTGCTATCAGTAAGCTTATAATCCAACCCACACCAGAAACACACAGAGCCCTTAGAGACAGCACCACCTTACAGTAATGGCAGGAGTTAAAAGAAGGGAGATATGCTACGATTTGAAGTGGTTCAGCAAGAAGGGCTTTGTAAATCATACGGGGGCTTAGGAGTTAGGTCAGTAGAGGGCCAGCATCCCAGGCCTGAAGACAGGACCATCTGGTATGTGATGTTAATCAGTAAGAGCTAATGAAGATTTATTGAGTAGCCACTGGGTACTCATTGCTGGGTAAAACTTTTAGAGAAAGATAACACACCTGCCTAACTAGGAATGCAAGACACAGTTACATGAAGAAGAGGATGTTGCATAAAACAGGTGTTCTATAAATGCTTTTTGAATATATGAGAATAGTGAGTAGTGAATATGGTCATAGATCAAATGGCTGTGGACGTTGGCTGGGGTTGCAGGGATGGGTGTTGGTGCAAGGCTGTGGGTCTGGAAAGGGTTCTTTATGAAGGTAATGCTTCATTCAGACCTTAAGGATAGGGCCATGCAGAGGACTATAAAGAAGAAAAGAAGACTGCAAGAGGAATGACCCAGTGCAGACAATTGGGAAATGTTCTGTGTGCATCCAGAGTAGAAGGGGCAGAGAGCCATCCCTAAGGGAAGACCCCACAGGCAAAGGATGGAAAAGGTGCAGCTGAGAGGAGGTTGCGGCAGATCTCATAGATGAGGAAGCCGGATCCCTACAGAGCCTGAAACACAGGGAGCCTGGATGAATTCTCCAAAAGAGAAACTGTAGGTTTGGAAGATCAGTTAGTAGAACTGTTTGGGGGATAAAACCATAACTTTAGGGGCTAAAAAGAGCAAAATAAATGGATGTTCTTTGGATAAGAGATCTGGGATACTCAAGTGCCAGGGAAATAGGAAACAAAGAAAAAAATTCTAAGAGAGAGAGGATAGGTCATTTATGAGGTCAGCAATGAGGTGTTTGGAGATGGTGACTCAGATGTATAGGACTTGCTTGAAGAAGGCAGGGGCTCCAGAGCTTGTCACAAAGCCTAGCCTGGATGGGCAGACAGCTGGTCACTCTGGGTTACTCTGGACACCTTAGAATTGGAGGGAGCAAAGGATGCACTCTTTCTGGAGGACTCAAAGCAGAGGGATCTTGAGGTGGCCCTCCTTTCTTCTCCTGCTCATGTCATTTCAACGCTCCTCATTGCAGAGTGCACATTGGCAGCTTTGGTTTTAGAGACCTTAAGACAGATCCTACAATTACCTTGCTTTGATGGCTTTTCTGGACTGGGAATATGAGGAGAGATGTTTTGGCCAGATGAAAAAATGACCTTATTTCTAGGTAGAATTTAAATTTATCCCCTTGAGGACCTCTGTGTTTCCTCTTGTCCTCTACCTTGCTTTTCAGCAGAACAGGGATGAAAAGGACTCCAAAGCTCTCCATGGCTTGCCTTAGGAAACACTGCTGGCCCCCCTGTAAATGTACCTTTACAGCACACATGCCTGCCAGAGACCCCAGGCCTTCCGTCACATGGGATTTGGGGTCACTGTGAGAAGGCAATTGCAAGGAAGGGAGCCCTGCTAATAAGGGGGACCAAGCCCCACTTCTACACTAAACCAGAGCCCTGCTGGAGTGACTCATTCACTCCCCTTCCTTCCGCTGAACACGCGTTTGACCAGAACTGCAACATTTCAAACATAAACCAAGATCTGCCTGGAAATCCTAATTAAAAACGTTCCACTCCCAGGTGGCACAGTCACATCCTGCCTAAAGCTTCTGGCCCGTATCCCACCACCCAGACTCTGAAAGGAAACTTCCCCCTACTTAACACAAACCCTACACTCAAGGTTTCTGCAGGGGACAAAGGAAAAAAATAAAAAGTGCACATAAGCAGAGGTCAGCCCACAGGTTCATTAAGGAAAAAGAGCGTGGCTTATTCATCTGTCTTTCACACTTTGATCGTTGGCATGATGATTGTAGTTATGATGAATTACTATGGCTGAACAGGAATTAGAGAAGAGAATAAATGCTGGTGCTCTGAAATGACCTGCCCAACTCTGTCATCTGTAACAACCAGTGATAACTCTCTCATCTTGTAAAAAGGGTTTGTACATAACTTGTACATGGTTTCATTTTTGTATTTTTCGCAGATTAAAAATTTATGTATTTGTGTTCTAAACAAGGAGTGTTTCTTTTTGTCTTTATAGCAGTTACGTGGCTGCGGGTTATGGGGCATGTGGTGGTGGTGGCAAAGTCCCTAGGTTCCCTTTGGGTTGCTCTTGTTCTCTCTCTCTCATGAGGGCACACTTGTGGAAGGAAAACAGTCCTGTGCTTGTCTTCCCAACTGCAAGTACGAACAGAACTCACCTCTCCAAGAAGACTGGGTGCTGCTCAAGAATGTAAGGGGTCCTGGGAGAGAGGGAGAGCTGCTACCACTGGTGTCATGCTTGGGAGCTCAGCAGGGCCACATCATGGCCAGAGGGACACATGCTGCTACAGAAGCCTGCAGCAAGCGGGCCTATAAAGAAATAGGTAGCATGTGATAGACCCTCAAGAAGCAAGAATAGTCTCACTTCAGCCACCTGCTCTCAAGCTAGTTATCTTTTTCTGCCATCTTCACAAAGAAGAAATGTTGGTTTCTCCTGCCTCTGGCTTGTCAAAACCCAGGACTGCCTGCAGCTGGTTTGATCCATACACCTGCACCTCCCTTCCCCACCAGCCCCCAAGTCCAGGCCACCATTGCCATCTCTAACCCCTAATAGGTCCATGGATGAAACCTTGTTTCTAGGCAAAAAAAGGAAAGACCTCTTCAACCCTGAAGTTGAGGTCTACAATTTAGATCTTTGTACTCTATATCTGAATATATAAGGTATAGAACCTATTGGTACTTAATGTCTTCTAGAGATGGTCTTACTGATTCATTAGGCAATTGTTAATATTCACAAGCCTCTACTGGGAGCTGGGGATAGGCTAGCAAGTAATGTGATGACTCCAGTTCCCCAGGCTGGGGAGGGATGGCACCAACAATCAGCAGGTATTAGTCACATATGAAAAACTGATCTACAGGAGTAAGTACAGCGTGCTACAGGGAAGACATAAGAGGGGCACTTAGCTATTTGAAGAACAATCCTCCAGTTGATTGATACTTTCAAAAACAAATCCCCTGCCTAGCTAACACAATAACAGCCCGAACCAGAACTCACTCCCAGGGGTCAGTAAATGCAGGCTTACCTGTCAGAATGTGCCAGTTCCTGACAGTCCTTTGAGCTACAGATTCTCAACTTGCCTTCTCCAATATTTGCTAACAAAACTGAATGTTGTTGGGGAATGTAATTGCAGAGCATATGGTCCCCATTAGTTAGGCAAACTCCACTGCCAAGTTCAGCTCTGAGGAAGGAGTCTGCATAAACGATGAAGTATTAGGGAAAGATTGACAGTGACAGAGAAGGCAAATAGAGAGATGAGACAGAGAGTTACAAAATAGCAGGCTCAACAAACCCAGCACAATGAGCATGGAACATATTTTTCTATTTGTTGAGAAAACAAAATATTTGAATTTGTACTAAAATCTCTCTCTAGCAAAAATCAAAGTAGACCATTCACCAAAATCAATGTTAACTGCTTTGCAATGTCACAGAAGATAGATTCTGCCTGGGAGAAAAACACTGGGGGAACAGAATAGGTAGTATGCTAAGGGAACAAAGCAGAAATGACTTCCACATGCAAATATGAACTTAGTGCTATTTTACATGTTGCTGGGACTGGGTCTTTGAGAGGAGAAATAGGATACCCTGCTTACTAAGCTTTCACATTCTGAGAATGCAGGCTAAAAGTCAGAGATACAAGGAATCCCAAGATCCGGAAAAGATGTTTGGACAAAGTGGGAGCACAGGGCATCATGGGGGAGAAAGCAGCTCCCCAGCCTTGTCCAGCTTCAGAAAAGTCCCAAAGGAAGCAGGACAGTGCCTGAGTGCAGACTCAGTCAGGTGCCATGACTGGCTTTTTCCAGAGAGCTAATGTTGGCCTTCACCTTTCTTCCCACTGAGAGCTCCTTGATTTTAAGTCTGTGATGACTATCCTGACACAGACTGAATTTGGCAGATTTTTTAAAACAGAAATTGGCCTTAATCAGCTCTTTCCAAAAGTAATCAACTTAAATTTTTGTAGAAATCAATAATCTCTTTCTTGTACTTCTGTTTCTTGGTTAACATGCTATTTAATTCAATGGCATCCAAGTCCAAATATTTAAACTACCTTGGGATGGCTAAGCTCTGCTGGTAAAAGCACAGAATACAGTGAAATAAGATGTGGCCTGCAAGGCATACAATTTCTGTGGCCACAGGAAGCAGCAAACTGGTTCACAGGGGAAGGAGAGAGACACCAGCCAATCTGGCTAGCTGAGGAATTGTGCATGGTACAGAGAGATTTGAGTAGAAACCAACTTCAACATCTATCAATGGGGAGTTAGTGCCATGGGTTGATTCATCTATTCCATAGAGTACCAGGCAGCCAATAAAAAAGACAAGGTAGACCTAAGTACATCAGGGTATGGCCCACTTTGTCTGAAAGGCCAAATGCTGCCTGAAGCTTGTTTTCTAAATTAAATTTTATTGAAACCTAGCTATGCCCATTCGTTTACATATTGTTTGTGGCTGACTTCCTGCAGGGTTGAATTGTGACAGAATCTATAGAACCTGTACAGCATAAAGTATTTACTATTTTACTTTGTACAAAAAATAAAGTTTGCTAACTCTTGATCTATGTTGCATATAGGGAGAAAATAAAATATAATAGGATCCCATTTGGATTAAACAATTAGGTATATTTATAGCTTCACTAAAATCTGGAGGGAAATAAAGTCAAGTTTTAAACTATAATTATCAAGATAGGCAGAAAGCAGAGGGGAAAGATTTAGAGACTTATGAAGAACATTCGCCATTTACTTTATACATTTCTGTTTTGTTCAGGTTTATGTTGGTTGGACATGCATGATTTTTATCATCAGGATAAAGGCTAACAATACTTCTTTTTAGGGAAAATTAATAACTGCCCAGGGGTCCCCTGGATGTCAGTGGCTTTACCAGAGTGGGAATCCAGTTCTTCCACAGACTATTTTGAGGCTGTTCATCTCAGAGCTGCTCATGTGGCAGTGGCCTGTAACAGCAGGAAAGCATGTGTTGGTGACAGTTTTCCCACCATTCTGAGTTTGTCATAGTTTTTGTTGAGGTCAGGACCTGCCAGGCTAACCAACCTGTCTCAATTCTACAATGAGTCATTCTTCCTGTAATTACATCTCCGGCACCAACACAGCACCCTCTACACACCTGCAGAAGGAGTCTGTAGGACAGAGCCACCTGACTCCAAGCCTGGGGCTGTGCTCCTCCTCAAGCTCATCTTGCCAACCCCACCTGGGACCTGGCCTCATTTTATTTTGTTTGGTCTCTTTTAATCGAGGCATCTTTCCAAGGAATGATATGCCCTCCAAGGATCTTTTACCTAATAACTAAAACAAAAATTAATTAGTTCATTATAATCTTACATAACCATGGCATACATTTTAAACGTATACAATAAATAAATGGTAAAAGTAAATCTCACCTTTCATTTCTGACTTAGACACTCAACTCACTTTTCTAGAGACAACCATAGTTAATTGTTCCCTTATCCTACCAGAAGGACTACACAATGTACAAACATAAATAACCCAAGCATGGCGTATTACACACTGTAATACTTTGTATGCAGTCTAAATGGCTTCCGTAACAATATAATATGCAGATTATCTTTGTTTATCCATTGATCTTTCTAAGGGCTGCATAATATTCCTCATAGAAAGTAACTTGCTTAACTTTTCTCCTCTTACCAAAATTAGGTTGTTTTCACTGTTCTACTATTTTATCTACAGCTTTGATGAACATCCTGTGCATATATATTTGTGCACAAATGTGAATGAAGCAATAAAATTAATTCTCAGATGTGGAATTACCCTTTTACTTTTAGAAAATATTTCAAGTGTATTGATATTGCCAAATAATCCCCAAAAGTCAGTATCGTAAATCATAACTCTACTATCACAAAACCTCTGGGTTTCCACATTCTCTTTGACATGGTATATTACTTAGGATGCTTTTACCGCCTTACTAAAAGTTGGCCTTAGTAATTAAAAGTCCAACAGGGAGTTAGTTATAGGCGTGGCTGATTCCACAGCTCAACATCATTACTAAGAGTCCAAGTACCTTCCATTTTTGTGTTCTGCTGTTTCAGCATGATGGAAGTGTCTGTGCCTATGCCAAAGGGTGGCTACAGCCATGTCAGTGGCCACATATAGACACAGTAAGGTCCTATGAACCTTAGGAGAGGGATTTCCCTCAGAGGTCATCTTTATATTACAGAAGAAACATTGTCTGGAGTCACTTGTACACTTCTCTTTCAGGTACCATTGGCCAAGATGGAGTTCAATGACCACATCTCAGATAATAACTGGAAAAGAAATTTTATTTTATTATTATTATTTTTTGTATCAGGGATTGAACCCAGGGACACTTAACCTTTGAGCCACATCCCCAGCTGTTTTTGTTTTTTATTTTGAGATAAGCTCTCACTAAGTTGCTTAGGGCCTCACTAAATTGCTGAGGCTGGCTTTGAATTGTAATCCTCCTGCCTCGGCCTCCTGAGTCACAAAGATTACAGGCATGAGCCTCTGCCCAGCAAAAGGATTTAATTGTGTGTCATTGCATGGATTTGAGCCATTCCAGTGTATCCATGTTAGATCAGAGATGTAATTATCTAGTTTATTATATGAATGGAGGATCCAGTAAACAAAGAAAGAAGAAAGGCCATAGAACAGGCCACCAAATAGTGACCAGTCTGAGAAGTAGATTTCATTTTCATTTATATTTAAAATTTTAAATTATAGACAAAGTTAAATATATTTTCACATTTTTGTAGTGAATTTTCCCATTTATATTGTTCTTTTTGAATTTTCAGCATAGTTTATTTTAAAGCCATCCACTTCTTTGTTATTAAATTTCTCTTTAAAATGTCAAAAGTAGCACATGCTCATCACAGTGAAAAGATAAATCAGCAATCTCCACCTCCACTGTATTCTCTACTCTTTAAAATTTGAAACTAATGTTAACATATGCAGATACGTAAAAATATGAGGGGAAATGTTAAATAACTTTTTTTGGCAAAAAATTAAAGAGCTTACACTATAACGGGAATTTGCAATTTGCTTTTTCTTTATTGAAAACATTTAACTGGTGGCGCATGGTGGCGTACCCCTATAACCCCAGCAACTCAGGAGAATGATGCAGGAAGATCACATGTTTGAGGCCAGCCTGGGCAACTTAGTGAGATCATGTCCCAACAATAAAAAATAAAAGGGCTGGGGATGTAGCTCAGTGTCCCAGGGTTCAATCCTCAGTATCTACCCTGCCCCAAACATGTAAGTATATTTTCTCCAGGTGAATAGCTACACATTTAGCTTACTTTAATTAACTTACCCATTGAAAACAATGAAATAACAAAATTAAATTACGACAAAAGACCTCAAATATTAATATTACATAATATGTGTAAATTTTATATAACATATAAATTATATGTTATATAAATATTGTATATATAGATATGTGTATATATATATATAAAAAGGATATATATGTGTGTTGTGTGTGTATGTGTATATATATGTGTGTGTGTGTATATATATATATATATATATTTAAAACAAGGACATATATAACTTTAGGGCATATATATGCCCTACAGCTTAAAAGTCACCCACATTTTATGATGTTCACATTTTTTTCCCACTCTTCTACCCTCTGGATTACCTTTCTTTCTGACTGAGAGGGTCACTACTCCCTCGAAGACAGCAAATGGGTACAATTAAGAGTGAGGTTACAACTCACAGCTTTAATGATTGTGATCTGTAGGTCAGAGCTCTTCCCCTGCTCGGCCAAATCCAAATAACTCTTATCAGAATAAAAAGAAAAAAAGAAAAAAACCTGCTGTTGGGCTGGGGTTGTGGCTCAGTGGTAGAATGCTTGCCTTGCAAGGGTGAGGCACTGGGTTCGATTCTCAGCACCACATAAAAAAACAAATAAAACAAAAAATAAAGGTATTAAAAATATTAAAAACAAAAAACAAACAAAAAAAACCCTGCTGTTAAGGGAGAGTGGTGCTACTGGTACTGAAGGTGGAGTTTATACATTATGAAATTTCAGAACTAGCATACTTTACACAACATAAAGCAAACATAGGCTTACAGGAAAAGATTAGTAATCAAAAGAGGCTGTAAAAATAGAAAGGATGAAAGATATGATGGGAAATATGACACATAGTATATAAATACATAAAAATCAGGACTGGGGATGTAGCTCAGTGACAGACTGCTCGCCTGGCATTTGTGAGGGTCAGAATTCAATTGCTGACATCATGCAAAAACCAGAGCAAAACAAGATAGCAAACCAAAAAAAAAAAAAACAAAAAAAAACAAAGTTGAGAGTAAGAGCATGTTTGAAGGCATTTTAGCCAATTGAAAACTTATTTTAAAAAATGGTAACAAAGCTAGATCAGCTAGAGATATATTTAAGATTAAAATAATAAGAATAGCTATTTATGCTAGTAACTTAAAAAATTAATTAAAAATTAAATATTGGTTTAAGGAACAACAGAAAAGTTAAACAGATATAATACAATTAATAATGTTGAGAGACTCTGGTGAACCAATCAGAGCTTAGGGTTTACTGTGTGGGAAAATATTTATATTTGCAGAATAAATTTTTTCTGTATAATGCAAGTTCTTTCAGAATATAGGAAAAGGAGAATGGTTCCAAAATGAGAAAAGAAAATTACATGCTAATAACACTCACTAACATATAACATGCAGAACTCCTACCCAGAATACAAGCAGACTAAATTTGGTAATGTGTTATTAAAAAAAGAACAAAACTAAGCTAAATTTAACACAAGCATGCAAGTTTGGTTTTATTTTTTTAAAATATGTATCACAGACCTTATTAAATTATTTTTTTTTAAAAGAAAATGTGTTTTTGATCATGGCAGAGGATGCAAAGTCTTTGAAAAAGTCATCATTCATTTATTTTTTCAAGCCTCAGCAAACTAGGAAAAAAGAAACTTGTAAAATGATCAAGGGCATCTTAAAAAACTTAGAGAAAACATATTACTTTATGGTAGAAATTTAAAATCATCTACTGTAAGAATAGGAACAAGAGAAGAATTTTTATTGTCATTACTTCTGTTTAACTAAGTCATTCTGGAAGTCATGACCAGTTTAGTAAAGAAGAAAGATGGAGGGGCGGTTCCAAGATGGCGGCCTAGGGTGTCCACTCTGCGCTAGGCTCTCAGGGACCAAAGCTGGAAGTGGTGGAGGTGCCGTTTTCCAGCCAGCTTCCTGGCATCATTCTGCAGCTCAACATCCCACGCAGGAATTTCGCTCGTGTATGTGTGAGTACAGGATCACCGGGAGGCAGCGGTAGCCAGGAGGCGTGGCTTCAGCGCCGGCCACAGAGGCGCGGTTGCA